>JAPPVO010000029.1:59477576-60030363 GCA_030407325.1 Camellia japonica
TGTTCCATGCCTTACCATGCTTTGGTAGAGTGGCATTCGTGCCTTGGTTCGGTCATCGGTTTGCGTGCACGCGTGCATGCATTTCGAGTGTCTCATTTTCATCTAATGGCCACTTATGTGAGTGTGGCTGAGGTCCACTCGTGTTGGTGTGTAAGTCCATTATGCATTGTGTATGCCATTTCATTCATAGCATTGTGTATGCTAGGTTGTATGTTAGCGCATTGTGTATGCATGTTACCTCGTGCATCGTGTATGCCATTTCATAGCATTGTGCATGTTAGGTTATATCTTAGTTGCATTCATGCATGTCATGCATCTTGCATTGTTTGTTTGGGATAGGAGTTAGCCCGAGCACGGGAAACGAGGGACGTTTCGTACTCCGAGTGACGGAACGTGTCTCAATTCCCAGTCACCGACACTCCGGATTATCCATGATGGAGTTTAGGTCTTGTTGTTTTATGTGTGCATTCATTCATATTGAGTCGTGCAATTCGACTCCTCGGCCATCATGCATCGAGATGCGTGATTGGTGGCACGAGGATCGAGGACTACACTCCCTGAAGAGTAGTCAAGCATACATATGTGAAAATACATTGCCATGCCCCTTTCTTGCTCTCTGTTGCAGCAAATCAAGAATCAGCAGCCTTCGGAGCTTGGCGCGCATTCCAAGAACAATTGCAAACAGAGGCTAATTGGGGCATCGCAATGGATTTCCGCGCAAGGCAACCCGAACATGCATCATTCATCATCGGAGCAGAGTTGAGGCAGTCCCTGGCTTGCATGCCAATTTACTGCTTTCCTAGATTAATTTGTTAATTAATTAGGATTTTGTATTTATTCGGACTGTAATTATTCATTTGGGACTGTATTATTTATTCGGACCCTCCGAGCGAGGGCACAATTGTAATAAGTGTGCGTGCGTGTGATGTATGTCTTCCAACCCCACGTCTTTCTCCCTTTTATTTACCAGCTTATGATGGTTAGATTAGGGCATGTTTCAATTAGCATACAGTATGATAGCATGTTTGCATTCATTCATCTGTTTTGCATGCACCGGGCTCGGCGCATCATACTAACTGCATTTGTATTTCAATTCCGAGTTGAATACTTGTTAGCTGTAGCATCTCATATGCCATGTTTAGAATAGCCGAGCCTGCTATAGTTGCATTTTTGCATGTGTTGCATTAGGCATTTCTGTATAGTTAGGATCATGCATGGATTTCTAATTAGCTTCTGTTTTGGCTTGGAGTACTCGGTAAGTTTTTATGCTTTAGCATCCTTGCATGTGTGTGAGTGACTGCCATGATAGCATGCTTACCATGAGGCTATTTGCTTATGTGATATAACTGCCTGAATGCCTGTGGGTGAAGGTTGGGTTATTTGGATTGGAACAAGGCATTGACTGTGAGTTTTAAGCCCACTAGATAGTGGCAAAACCATCTTCTCTAAGCTTACCTGAGGGTGGCAAAATCTGCATTTTTAAGCCTATTTGCGAGTAGCAAACCATCTTTCAAAAACAAACATGAAATGTTTTGTTCCAATTCAGGCGACCGGTCTATACTTGTATGCTGTGCGCATCACATAGTAAATCTAGGCTAATAACCGGAATAAGAACACACATGTTTTCAAAACTAGATATCATGGTTAGTAGAGGCCGATCTTTGATCGGGCGAGAGCGGGGGTGCTCATAGTGACCTTCCCCAATCGTACCCAAGTTCCCGAGCCGAGGCAACTTTGGTGATGACACACGTGGCCTTAGGCAACGAGTCAGGGTTTCCTAAATTTCCAAAAAAATAAAATATTAGGTGGCGACTCTGTATCTGGCAAAGCAGTCCATGTTTGGCACTTCTTTCTAAAAAAATCTGTTTTTCTCAAAACGATTTGCCGGATTTGGACTCTTTGGTTCAGATTAAGAACCGTGACATTGAGTCCTGAACTGTAGTGAGCCCAAATGAACAGAACGGGACTCACCCTCCCGGGGCGTTCGGGACGTCTACAATTTCTGGCGACTCTGCTGGGGAATTTGAGAACTTGACTCGAACCCATGATATCTGGTTTTGACTACACTTATGTGTTTCTTTGCATTGCATTTGCATTGGTGCGCCTAGGACACCGTGTTTGCCATCTGCTATTCCTGAACAGTTTGCCAGAGGCTTGTCTTGTCAAGGCATGACCATAAGGTTGACCGGTTGTGGGCTCTGCCAGTATGGGAACACAAACCCCGGTTTTACCGGGGCACCCTTTTGACCATTCGACCTAGTGCATATCGAAATCCGTAGTGACCATTCCAAACTAGGACAGGTTGCTTACCCGATATAGGTTGTTTGAAACCGCTGCGTGCGTAGTGAAACCCTAGCTCCTGACAAAATAGGACAGGGAAACCCTACCCCAACATAGGGGTGTTTTGGCTCTCACTTATCTGTTATGTGCTGTTAGAGTGCGTCTCTACAGGGAATGCATGTATCAGTTTATGAGTTTGGGCATCAGGCCTGCGGGCACAGTCAGTGTTTGAGAATCAGTTATCTGCGGGTATCAGATTCAGTTTCGGGGACAGTGATTCAGGGATAATGATCAGTGTTTGAGGACAGTGTGTATTCAGCTTATCGACCGTGTGTTGTTATGCCCAGCTGTGTGTTGTGTATTTATTTTAAGCTGTTATGCTGTTCGTTTATCTGGTTATTTATTTCCTTTTGCTTTATTTATCTTTTGCTAGGACAGTTTTAGCACAATTGCTTCCGACCCAGTAGATATTTCCCAAGCACTTTGGACAAGAGGTCGTCGGCTCAATCGATCTGAGGATCTGGTTGACGGACAGCCAGTGTTCCATTCTCTACCCCCGTTGTCAGGAGAAGGCCGAGAAGGCGTAGTGTGTCTGAACAGAGGTTACCAGAGCAGTGGTCTACCCTAGCAGTGAACAGTCGGGTTGAGGTCTCAGTTTCTGCCATAGAGATACACATACCAGTCAGTCAGCAAGGATCAGCAGAACATAGCGAGATGGAAGAAGAATGATGCGCCAAATCCAAGAGAGTATGAAGCAAATGCAGGAGGACGCTGTCCGCCAAGCGGAGTTCTCCAAACAGCAGGCCACAATCATGGCCCAGCAGGCCGAGCTCATCACTAGACCAGCAGCAGCAGCCGAAGCATCAGCCTCACATCAGCTCCTCCCCACCAGGGGTCCCCACTACCCGAGCAGACCCAACTACCCAGAATGTCCTGCCAAATGCCAGAACACTTTGCCAAATGTCCATGTTGTTCAGGAGGACACAGACCTTCCAACGGGGCCGGCTCCGCCCCCGCTTCCACCTCATCATCCAAAGTACATACACCTATCAACCACCCGGACTCTCCCTTCGAGTTCGAAGTAGAGACCCACACTGAAATTGAGCAAGCTCGAGAAGCTATTCAAAAAATCCCAGGGGGTAAAGCTATCCGGATATCGAGGACGGATATACCGATGTGGCCTGTGACGTTGCCGGATAGATTCAAGATGCCGCAGATTGATCGCTTCGACGGATCCGGGGATCCCATGGTCCACCTCCGGCTATTTCAGATATTACTACGGCCAATGGGCCTAACCAGACCCAGAAGCTTTCGCTATTCGGCCGGACCCTGTCGGGTGTCGCCGCTATCTGGTATGCGAAGTTGGAGGATGATGTCAAAAGAAGTTGGGATGAAATGGCCGAGGCCTTTGTTGCGCAATACTCTTACAACACCCAGATCGAGATTACGACTCGTGATCTCGAAACAACCAGGCAAGAGCCCAAAGAGACTTTCTCAGATTTCGTGACCCGATGGAGGGCGAAGGCCTCGATGATGACCTGAGGCCTACCGATAAGATCAGATCAGGATGATTGTGCGCAATCTCCAGCCAAAACTGATGCAAAAGATGATTGTACTCCCCTTCCCCACTTTTTAGATCTGCACGAGATGGGGGTACAAATCGAAGATGCAATGAAACAGGGTCTGATTGACCAAGACAGGGAGCAACCCCGGAGAACTTTTAACCGCAACAACAATGCAGGCCCGAGTGGCGCTGCAACTGCAAGAACTTCGGAGGAGGTCAGCATGGTCGCCACCATTCCCCCTCCCCTTCCAAGGCCCATGGCAGCCACACCCTTTCTGGTGCATCGGAAGGAAGCAATACACAGACCACTAAATACCAACCCAGAGGCCAAAGAACCTTCACCCCCTTGTACATGCCCTGTCCAAGCTCTAGGGGTCTTAATCAGAAAAGGGCATCTAAAGCCCCTGGAGCCGAGGCCATTGCCAAAAACTTCCCCCCACTCACAACCCAGCCAAGTACTGTGCATATCACCAGCAGCACGGTCATGATACCGACCAATGTTTCAGACTGCGTCACGAGATTCAAGACCTCGTTGACAAAAATGTGATTTTGCCACCTGAAAGACCCAATGTCACAACCAACCCACTCCCTACACACAACCAAGCTCCACCTCCCAAAAGAATCAACTTATCCAGACTGGGGTCGTGTCTTACGATCCTAGCATCTATATCACTCCTTCCATCTACCTAAGCCAGAGGTGCTCCTTCCCGACTGCACTGACCTTTTGTGCATGTTGGACATCTCTACAACCCAACCTGAGCCAATGGTGGTGGCTGTTGAACAGAGTACAAGGGAGATTGCGGAGGAGGATGGAACCGTTGAGTCTGGTTTGAGCAGTCTGGGAATTTTGCTGGGGAAGCCTATGATCCAAGTGAGTACATCCTGTCAATGGGCCAGTCTGAGCCAGGTGAGTGTAGGATTGCCAGAGAAAGAGCAGAACTGTGTGTGATCCAGGGGGACAGATTTGAGCAGGGAACGGATGATCTGACGGCTGTAGAAGAGGGCTTTGCCAACCTCATTTTTCAATGACCAAGAATCAGGGACGCGGCAGTCAACTGGTTTGAGTATGAGGAATCGGCGGAGAAGCTACCGGATGGCTGGATGATCAACCGGATGTTGTAGAATTTCCAACAGAGCCCGGCAGGGGCAGGGAGGAGTATCAATTGTGGCCGGAAGGGCCGGAAGTCAAAGTACATTGCCGGAGAGCGCCGGTACGAAGAATTTCGCTCAAGACAGAGCATTGTGAATGCAGGGAAAGCTGAACACAAACTGCGCTGACGCAGTCAGAACAAGAGAAGTTTTGGGATTCTGAGAGAATCAGAAAGCCAAAGCCCATGAGGGATTGAAAGTGCTGTGGGCACAAGGACAGAAGATGCTGTGAGCATAGGGCTGAAGGTACTGAGTACAATCATGCCGGAGCCAGACAGGTGCCTTTTGAATGCCAACGGAATGTGGTGGGAAGACGATGATTTGTGTCTTGCCCACACAGACGAGGATTGGGGAGGCAATCAACCAGATGACACCTGGTATCTCGATGAGGTTGATCACATGACAAGAAGCGGGCGGTATTTCAAGCCCCGCACCTAGACCAGCCAGAGGCATCTGGGAAGGATAAGGAAGCTGAGAAACAGAAAGAGAAGCAGATCGAAGAAGAAGCTGTGCTGAAACAATTAAAGAAGATACAAGCAGACATCTCCATCTGGGACTGCTTATGGCCTCACGAGTGCACAGACAGGCTGTCCTATCTGCTATGGACAAGGCCAAACTCTCTATAGATACCACACCAGAGCAGCTGGTTGGACTGGTTTTTCCGGGAGGAGTTTCCCCGATGTTAACCTTTTCAGACAAAGAACTGCCGCCTGAGGGCGCAAATCATAACAAACCCCTCTACATTTCTGTGGAATGTAGAGACAAGTGGATGCCGGTGGTTCTTGTTGATACCGGGTCCGCCATCAACGTCTGCCCAATCAAACGGCATATGCGATCGGGTTAAAGCCCGCGGACTTCGTGCCGACTACTCAAGTGATCAGAGCATATGATAACACCAGCAGGGAGGTGATGGGGACTGTCAAAATTCAGACCCAGGTTGGTCCAGGACAACACAACATTGAATTTCATGTCTTGGACGTTCCTGCAACCTTCAATCTACTCTTGGGGCGGCCGTGGTTGCACCAAGTGAAGGCAGTCTCTTCCACTCTACATCAGATGGTGAAATACCCTATGGGAAAGGGAGTAGCCATTGTTTTCGGGAATTCATCAATCCATCCACCTCCGGAGGTATCTACACCAGTCCTAGAAATCGAGCACGGCACGGAGGATGTGTTCTTATCAGGGTTTACTCTGGCTGAGGCTCGGTTGTGGCAGAATATCATGGCTGTTAATGAGGGAGTGTACGTCAGTGCTCAATCTGTATACCTCATGAACAAGCTACAACACATCCCCGGGATGGGATTAGGAAGGAGCGGCCGGAAGGGCGTCGCAGCATTGGCCGAAGTGCCACACAACCCTCATACCTTTGGCTTGGGTTATCTGCCCACCAAAGAGGATTGGATAAGAAAGGGGAAGGAAATGGCTGGGAGAGCCAAAGCAAAGAAGGCGGGGAAGCCTTTTGACTTAATACAGGCCCATTCAGGGTACCCTAAACGGACGCTTCGTGGGGAGGGGGAGGACTTTCCGTTTTGTGGCTTCCCCGAGTCGTGGCTGAACGCGGAGAAGAAGCGCATGCCAGGTTTCGAGATTTTCTTTGATCTACAATTACTTGGGGATGACGTTGCCGAAGAGCAGACAGACCCATCAGCTGAGATTGAGCAGTGTAAAGCAGTGAACGCCGAGGGCGCTGAAATTGAAATGGGGGTAGCACTGGCAAGTCTACTCTCAGATCCTCCGATCGACCATAAGTGCTTGGGGGATAACTTCTCGGTTTCCATGATTGGGGATGGAACGACTGTGGGCCTATCAGCAACTATTTTGGATGCATCTATCGCACCCTCTCTCACTTGGCAATACGAGGAGGGATTTTTGTCCAGCAACACCGGGTCAGGTAGTGAGCCGGAATCTGATTCCACCGAGTCTTGTGAGTCGGAATCAGGTTCCAGCTCGACTGAGTCTGAGTCTGGTAATCCTGGGGATGATAACCCGGATGCCACAGTTTTGTCCAGGTCGTCTTTTTCTTTCTCATTTGAGTCTGTTGTAACCGAGAATTCGGACGATTTGGATGTGCTTAATGAGAATCAAGTAACTGTGGTTTCTGAGTACTTTTCTGTGCCCTTGATTTATTGCATAAACTCAGACTTTCAAAATTTTGATGAAAACGACGAGGACGAAATTCCTCCGGTTTTGCAACGCTTAATTGAACAAGAGCAGGAGAGGTTTGTCAAACCCTTAATGGATGAAATCATTACCGTGAATATTGGTACTGAGGAGGACCCGCGGCTGGTCCAGATCGGGTCCACGTTGTCTTCGGAGGAACGCGAGCGCTTAGTCGCTTTATTAAAGATTTCAAAGATGTTTTCGCGTGGTCCTACCATCCTCGAAGACATGCTGGAATCAATAGGATCCGAGTATGCGTTGGGGATTTCAGGGGATTTGAACCAGAGCCAGTCGAAGGACAAGGGACGACTTTCCCTTGCCGCATATGATGAGTTAGTGGACTCACAGCGAGCATGCTTGCTTTCGTTCATGGATGGCTTCTCAGGATACAACAAGATAGGATGCCTAGAAGACGGGAAAAAACCGGGAAAAGACTGCATTCACCACCCCGTGGGGGACATACTGCTACAGAGTAATGCCGTTTGGGTTGAAGAATGCTGGAGCTACTTATCAACGGGCCGCGACCACAATATTGCACGACATGATCCACAAAGAGGTTGAGGTGTATGTGGACGACATGATTGTCAAGTCCAAAGAAAGAGAGGGCCACTACACCGCCTTGCAAAAGTTCTTCCAAAGGATCAGAGAATTTCGGTTGCGGCTGAATCCTCAGAAATGTACGTTCGGTGTTACAGCGGGAAAAATGCTGGGGTTTCTGATTACACAGAGAGGTATCGAAGTCGACCCTTCCAAAATCAAGGCCATCTTAGAAATGCCCCACCCAAGGACTGAAAAGGAGGTGCGAGGCTTTCTGGGTAAAGTGCAATTCATAAGACGGTTTATCTCAAAATTAACCTTGACTTGTGAACCACTTTTTGGTCTCCTGAAGAAAGGCAAGAAATTCCAATGGGACGGCCGATGCCAAGCTGCTTTTGAACAAATCAAGGAATACTTACAGAACCCGCCCGTGTTGTCACCGCCAGAGCCGGGGAAACCGTTGATATTGTACCTTTTCAGTGACTGAGACTACAATGGGCTGTATGCTCGCACAAGAATCAGAGGACAAGGTGGAGAAAGCCATCTACTATCTGAGCAAGAAGATGCTAGAGTATGAGACTCGCTATACACCGTGGAGAAGGCTTGCTTAGCTTTGGTATGGGCTACCAGGAAGCTGCGGCACTACCTGTTAGCTCACTCCGTAATATTGGTTTCGCGACTCGATCCCATCAAATATCTTTTCGAGAAACCAGCACTTACGGGTAGGCTAGCTCGTTGGTTGCTGTTGCTCTCCGAATTTGATCTAAAATATGTAACACGCAAGTCAGTCAAGGGAAGAGCAGTAGCAGAATTCTTAGCTGACCATCCAGTGGAAGGGGGTGAAGCAGTCGAGTATGCACTTTGACGGAGCGTCAAATCAATACGGGTATGGGATAGGAGTGTTATTGATAGCACCCGACAATTCCCGTATCCCTCTAGCCTTCAAACTCCGGTTCAAAGTCTCGAACAACGAAGCAGAATATGAGGCATGCATCGCCGGTCTAGAAGCAGCCCTGAAACTAAGGGCAAGACGGTTGGACGTTATCAGGGACTCGAACCTTGTTGTGTCTCAAGCAAAAGAAGACTGGAAAGTCAAAGAAGAGAAGATGATGATGTATCACCAAACCTTGGACTTGTTAATTCCTCGGTTTGAGAAGCTAAGCTTTACTCATCTACTAAGAGAGAACAACAGGTTCGCAGATTCTTTAGCAACTCTATCTTCCATGATAGACATCCCGTACGGAGTCCGGATGCGTCCAGTCATCATTGACCAGAAATTTGCACCAGCCTACGAGTCGATTGCTGCTATAGATGAGGTTCAGGACGAAAACCCCTGGTACCACGACATTTGGAATTTCCTGGAGAAGGAAGCATACCCGCCAGGGGTAAATGCCAAGGATAAGAGGGCAATCAGAAGAATGGCCGTTCAGTTCATCATCTGTGGGGGTAAGCTGTATAAGAGAGGTCATCTGGGAATGCATAAGCTGTGTGTCGATGCCGAAGAATCAAAGCGTCTAATGGAAGCCATCCATGGGGGGGAATGTGGTGCGCACATGAATGGAGTAATGCTAGCACGGAAGATCCTCAGACAGGGTTACTACTGGTCCACCATGGAGGAGGACTGTATCGGTTTTGTTCGGCGATGCCACAAATGTCAAATTCATGCAAATCGCATGAACATTCCGCCGTCGAAGCTGTACAATATGACTTCGCCATGGCCATTTTCAGTCTGGGGAATTGATGTGATCGGGGCTGTCACTCCGAAGGGGTCGAATGGGCATGAGTTCATCCTGGTCGCGATAGATTATTTCACGAAGTGGGTCGAGGCCCAATCTTATGCGGTGTTGAAGGCTTCGCATGTTGCAAAGTTTATCAGAAACAACATCATCTGTCGCTACGGAGTCCCAAACGAGATAATTTCAGATAACGGTTCCCACTTCAAGAAGGAAGAAGTGATTGACTTGTTGGAAAAATACAACGTGGCTTTTCATAAGTCATACCTATCGGCCGCAAACCAATGGAGCGGTTGAGGCCGCCAACAAGAACATCAAACACATATTGCAGAAGATGGTGGAAACCTACCGGGACTGGCCAGATAAGCTGCCGTTTGCTCTGTGGGGCTACCGGACTTCAATCAGAACTTCTACTGGGGCGACTCCGTATTCATTGGTTATGGGATGGAGGCCGTTCTACCTATCGAGATTGAGGTCCGTCATTGCGAGTATTGGCTGAGTGTCAAATAGCCGAAGCAGATTGGCAGCAGAGCAGGTTTGAGGAACTCATGCTCTTTGATGAGAGAAGACTGAAAGCACTGTACCATGTTCAGGGTTATCAGCGCAGAATTGCCCGGGCTTTCAACAAGAAAGTGAAGTCCAGGAATTTAAGAAGGAGATTTGGTACTCAAGGAACCGAGCTCCCATCCACGACCCAAGGGGCAAGTTCAGACCTAATTGGACTGGCCCCTACATCATTAAGTCTATCTGGTCAGGTGGAGCTGTGGTTCTGATGGATCTAGATGGCTTGGAGTTTTCACAACCGATCAATATGGACAAGTTGAAGAAATATTACCCTTGAGAGGCTCGCTAGGCCGAAAACCCGAAAGGGCGACCTAGGCAAAACTCAGAGCACAAAAAATTTGAAATTATAAAAACTGAGCTCGCAAGGTTGAAAACCCGCAAAGGGCGGCCTTGGCAAAAGTTAGAGCGTAAAAGGAGAGTGAAAATACTCGAGTGAACCGAGCCTGAACTACGTAAGGCTTGATTCCCATCTTTGGGATACGTAGGCAACTTCATCCTGAAGTTCAGCCATAAACTTTTCCCCGATCAACTTTGTCCATTTGATCATCTCAGTCATCTTTGTCCATCAGCATTCATCGTGATCTCCGGTGCAGTGCTTTTCAGACTAGGGGCAACTTTCCGTTGCTGTGCAGCTGCGGTAGCTATTCAGACTAGGGGCAACTTTCCAGTTGCTAGGATCCGGGGTTGTGCATCTCAGTGACAGATCTCAGGCGTGTCCAGTTCTGATCCATATCGAAAATGGTTTTGAAAAGTTTTAATAAAAGTTGACTTTGTTCAAATTAATCTTTTTACAACTAAGACCATTTTTGGACCAAAGCGGAAAATTTTCAGTACCACAACCTTCAATTTCATTGATTTCAATACAGAGTTCTCCTGCTCTTGCATACAATTGAAGTTGCTTTTTATTACATTCATAAAGAAAACTTGAAAGTACTAATAAAGCAATAAATCCGGGGCATAGTCAAGTCAGGTGTCCCTGCGCCCCCTCCCAGAGCTGGTCGAAGCCTCTGATGCCAAGCTGGGCCCAATCTGTGCCTCTTCATTGAGCCAATCCAAGCACTCATCAGACAAAGTGCAACTGAAAGTGGGAGCGGGGGCCAGGAGCTCTCTCGTCCTCCATGCTGTGCATATCGGGCAAGCTGTGCGCCTCGAACCGGGAATGCAGCTGGGTACTCTATCCCCTCTGGCGGGCAAGTCTGATCATGACCGAACTGGCGCGGATACGGAATGGAAAGTAGAACACACAGTGGGTCAGACCAATCAACTGGATCCCGGTCTGACGGGACATGCTATAGCTCATTGCCGGAGAGATTGAGCCAAGGACAGCGCCAAGCAATGCGATCTGCGGACAAATTGCACATCCAGTCGAACCACCATCCCTCATCAAGGGCATCGACCAGGCGTTGCCGAAGAAAGTAGCCGCGAGCTGAGTAGGCTGGGCAAGAGTCCACAACTTGCAGTTTATCCATCAACCATACCTGGGGAGGGATGAAAAATGAGAGAATAAAGAATAGAGAGATGTACGATGAGAAGAAAAGTAAGTAAAGGGTTTTGTGAGAAAAACCGAGCCTGAGGGCCGAGTGATGTGAGCAATATATATGTGAGATTGGGTGGGAAACATTACCTGTAGCAGTAGTGGACTCCCCGCGAATCTGGTCGTCTCCCGACGGTAGAAAGCATCTAAGCCCATCAGTGTCTCGGCCAGTGCCATGGCAATACAGCTCTTTCCTTCCTTCAAGCCTTGAGCAACTTCAATCAGACGAATGTTAGATCCGCTAAGGCCCGGGGCAAGCAAGAAGTGAGATAGCATGCACAAGCAAAGGGCGTGTCGCCGAAAACCTTGCCAACGATGGTCGCCACGGTTACCGGCCTCAGAAAAGTGATAAACCAAGCCGAGGATATCTAGTTCCCCGTTGCAGATCAGAGACCGAGCGTCATGCGTGGTAAACCCACACATCTCTCCTAAAGCTTGGGCGTGGCCAAAGCGAAACTGAGGCAAGATCTCTTCATAACGTTCAGATTCCATCAAAACTTGAAAATCTTCGAAAGTTGGACATACCTCTTGCCCGCCGAAGCTAAAGACGTGCGTTACCGGGTTCCAAAACCTCGCCGCGGCATGGAGGAAAGGAAAGTGCAGCGGAGTGCGACTCAGCGTGAATAGTGCATTCAAGCCGAAGCCCCGAAAATTCAGCTTTTCCGAGCCATCCAAGTTGGCAATCCAATTTGTGAGGTTTTGAGCAAGGAATGCTTCCATTTGGTGCAAATTTGAGCTGAAATGAAGAAAATCCCGAAGCTGGAACTCATATAGAAGATAAGGTAGTGAGTGGAGGACACGTGTCGTCATTTCGGAGAGTCTGCCATCGATGGCCGGCGGTGGCACATCGATGGCCGGCAGTGTGCTGTCGATGGCCGGCGGTTGATAGTGATGGCGGCGGTGGCCGGCAGTGCTTCCCCCCTGCCCCTTGTCTCCCTCACTGAAGACCCAGTTATTTACTTGAGTCCTTTTCTTTGTGTCTTTCAAGGTCTTGTTTTTGTCCTGTTGGACTCTGTCGTGTCTTGTTTAAGATGTATTAGTTTCCTTTTCTATGTCAGGTTGTAATTATCTTCCTTTCATGTATCGAGTTGTTGCAATTTGTTTATCGAGTTGTTTTTTATTAGTCGGTTCACTACCTGATTAGTGCAATTTGAGCGTTTGGTTTTCAAAATAAAACTGTGATTTCGTTTACATTGTTGTGTAAAGCGAAAGTGATGCGATGCGATACGATGCGAGCCATGGAATGCACAAATGAAACACTTTTTCAAACAAAAGGGCTGTTTTCATTCCGTCATAGTTTTCCTTTTACAAAAGTAATTGGTTCCAAAATAAACCAGCAATGTGCAAAACTACTAGTAAAAAGGAAAATAAAACAAAAGAAGATCATCATCTGAAGTAGCAAAATGTCTGGACCAGTGCTGGTAGTCTCAAGTGCGGGAATCCGTCCTGGTCCTCTTCCTGGACGAAGGTCCAGGATCTCCACCGTCAGTATCTGACTCTGACTCTGAATGTGGACTCATCGCCTCCTCGTCAGACTCGTCATCATCAGAGACAGGTCCCTGTGAACTAGTCCCTCGTCCTGCTCCCTCTGCTGCTCGAGGAGGTACTGAAGGGCCCGTCCCTGCTCCTGCTGGAACACCCGATGGGCCTGGCGGCAAGAAAGGAATCTGAAAGAGGACGATCCACCAAAATGCATTAGTAATCGAAATGTATCAGATGCAGGAAAAGTGATGTACTATGAATGGTGAATGATTTGCAGTGAACATGCACTGTGAATGGTGTATGGGAACAATGTATCAGATTAATGCAGTGTGCAAGCTGTAGTGGTGAGTTAAGAAAGGACTTCATGACACGAAGTGCAGTTTGAGCAAACTTACCGGAATGCCATAGATACTGAGTAGGTCCATGCTCGTCTGCAGCATCCCTATCACTGAAGCCGTCATCGTCAGAGACTGACGAGTGTACTCAATGGGAGCCTGCAAAATGTTGGAAATCATTAATACTTTGCAGAATATCAAGTGAAATCAAATGACTGTACAAGGAATGACAGTGTAGTAAATACCGGAGTCGAGCCATAACCTCCGACAAGCTCGTGACCAGCTGGAGGAGGGGCAAAAGGAACCTGATAAATCTCTCCTGCTCGCCCTCGAAGTGTCATAGTAGCAGGCAATGCTGGCCATCCAGACTCTTGTCTCTCCTCGGGACCTCGCCTCCTACGAGACCGGGCTGATCCGCCTCTACCTCTCATAGCTGGAGCCCTCGCTCCCTCTCCTCCTCGGACACCAGTCAAAGGCGGCATCAAATGTGTCTGAATGAAGGTCGCGTAGTCGCCCTCGGCACGGAAGTAATCTGTCTCCAGCCCTACCATGAACTGGATCACCCGGTCAGTAGATAACCTGTGTGTCTCCCTCATCGATGGTGGAGGCGCCATCGGTACAAATGGAACAGGCAACCCCAAAGTCTGGCGCACAAAGCGCTCACTCAGAAACCACGCCCGACAGATCGGCCCCTCGAAGAGGATGCGGTACTGAGACATAATCTGGGCGGTGCGATACTGATCCCGGAGTCCTGACGGAATCACCTCCCATGGTCGCCATGTAATCTGAGAAAGGGAACCAACAAGATGATTAGTCGTCAAAATAACTAAGGCAGGTGCATTGGGCTAATTGAAATGGTCTTATTGCAGACTTGCCTCACGCGCCGCAACTGTGTCAAAATACTGTCGGAAGAACATGAAGCTCTCCCGGGTCCTACGACGGAGCGGACCGTCATACACCTCAGAAAATGGGACCGTCACTGCCGTCTCCTCCACCGGATTGGAGCTAACCTCGGGAAGTATGCATATACCCAGAGCTGTTGAACAGATGTGATCAGTACAGCGCATGGGCAAGAATACAGAAAACAGAATACAGAATGCAGTATTGTACATACCAGATGCAGGCCTAGACGGGCGGACATTACATCCTGTGCATGTAGTGTATCATGAGCAGTGTGCAGTGTATGGTGTGTAGAGTGCAGCATGTATGGTGTACAGAAAATGCAAAGCAGAAAGCATATGCTATGACAGTGAGTACAGAGAATACAAATGTTGAACTAAGCAAAACGTATGAAGACTAAGCAAAGTAATGAAAAGGGGAACTGGGTCATGTACCTCCCAAGCTCGCCAATAGCCTCCGATCAATCTCCCACGCAACCGAGAAGTGGAGCTCATGTACCCATACAGAGTAGTGAGGCCGGCTGCGCCCCAGTTGTAGGAGCGGACCCGCGGAAGCACTACCAGGGCGCTCAAGAAGTACAAACCCACGGTATTCCACCTGTTCGAAAACAAGGTGGTACCAAAAAGGAATAGGAGGAAGCCCCTGGCATACTGCTCCACTCCCTCATCAGTCTGAGGATCCTCCCCGCGGAACTGCTCCTCGAACCAAGAGTATCTAACCATGCCCGCTCGCGCAAGGGGTGGACGTGCCCCAAGTAATACCTCCCATGCAGCCACCCACTCCCCCATGTCGGGATCTAAGGGGATCGGATCACCTCCCACTCCCAGACCGGTGATCATAGCGAAGTCGAAAGGAGTCATGGTCAACTCCCCTGCTGTGGAAAAGTGGAAGGAATTGGTGGTGTCCCACCACCTCTCCACCAGAGCCCCAAGAGAGGGCGACTCGCTGTAACTCGCGTCAGCCCGCGACAAAATATGCCGAAGCCAGTCTCGTCGATAATCCGGCGGACCCCCGTGGGGAGTACATCGTACCAGTCGCGAGCGGTCGTAGCGCCGTAGCCTCGGAAGGAGCGAGATCCCTCCTGTGGAAAATACAAGCTCAAATCAGATCAATAGTGTATTGAAAATACAAGTTCAAATCAGATCAACAGTGTATTGAAAATGCACTTTCAAAATCAAATCAGGGGAATATTGAATATGCAGCTTTAAACCAAACCAGCACAGTTCGAATCAGATCAGCAGTGTGTTGAAAATACAATTCAGCTCAGAGTGGTAGTGCATTGAAGATACAGTCGCATCCGGAGCAATGATATGTTGAAGATGCATTCAGATTCAGAACGGTGACGCATGAGATGCGGTTATGTGCAGTATATGCAGGGTAGTAATGTGTAAGGTGCAGTCAAGTGCAGATCAGCAAAGTATGGAATGCAGTCAGATCAAAGCATGCGATGTAATCAGATCGAAATAGCGCAAGAAATGCAGGCGGTCGAAAGTAATATTACAGAAAAGCAGAGATGGTACCTCCACAGCAATGGCCGACAAGTGAGACATCGGCTCCCTCAATAAGAGGTCGTCTGGCACGTCCTCATCAAAATCGGTAAAAATATGGATGCCTCCCGCCACCGGAATGATGTGAGTCTCCGGATGGTATACCGCAGGGTCGAAGGGACGTACGTCCAATGGTAACGGCTGAGGCTCGACCTCTGGCTCAACCGCAAACTCCGCCGCTAACTCTACTGGAGGGAGTGCCGGGAAGCCCTCGCCGTGAGGCACATCGTCAGCCATCTGAGATGAATGCACAGGAATGACGCAAAAATGAGCAAAAAGGGGCAAAATGGTGCAATTTGGAATAAACTCAAACCCTAAGAGAGAGAAAATTCAAGAAAAGTTGAAAAACCGGAAAAGTGAACTAACCTCGAGAGAAGATCGGGGGAAATGATCCTTGAATGCGGAAAATGGTGAAAGAAGCCTCGGATGCAATTTCTGATCGGTTCAAACCAAAGGAAATCAAGAATCCTTCGCGATGTAAAGTTGAATAGGGTGTTGGGAAACGCGTAGAATGCGCGAATCTAGAGAGAAGGCACACCTAGGAAGGAAGAAAAGTGATTTCTATGGAAGGATTTGTGAGGAAATGGAGTAATTTTGAGCCAATTTAAAGACCCACGGCTTGCAAGCCAAGTTTGCCCCAATCTGCCACCGATGGCCGGCGGTGGCACATCGATGGCCGGCAGTGTGCTGTCGATGGCCGGCGGTGGCCGGCGGTTGTCCCTGGTGACCAGAAAGTCTTTTCCAGCTTTCCTGCATATTTGACTCTTGGTATTTGTCCCCGGGTCCCAACAATCCTGTGGAATACTCAAAGCTTGATTCGAAACGCTTCCGTGGGAGCTCAGGAGTCATGCCTTCAATATGCAATGGCTTACAACCATCAATGCGCACGAAGTGTATCCTTTTGACGCAGCCCAAACCCTCCGGGAGGTAAACCGGAGGAGATGTCTTTATTAAGCATCTTTCTCTTTTGTCAAATATCAATTAGCATTCATTTGCTACAGCAAACATCAATCTAATTCACGCGCGTTGTTTTGCATATCTCTACGTGCATTGTCATGCATCCCCCTTATCGCGCATTGTCATGCGCACTTATCATGCATTGTCGTTCATTCTCCTTATCGCGCATCGTCATGTGCATCTATTATGCATTGACATGCATTTGCTCTATTATGCATTGTCATGCATTCTCTTTATCAAACATCATCATGCATCCCACAGGAGGTTACACATTGCTCGTGTTGACCACTTGCTTTACTTACATGTGTTCAATTTCTTTCGTTACACATTGCTCGTGTTGACCACTTGCTTTACTTACATGTGTACATTCATTTCTTTCTATACACATTGCACGCGTTGGCCGCATGCTTTACTTACATGTGTATTTTCAAGTTCTTTCGTTACACATTGCACGTGTTGACCACTTGCTTTACTTACATGTGTATTTTCGAGTTTCGTTACACATTGCTCGTGTTGACCACTTGCTTTACTTACATGTGTACGTTCAAGTTCTTTCTATACACATTGCACGCGTTGGCCGCATGCTTTATTTACATGTGTATTTTCAAGTTCTTTCGTTACACATTGCACGTGTTGACCACTTGCTTTACTTACATGTGTACGTTCAAGTTCTTTCTATACACATTGCACGTATTGACCACTTGCTTTACTTACATGTGTATTTTCAAGTTCTTTCGTTACACATTGCATGCGTTGTCGCGCACGCTTTACTTACATGTGTTAATGCATCTTCACTTTGTATGCGTTGTCACGCACTCTTCAAATGCATTGTTATGCATCTTCCTAATGATATTGTACCTGTTAAGTTGGTTTCTTTTTTCAGGCACGATATTGTATGTACGGTTCATTTAAAGCTATCATGGCCAGACTAGCTGCGCAGGTATTGTATCCTTCGTGTGAAACGGGGTAAGAATTGCATAATTCTTTTACATCCTTTCTGCATTGTAGTGTAGTTGGATTCATGTTCATCTGCTTAAAACTGTCGCATGTTTGCTTCATTACAGCATCCGTGGCATGATTGTTAATCATGCCCTTGCATCTTGTATATCATTTGCATTTTGCCCCAGCCTTCGGGCGCATCCCTGCATGCTTTTGCTAATTGATTGTCTGAGTCTTCGGCCTTGTCAAAAATGGGTCGTCTCTGGGCTTTGACAATCACTCTCGTCATTGTTATGACTTCTGAGTTCTGTCAAAGAGGGGCAACTGTAGACACCCCATTTTTGACCGTCCTCAAGACTTGGTTGTGCTTGTAGGTACACCCAACGGCTGGTTCGATTGCTCGCCCAGCATTCGACTGTCGCGGCGGAACGTCACTGGTTCGGGTTTCCCGAACCTTGTATCCTTTTTGTCTCTTTTTTGGACCCTGACCTGGTCCTTTCAGGGTGGCCCCTGTGGTGCACTGCCGGCCATGGCTTGGCCCCTGCCGGCTACTTGTGAACACCTGCCGGCCATTGCTGATGGCCGGCACCCCCCCTATTTCAGCTGGTTTCCGGGAAGATCTTTTGTACCAGCTGGATTCCTCATATCTGCCCTCCATACACGTGTATGGAGGGATGAAGCTCTTGCCAAGCTTGTTCAAGAAGCTTTAGCTTTGCATTCCTCTATATAAGCAAGGGGCTCCTTCATTTCAGAGGGTTCTGAGTTTTTGAAGGGCAAAAAGCTTCTCTCTCTCTCTATATTGCTTGTGGTTAGAGCTTGGAAGTTGGATTTCTTTGCATTTTTGCACTATACCTCATAGCACAAGACCTCCATCACTCATTCAAACACTTTGAGGCTGTCTCTCAGAGGTTGGAAGCTCAGATTTTTGGACCAAAAGCTGCTGGAAAGATTGTTCTTCAAGGGTAAGCACACTTTTCCCCTAAACTAGTCTTTTCTTGCTTCATTCATAAGCTTTGCTTTCAAGCATTTTTGAGCTCTGACCCAAACTAGAAATGATCATATTTTGAGCCCCTTTTCATGTTTGATCAAGGTCTTTCTCTGTTTGAGGCTTCCTTCTATCACTTGCCTCTTTAACTCTCTTTTAGGCTTTTTTTTGCATAGTATTTTAAGCTTATTTGTGAGCTGTTTTGGATTTGCCATAAACTGGAAAGAGGCTTTTTTTGAGCCCCTCTTCAACTTTGTTGAAGGGCTCTCCTCTGTTTGAGGACAGAAGCTACCACTTGTCTCTTTACCCCTCTTTTAGGCCCATTTCTTGCATGCTAGTTTAACCTTACTTGTGTTTATTTTCGTGGCTTGATGTAAACTGTAAAGTGCCTTATTTTGAGCCCTCTTCAACTTTATTGAAGGGCTCTTCACCATTTGGGGCCAGCTGCTGTCCATTGTCTCTATTCTCACTTTTAGGGCCATTTTTGCATGATAGATTAGCCCTATTTGTATTCATTTTTGAGGCATGTTGTAAACTGGAAAGAGGCTTGTTTTGACATCATCTTCATATTTTATTAAGATTTCATTTTTGTTTAAGGTCACATGCTATCTTGTATGCTTGGTTGCCTCCCATTTTGAGCCTTATATCCTAGCTCTTGTTGCATGCTTTGTTTGGCCTTCTAGCCACTGAAATCCAGTGGATTTTCAGTGGCTTGGCCATTGTTTTGAGCTTCCAAATCAGAGGGGGGTGACCCCCTCTCACCTTGACTTGTTTGGTAGTCATTTTGGCCTTCCAAAGAGGCCCTATCTTGCATGCTTTGTTGACTGATTTTGGGCCAATTTGGTGAGTTTTGGGACTATCATATTTGATTTTCAGAGTTGTATATGCCATGTCACTTGTCTATCTTGTATGTGCCTAATAACTCCTTGTATGGCCATCTAAAGGAGCTCATCATTTTTGCATACCATGGTTGCATATCAGTGGTTATTTGGGCCTATTTTCACATGTTTTATTCACTGATTTTCGACGGTTTGGTGAAATTCCATGTGCATCATACACTTGCCATGTAAACCATGTTTGCTAGTCAAAATCGCATGCTACTTTAGTCCATCTTGCTAGCACTTTTTGGCCTTGCTTTAAACTGGAAAAGTCCATGTTTTAGGACTGCCTTGACTCTGTCTTCATGCTTCATGTTCAAATAATGCATGCTTTGTATAGCTGTAAGTCATTCCATGTGCCTAGTTTTGAGTTTCGGGTCTCACCTCATGCATCGGGTGCCATGTTTTCATGATTCGGGGCTGTTTAGCATCATATTTCAGTGCTGAAATTTGCTTGTTTGCATACCATGTTCCATGCCTTACCATGCTTTGGTAGAGTGGCATTCGTGCCTTAGGTTCGGTCCTCGGTTTGCGTGCACGCGTGCACGCATTTCGAGTGTCTCATTTCCATCCTAATGGCCACTTATGTGAGTGTGGCTGAGGTCCACTCGTGTTGGTGTAAGTCCATTATGCATTGTGTATGCCATTTCCATTCATAGCATTGTGTATGCTAGGTTGTGTGTTAGCGCATTGTGTATGCCATGTTACCTCGTGCATCGTGTATGCCATTTCATAGCATTGTGCATGTTAGGTTATATCTTAGTTGCATTCATGCATGTCATGCATATTGCATTGTGTTTGGGGTAGGAGTTAGCCCGAGCACGGGAAACGAGGGGCGTTTCGTACTCCGAGTGACGGAACGTGTCTCAATTCCCAGTCACCGACACTCCGGATTATCCATGATGGAGTTTAGGTATTGTTATGTTTATGTGTGCATTCATTTCATATTAAGTCGTGCAATTCGACTCCTCGGCCATCATGCATCGATATGCGTGATTGGTGGCACGAGGATCGAGGACTACACTCCTGAAGAGTAGTCAAGCATACATATGTGAAAATACATTGCCATGCCCCTTTCCTGCTCTCTGTTGCAGCAAATCAAGAATCAGCAGCCTTCCGGAGCTTGGTACGCATTCCAAGAACAATTGCAAACAGAGGCTAATTAGGGCATCGCAATGGATTTCCGCCAAGGCAACCCGACCATGCATCATTCATCATTTGGAGCAGAGTTGAGGCAGTCCCTGGCTTGCATGCCAATTTACCGCTTTCCTAGATTAATTTGTTAATTAATTAGGATTTTGTATTTATTCGGACTGTATTATTATTTGGGACTGTACTATTTATTCGGACCCTCCGAGCGAGGGCAATTGTAATAAGTGTGCGTGCGTGTGATGTATGTCTTCCAACCCCACGTCTTTCTCCCTTTTATTTACCAGCTTACGATGGTTAGATTAGGGCATGTTTCAATTAGCATACAGTATGATAGCATGTTTGCATTCATTCATCTGTTTTGCATGCACCGGGCTCGGCGCATCATACTAACTGCATTTGTATTTCAATTCCAAGTTGAATACTTGTTAGCTGTTGCATCATATGCCATGTTTAGAATAGCCGAGCCTGCTATAGTTGCATTTTTGCATGTGTTGCATTAGGCATTTCTGTATAGTTAGGATCACGCATGGATTTCTAATCAGCTTCTATTTTTTGCTTGGAGTACTCGGTGAGTTTTTATGCTTTAACATCCTTGCATGCGTGTGAGTGACTGCCATGATAGCATGCTTACCATGAGGCTATATGCTTATGTGTTATAACTGCCTGAATGCCTGTGGGTGAAGGTTGGGTTATCTGAATTGGAGTAATGCATTGACTGTGAGTTTTAAGCCCACTAGATAGTGGCAAAACCATCTTTTTCTAAGCCCACCTGAGGGTGGCAAAATCTGCATTTTAAGCCTACTTGCGAGTAGCAAACCATCTTTCAAAAACAAACATGAAATGTTTTGTTCCAATTCGGGCGACTCGGTCTATACTTGTATGCTGTGTGCATCACATAGTAAATCTAGGCTAATAACCGGAATAAGAACATACAATATTTTCAAAACTAGATATCATGGTTAGTAGAGGCCGATCTTTGATCGGGCGAGAGGGGGTGTTCATAGCTGACCTTTCCCAATCGTACCCAAGTTCCCGAGCCGAGGCAACTTTGGTGATGACGGACACGTAAATTTTCCAAAAATAAAATATTTAGGTGGCGACTCTGTATCTGGCGAAGTAGTCCATGTTTGGCACTTCTTTCTAAAAAAATCTGTTTTTCTCAGAACGATTTGCCGGATTTGGACTCTTTGGTTCAGATTAAGAACCGTGACATTTGAGTCCTGAACTGTAGTAACCCCAAAAGGAACTGAACGGGACTCACCCTCCCGGGGCGTTCGGTGACGTCTACACCAATATACTCTTAAATTAAATTACCAAAAAGTCCAAAACCCTAACCTAGCTCCCATCACCCTTTCATACTGTAACTGGCTCCTCTCCACTCCAGCTAGCCATTTGTTGCCACCCCTCTACTCTAGAAAGCCATTTGTCGTCTCCTCCTCTCCATCGCCGCCTTCTCTTCTCCCTTTTACTTCTTTTTTTGCTCTTACTCATTGTCACTTGTTCTTCTTTTGCTGCATCTTCTTCTTTTTCTGCAAAACCCTAAACCAATCCCCTTACCCATTGTAACTACCCTCCCTGGTTGTCCCCCACTCCATCGCAAACTTTACTCCCCTATCGTAACTCTTTTCTTCCGTTGTTCCTCACCTTGTCGAGATACCGTTGTAGCCGCAAAACCCTAAACCAACACCTTCTCCACTGTGAATTCCCTCTCTGTCACAAAACCTCTCTCAGCCCCTCTATAAACCATAGATCTATGGGTTTTGGAAGGATGGAGAAGAATAGAAGGAGAAGGAGAAGAGGAAGATGAGGGGAGAAAGTGGCTAGTGGCATGGAAATGATGGTGTTAAGAAGCAGTAAGGACAATGACGGGGGCCAGCAGCATAAATGGTTAGGAAAAAAGCATCGGGGAGAGTGAGGGTAGGATTGGAATTTTTGGGGGTGTTGAAAGAAAAAATACAATCTGTCTATATCTATATATAAGGAAAATGGGGTTTCTAACCCCCAAGCCTTGTGGGAGTTTCAATATCCCAATCTTAATTTTCTAAATTTTTTATTTAAAAAAAAAAAAAAAACCTCAGCATTTATTAATTTTTTCCAATCCACATACTTGCATTTATTAATTTGGTCAAAATCCTCTAATCAGTATTTATTAACTTTTTCTAATCCACATGTCTTTTGAGAACTTTGGTCAAAATCCCCTCATACAAATAATTATAGATACAGCATGTGCATAGTTATTGTAGCATCATTTTCAACTTCTCTCATACACTATGGTTAGTAATAAGATTGTTAAATTATTTTTATAAAAAATCTAAAAAAAATAATTTGTATATTAAAAAAAATCTAAAACAAATATAAATATTTATAATTATCCCGTGCAAAGTACGGGTGATAGGCTAGTATTTAAATATGGGAATGAGCTGTTTTGTGTAATAGGGTGTCCAACCAAATTTATAGGATGCTTTTAGAGCCACCCAAAGTTCAATTTCTCTGTAACGCCCTCAAAATAATACATAAACCAACCATTCATGCAACCCATATACATAGGGGAAATAACATATTTTCATTTATCAGAGTTTGAATTACAAAAGTATTACATGTTAGCAACAGAATGAACGCCCTACGGGCTTACAGTTTCCCAAGTCATCACTTGGTTATAACAAAAGAAGAGTCCTAACTCTTTTACATATAAAGCCCTTGGCTTGAATTTACATTTAACACAAAAGATGTAACAACAAAAGAAGCCTTCAGCCCCTAAACCACCTAAGCTATGTCCTTGGAGGTGGCATATCTCCTGTACCTGAAAATGGTATCCCAAGTAGGGTGAGTCAATGCCTAGTAGAGATATGCTAAACAACTTATGAGAATTAACTAAAACATTAGCATTCGATATATGTTTAACACTCGTAAACCATCTTAAACCTTTTCTAAAATCAATAAACATTGGTGCCCATATTTCAATTCACTTCCAGTTATTTACCCAAGTCAATTCATTGGCATAAATCATTATCATATAACAATTCAAAATGAGACTACAACTCATTCATCAATACTTCAATCACAAACATCATTCATACATTTCCATATCTTGCCATTTTGCAGAACTACATCTAAGGGAACCGGCACCCAAATATATATAAGATTTCGGGACTTTCACCCTAGACACTCCGGCCAACTTAATTATCGATGGAGTCCATCCCCTATCTCCTCCTAAACAATGGAGTACATCCCCTATCTCCTCCCAAACAATATACATATGCAATGTATGTAAACACGTTGTCATATATAATGACCAATTCAATCACATATACAATGTTTATATCCAACCGTCATATTCAATGACATAATCCAATTGATTAGTTTCAATTTACCTAATCATCATGCAATTTCTACAACAATCATGGCTATACTCCACCGATAGCCCAAACAGTTATTTCTAAACAGATAAATAGTTTATCAAACAGATAATTTATCAACTTTTCTATAGGTGAGTGATTTATCAATCCAACTACACCATTTAATCACAATCCTCCCCAATTTCATAATTTCCAAGCCAATTTCATATTTCCACATTGATTTCATCTACTATACAAATAATTTACATAATGCAAATTAGGGCATTTTCCCCATTTTCTCAAATATTGCGCCTAAGGCCAAATTTTACCCATTAAACACAATAATCTCATTTTTGTGACCACACATGCACATGGAACCCCAAAAATAGGAAACCCCTCTTTCAAATAACTTCACCCTAACCTTAACTTTACCCAAATCTTCCAAAATTCCACCATTTATACAAAACGACTAATACTTATGTTAAAACTCATATAGAAGAGTAGTTTATCCCTACCTCAAAAAGAGAAGATGAACCAAGCAAGTGGTGAACTCCAAAGATGACGAAATCAACTTCTACTCGGATGAAAATGAAGATCTTGAGAAGCTCTAACTTTTTACCAAAAGAATGAGGGTGAGAAGATCACTTGATCTAGGTCAAAATGTAGAGAGAGAGAGAGAGAGAGAGAGAGTATTTTAGAGAGAGAGACTCTCAACTTAGGGTTTTAGAAAGTTTTAGAGAGAGAAATGACAAAAAAAGTGTTTTAAAAAGTCACTTCCGCGATCTGATATATGCATAGTCTGCTCGAGCGGAGAGTTTGACGCTCGAGCGTCAGACACAAAAATTCGACTCGCTCGAGCGCAATAAAGAACCCTCGAGCGTCAAGACACAATAGCAAAGCAATACCTGCTTGAACGTAATGAAACCCGCTCGTGCGTGTAGAATACACACTTCTAATATTTTACAGACTTTAGACAGACGCTCGAGCGCCAGAAGGGCCGCTAGAGCTCAGACCCGCTCGAGCGTAAACTACTCCGCTCGAGTGTGAAAAACACTTATGCAGTATCTCTTGTAGACGCACAAAGTACTGAGTGATTGCAAACCCCGCTCAAGCGCAAGAAGACCCGCTCAAGCGGAAGACCAAAATTCTAGGCAACAAGGTTTTAGACCAACTACCAACCAACCTGTTCTAAACACGCCTGAGACACTCCAAAACTCAAATTCAAAGAGTAAGAGGAGGAAAAGACAAACAACAACATTAAACAACAAGACCCGAGTCCGATACACCATAAAGGTCGGGTTAGAAACCGGGATCACTATATTTCAATTGCAATATTTTATTCCAAGTTTACACTTCATATTAAAATATGAATATCAATTTTATAAAAAATATATTTTAAAATTTTAAAAATAAGTAAATTTTATCAAATAAAAAACATAGACATAAGATTCAGAGTTTTTTTGTTGTCTCACATTTAATAAAATATTAATAAAATAATAGGCATTTTGGTTTTGTTTACCAATTTAATTATGACAGTGAGAGACAACAAAAATGATTAATCTTGTGTCATAAATCTTTTGATCAAATTTTTTTTTATGATTTTTTTTATGTAATTCTTTACATTTTTTCAATTAAAAAAATTAAATTAAATTAAAATTTTTAAGACAATTATTATTAATAATTTAATAAGAAGGGTAACATTGGAATAAAACATACCATTAAGGAAAAGTAAAATTTTTGAAAATAAATTATACAAAATAGGACTTAATTGTCATCCATATTAAAATTTGGTAGAACTCCCTAAAATTTTGATAATATATATATATATATATATGATTTATTTAAAAAATTCAAAAATTAACTTTTTTCTAAAAGAGCCAAAGGCCTCATTTTCTCCTTACCCATTAAATTGGAAAATAACTTTTCACATTGTAGTGCAATAGTATGAAGGGCAAGTTGTCATTTTATATTAAAAAAATAAAATAAATAAATAAACGAGCACGACTATCAAACATACATACTTAAGCTATATATATATCTAAAAGCTTTAAAAAAAATAAAAAATTATTGTAATAGTTAAAAAAATAAAAAAAACCCACGAGGGCATTATTTTTACAACGCTGCTACACACCTCCAGTGGGGGTCGATCCCCAGTGACGTGGCGCGCCCTCATTGGCCAATTTTCTTTTTTTCTTTTTTTTCTTTCCTTCCAATCCCGCAGTGCCACGTGGCACTGGGGGTCGCTGGGGGTGAGATTTACTGGGGGTCGGACACATTTCTGTTATTTTTAACCTTGAATTTTTTGTTACTTTATTTTAAATTCAATAAATTGACTTTAAGCCAACTCCCAAAAGATGCTGAACCTTGAAATTCTGTGATTGTATGATTTAGTCGACAATCTTCTCTCACAAACACGGATGAAACTAAGAGAATACAATGGCACTATGATCTTCCTTTCTTTGCGAAAATATTATATTTGTCATAACATTTCTAAATATATATATATATATATATATCTTATTTCATAAATAAAATAATCTCTCAATATAAAAGATAGATATAACATTCTTCTCCAATCTTGCATTTTTATTTTTTATTTTCTATCAAAAAATTTCTTCATCTTATTAGAGATTGTTTATATAATATTTAAATTTTTTTATGTGTATATATATAATTTATATAACGTCTTGTACAAACATGTGTATTTGTATTTGTAGGGCTAAGTAAAATATTATTTGTTTTTTGGTTCATGTGATGATAAAATTTTGATTCCGCCCTTGCTCACTTCT
Organism: Camellia japonica; assembly: GCA_030407325.1. Taxonomy (NCBI): domain Eukaryota; kingdom Viridiplantae; phylum Streptophyta; class Magnoliopsida; order Ericales; family Theaceae; genus Camellia; species Camellia japonica. The sequence goes on from JAPPVO010000029.1 coordinate 59,504,397, forward strand.
TCCACGAATCACAATTGTCCTATGGTACTACTTGATCATGCCTCACATGAGTTTGCTTTTTGATAGATGCCAACCTAGCTGGAATTCATCTCAAGCTTTTTGCTCCCTCCGTTTGCATGTTTGTTTTCTTGATGTATCACTACAAGAATTAACACTTTTGCCGACCAAAAAATTGGTCGCTAAAAGCCCATTTTTAGTCGGCAAAAGTTATCCGCAACCAATTTTTTTGGTCGCTACTTTGATCGCCAATTGAGGGTCGGCAAAAGTAATTCGCGACCAAAATTTTGGTTGATCGGGAAAAGTTGGATTTGCCGACTAAATTTTTGGTCGCTAAATATATCATTACTGCGACTAATCCATTTTGTCACTAAAACATTTTTGTCGTGAAAAGTCACCTTTTGCCGACCAAATATCTTAGTCGCCAATTGTCACATTCCACAACCAACAAATTTGGTCGCCAATTATCACATTGAACGACCAAAAAGTTTGGTCGCCAATTATGACATTTCACGACCAAAAATTTTGGTCGCCAATTGTGACATTTTGCGACCTCTTAGTTTGGTCGCCAATTGTCACATTCCACGACCAAAAATTTTGGTCGCCAATTATGACATTCTGCGACCTCTTAGTTTGGTCGCCAATTGTCACATTCCACGACCAAAATAATTAGTCGCCAATTGTCACATTCCACGACCAAACATGTTTGTCGCCAAAAGAAATATTTGCACAGCTAAAACTTTAGTCGGCAATAGACCTATTCGCGACCAAATCCTTTGGTTGCCAAAATTAATAATTTTAACGACTAATTATTTAGTCGCCAAATGTGCTTGGTGATACACCGACTACTTTATTTAGTCGGCAAAAGTAAAAGATATATTTCCCGACTAATCAATCGGTCGCCAAAACTATAAAAACAAAACCAAATTTTGGTCGTCAACATCCAACAAAATAAACCTATAATTTATAATAATCCATCTAATTTGTTCAATATAATCTGTAATTTGCAAAAATCATTCAAACCAACAAATAAATTGAATCATCAACATTCACCAAAATACATATATCAACCATTTCTGAACCTGTTTAATTAAAGTCAACAACTATTATAAGTTTACATCCACAAATAATTCCAAACTACATATTTCATCTAGCATAAAAATTTAAAACATAACAAGTACTTGTTATTATGTTTTAAATTTTTATCCATGTACATCAACCCAAAAATATAAGTAGTAGTCTACCAAATATTTTCTATACACACCCATCCAAAAATATAACTAGTAGTGTATCTAAAAATATAACTACTAGTCTACCCTAATATTTTCCATATGCATCTCTACAAAAATATATAATCCTTCCGGAAATGCAAAAAGTGCCAATTTGTCCTGTACAATTTAGCTTTATGCATGAGTTCATCCATCTGTACCAAAGAAAAAGAGAAATAATGTCAGGTAAAATTGGACAAATAATGAAAAATGTCCATGAAAAGCAAAGGTCACATTACCAAATTAAATGACTATCATTATCAAATTGTAAATAAAACAATAGCATTCTTATGTCTATAGAATAAATTGGATCAGCCACCATTCCAGATCCAATATAGTGCCACACAGCAGAAACTAACATGGCAACTGAAATTGATCCATATTGTCAATAACTCTTATCTTCCTCAATGAACCTTTCATGTGAATTAAATTTCAATCCAGAACCAACCACAATCAGTACCCCAGCTGTGTGCGTTGCTATGTGATAAAACAGCTTTTCAGAAGCCTTCTGATGAAACCAGTATTGCCAAGGCTTCTGAAGGCTCCTGATCTGTCATGTTGTGATGAAACGAGTGTTACACTGCTGCTACAGTGTTACACAGCAACATGCAGACCACCAAAGGAAAAGAAAGAAGAAAAAAGAAGATAGAGCACACACTGAAGCCAGACAGATCATGCAGACCACCAGTTTACTCCAAAAACAAGAATCCAGACAGATCAGGATGACCATCCAGACAGATCAGGATGATTGACAAATCAGAAAAAAGGCAGACAGATCATGTAGACCATCCAGACAGATCATGCAGACCACCAAAGGAAAATAAAGAATAAAAAAGAAGAAACAGAGAGGGGTAGACCCACACTGCTGCCACAGTGTTACACAACAACAGAGCACAATGCACCAATCTGCTGCTGATGAAAACATAGCATACACAGCTCCAAGGCAATGAGTTTCCATCAGCAGCCAACTTACAGACATAATAGCAAGCACAGCAGACCCCAAAAACAAGCATTGAACTTCACCTAACAAGTATTGCCAATCAAACATACAGTACACCTAACCAACATCTGATGCAGACCACCAGAATTGATCCAGATCAGTCCACCTTCATGACTGATGCAATACTTCACCATGCAGACCACCAAAGGAAGAGAAAATAAGGAAAAAGAAGAAATAGAGATGAGCTAATTCAGAGCAGTGTTGGACCCCAAATGCCCCAGTTTTGCCTACTTTGTCACACTTTTATGTCCTACATAACTAATCATGCGTCCTATCGAAGCGTTACTTCCTTTCACAAGTTTGTTTGATCTAGGTCGAGGTGACCGCTATGATCTCGGGTTGTTTCCAGGTTGTTTCCAACTTTTTGCCCAACCGGCTCGTTTTGCCTTTTTTATCACATTTTGGTTTCCATGGAACAGTCAAAAATTCTGGTTTAACTATTCATCCTTGGATCAGTGGAACATTACAATGTTTGAAGTTTCTTTTCTAGTCAACATAAACTAAACTGTAAATTCCATCTTTTAAATTTTGAACTAAAATTAGTTTAAAGACAACCATGTCTCTATGATATTCTCATCAAACGTTTATTTGCCTTTACTTTGAACATAAATATAATCAAATATGGTTTAACACACTTACCAATTACCATGACTATCTATTGTTGAGAATTTGGTGGATTGCGATTTTCCAAAACTTGCGCCAACATGCTCTGAAGTCCAACTTACCAATTACCATGACTATCTATTGTCGAGAATTTGGTGGATTGCGATTTTCCAAAACTTGCACCAACATGCTCTGAAGTCCAAAAAGCTGCCGCTGCATCTCCTCACGTTGTCTTGTATTCTCTGCCTCTTTCATTTGTTGCTCTTCTTATTTTTTTTATTGCTCATCACTGTTTCTCTGCTGCTCCGCACGCAGTATCTCCAACTCCGATGTAAGCCTTTTCAATTGCTCGTCACGTGCTTATGATGCAGCAGAGAACCCTGAATCACAAGAAGAAGGCTTTGCTCCAACCCCAAATCCTCTCAAGTATCCCTTCTTCTTACCAAGAACCACTCTTGATATATCCTCTTGCCTCATCGGCGTTCCAGCCTCGATAGACTCATCCCGCACCCTTGTCATTTACTCCTATAATTGTAAAATATAAATATTGTTAGTATAAGACAAACACAAAAGTTGCATGTATAAGTGTCCAAGTGATTGGAATACTTGCATGTAAATCACCGCATATAGGATCAATCCACTGTTTTGTCTTCTTGTTTTGATGAGTGTCCTTGTAGAAATTATAGAGATCTGGCAACAATCCACCATTTTCCTTCACCTGTGATATGCCAAACACCAAAAAGAACACTCTTTCATTAATATGGTAACATATTAAATAAGTGTGGATAAAGTTAATAAAATCAAGGAAATACATCTCACTGCAATACTCATCGCTGCCGGAAAAGATCGCGACCCACTAGTGTGATTGTAGGGTAGCTTGCTCCTATTATTTTTGCCAGTGTCGTAGCAACGCTACAAAAATCCACATTGTACGGGTTTATTACATATATAGTTAAAGTACTAAGTCATTTTTTTTGGGTCATGGTTAGATACAAAAATCCACATTGTAAGGGTTTATGACATATATAGTTAAACAATGATAATAGTACTAAGAAGCCTTGTGAAGGTGGTCAAATACTTTGCATTTATAGGTAGATAATTTGATCCTTCATTCTATATGATTTCACAGAGCTTGTTAATAATACATTATTATTATATAACTAAATCATAACATACCTTGTTTGTAGGATCTAACCATACTTCGTCAATCAAATACTTCCAATCATCTAATCTGATTCCTTTGTATGGATGAGCATAGGGATTAGTTCCCGCATCCACAAGCTTCTCCCATTTCTTCTTCATTTTGCACTTCCAATCTTTATGTAACACGTTACACTTCTTTTCCACAACTTGCTGGGATAGTGCATTGTCCTCATAATTATCCCCTATTTCAAATTTATCCTATAATCAATGCAAACCAAATAAGAAACTTGCAATTATGTAATGTGAACGCTGAAAATATGTAGTTACATTGATATTTAATTATAGCGAGGTGCAAAATTTAATGAAAAAGAACATCACTTCATAAAAGAAAGAACACATTTAATAATTGAAAATCACTTCATAAACCTTAGGTGCAAAATTTAATGAAAAAGAAAGAACATCACTTCATAAACCTTAGGTGCAAAATTTATCAACTCCTGGGCAATAAAAAAAACCAATCTCTAAACAAGTCCTCCCAAGACTGCAAAAACCCACATCCACAACAAAACACATTCCTAAGGATCAAGCAATGGCAACAATCACCCCTTACACTATTAAAATATCCACAACAGCAAAATAAGACCGAACCAACACAATTCAGCAAGAAACCCCTCTGTTGCAGTCCCCCAAAACAATACAGCAGCAGGCATTTCAAAACTCCCCTGTGACACACAGCAGCAGGCAACAAAACAGTAGTAGGCAACATTTCTAACTCTATACAGCAGTAGGCCACAACATCAAAACTGGGATCCTCATGAAGAACCAAAACAAAGTGAGCTAATTCAGAGCAGCAGCCCTGAGTTTGATGATCTCACACAGCTCCACCAGATCTGGTTGTGTGCCATTAAAGATGCTGCCATACCTCTGTTTCCAAATAAACCATAACACAGCCACAGGGATAGTTTTCCAGCTTACCCTTTTCTATTTTTTCAATTATAACAAAAAACATCTATATACCAATCTTTTGTTTTTTTAACCCTATTTTGTTTTCTTAAACCTCTGGATGGTCTGCTCTGCTTCTCTTCTCATTGTTTTAAATTACAGTTAAAAGGAAATCCTCAGCAGTTATTGTTAATTAATGAGACTTTTTTGACAATCTAGTTATGTGAACCATAGTTTTCTGACTTTGGTTATGAGGATTTTGTATGTTTTTATTATGAACTAATTTGATCTTTATTACGATTCAAAAGTAGTAGAACCTATGAATCAGGATCGCTAAAATTTGAGTGTACATGATACCATACACTCTTTCGAAGCTTGTGTCCAATTGAGTGTTACAATCTTATCTAAAATTAATTAGTTTTGGAGAGAATTTTATTAACTTCTTTTGTGGCATTTGATATCACCTTTGCAAATTTATTATTAAAGCAGTCATAGAGAGCGATAATTGTGTACTCAACAATTCTAAATTGAAGAAGATACTTTTGCAAACGATGTTCTCACGGTTAAAACGAGGAAAGATTTATAGTGAATATCTAGACCTAGAGCCGGAGAAGGGCGTAATAAACAAGGAAATGCTTCAGGGAGTTAAATGAATAATTAGATTGTCTTGATTTGCTTCTTGAAATTAGATGTAAGATTTGATTTTTCTCTTTTCAAGTTCTATAGGTTTTTAAATTTTTTATTTTTTCCCCTTAAATGACAATATGATTCTAATGCGACTTGTCAAATTGAATGCCACCATTACTCCTAAAACCTTCATTTTTTTGAGGTGTCTCACTCATGCAAAAAAGCAGAGCACTGATGCATATCTCTTTACCTTTTTTATCCCATTATTAAAACTGACGCACATCTGTTGCTGAATTCTCCTCGCAACAAACCTTATATATCCCCATCCCATCTCCCTTGTATTTGCCAATTCCAATCTCTCTCTCTCTCTCTCTCTCTCTCTCTCTCTCTCTCTCTCTCTCTCTCACACACACACACACACACACACACACACACACACACACACAGAGATCAATGGAACAGTCAATGCGCAAGCTTTGAATTATGGTCCTTCTAATGATGTAATTTTTTTTAAGTAATCTCATTTATATATTTGATCCTCCTTCTATCTCAGTTTGAGATTTGGTTATAATCCATCTTTTTTTTTTTTTTTTTGGAGTAATATTTTTGTATATTGATCATAGAAAAGTGTTATGAAATTTGGTTCCTTTGTTATTGATTTGGAACTATTCAGCTCATATATCCGTTGTTGTGTGTGTGTGGTGTTGGGAGTAGATCTTCTTTCAAGATATTTTGGCACCGCTTGAAGAAAAAACCAAGTATAGTGTTAAGCATCCTTTCTTTCTGTAGTAAGACCGCAAGCATCTAGTTGTTACCTTCAAGAGCAGGAAACTGGATGAGACCAAACATAGAGCTAGAACAGGTCATGTAAAGAGCACCACGAATAAGAGACAAGGGGCGTGTCAAAGAACCTACGAAATGGATGCCCTAGCCTTCCCCCCTTTACCTTAAAATGCAGTAGCAAGGACATATAGACTTTAGGACCTAGCTTCCCGGTCCTCTAGGTTCGTTAGAAGGGAAATTGCTTTGTCATGAAAAATGTGTGTGTGTGTGTGTGTGTGTGTGTGTGTGTGTGTGTGTGTGTGTACTTTTTGTTCATTTATGTTGGGTCAGTCTATCTGCCTACATCTAAATGTATAAATGTTGGCACTACATGTCATTGTTGTACTTCCATCTCTAAATCTAGAGGAGATGCAGTAGAAAACATTGTAGAGAGAATTGACACCTTTTAGAAAGCTATAAACTTCTGCTAATGTAACAATTACTTTCCAAGTTAATTGTCCGTTAATTTTTAATGGACAATGCTCTATAATTCTAGATTAAACTAACAGAGGATATGTTTGTCTTCTTCATGGTTATTGTACGGAGTTTAATTAATTATGCAATCTCTAAATCTAGGAAGATTTGGTTGTATATTAAAATCTAATCAAATAGTCAGTTAGTCTCAATCTGAACACATTTTACTTAATTTCTTAGTGAATTATTTTTTTTAGGTTGCCATTAATCTAAACCTAGCATTGTGTAACAAGTCCGCGAGGGACCTCAACGCTACAGTTCGGACGCGTCTTGTCACGGTTCTTAATCTTGAACCGAAGAGTCCAAATCCGGCAAATCGTTTTGAGAAAACAGATTTTAAAAAAAGTGCCAAATATGGACTGCTTCGCCAGATACAAAGTCGCCATCTAAATATTTTTTATGGGGAAATTTAGGAAACCCTGACTCGGTGCCAAAGACCACGTGTCCATCATCACCAAAGTTGCCTCGGCTCGGTAACTTGGGTACGATTGGGGAGGTCAGCTATGAGCACCCCCTCTCGCCCGATCCGAAGATCGGCCTCTACTAACCATGATATCCAATTTTGAAAACATTATGTATTCTTGTTCCAGTTATTAGCCTAGAATTACTATGTTGTGCGCACAGCAAACAAGTATAGACTAGATCGCCTAATTTGGAACAAAGCATTGCATATCCGTTTCGTTTAGGAAATGGTTTGAAATTTGCTACTCGCAAGTAGGCTAAAACACGGATTTCAATGAGTTGTCTTAATTCAAACAATCCAACCTTCACCCACAGGCATTCAGGCAGGTAATCAAATAAGCATTTAGCCGCATGGTAATCATACTGTCATGTTTAACATTCACACTCATGCGAGATGCTAAAACATAAAATACTTACAGTGTACTCCAAGCCAAAACAATAAACCTGTTAGCAATCATGCATGATCCAAGTCCATGTTAAGTGCCTAATGCATCGCATACAAAATGCAATCTAGAATAGGCTCGGTTAATCCTAGGATGGTATGTGGAATGTGACAAGTAACACGTATTCAAGTTAGATTTGGAATACTTATGCAGTTAGCATGATGCGCCGAGCCCGGTGCATGCAATACTGATGAATGATGCACGCATGCATAGCATAAGGTATGCTAAAGTAAACATGTCCTAATACTAACCATCAAAGCAGGTAAGTAAAAGGGAGAAAGAAGTGGGGGTTGGAAGACATGCACACACGCACCCACACTTATTACAAATTTGCCCTCACTCGGAGAGACCGAAAGAATAATACAATTTAATTAACCTAAAAGCTAATTAAATATTACAAATCAATTAAATTAGCTAAGCAAATTAACTAATCTAATTAAGTAGTAAACAACAGCCTCGGGAAGAGGGTCCAATGCATGTGCGCTCGGTTCCGCTCGGAAAGTCACTGCCATGCACAAGATGCCTCTGCTTTGGCTGTTATCCTCCTCTGAAGACTGCACAAGTCCCAGGGTTGCTTCTCTGAGTGCTGTAGAACACCACCGGCTGAAGGGATTGGTCACCGGCCATGTATAATGGTCACCGGCCACAAAATACTCCATCGGCCAACAATGGATGGCCGGTCGGCACTGAAGATGGCCGGCCGGCCAAATCTCCCTGCAGAAACTGATTTGACAGCAGCAGAGGACAATACTTGGCATGGCAATGCATTTCAAGCAATGTATGCAACAACCACACTCCTTATCATGTGTATGACTCAAAGGAGGAACGGCCTCGATTCTCGGACCACCAATCGTGCATTTCCATGCATGATGGCCCAAAGGATCAAGTGTGCATTTTGATATGGAATGCAATGCACATAATCAAACAAATGGAACTCAACCTCTATCACAAGCAATTCAAGAGGCCAAGCATGCATGCTAATGCAATGCAACCTAGGCATAGAAGCTAAGTATGCAACATGGCAATACAAGCAAGCAATGATGTTAGGCATACAACTCAAGGTACACAAGTATGCAAATATGCTAGTTACTCAAGCATGCAAGTATGCAAAGCATACAACATGTTAGGCAATTCAATTAAGAGAAATGCATGCCAAATACAAAGTCACTTAAACATGCCACAACACATGATAGGCCAAGCATGCAATCAACACACAAGGTAAGCATGTCACAACATGCAAAAATGGACTTAGACTAATTTAGGCAGCCCTCAAACTAACCTAAAACAGTGGCCAAAGTGCTCAAACATGAGGGCCAACACACACATACACATGCACATGTTAATGGGCTATCACTTAAGCACAAAGAGGGACTCTTAAGTACACTTAAAAGGAGAACAATATGGACAGTTAGTATGCACATTAAGCTCTGAAAATCATGTTGTAAAATGATGTCAAATCAATTTAAACAAGGGCCATGAAAGCATGCAAGCAAAGCCAAGACTTAAGGTAATCCAAAGGGGTATTGAACCATCCTTAACAAAACCAAACATGACATGAATTGAACAACTAAAATCAGATTTCTAGCATGTTAAAACAAAGCCAAAAGACCACTTAGATGGCATCTAAATGACTTATACATGGAAGCATACGCAATGACCAAACATGGAGCATGGGGCATAACCTCTTGAAACATCAAAGGGGCTATGAAATGCAAGCATACAAGCATGCTAAGTGGACTGAAATAGCATGGCAAGTGGTTCCAAACCACTGAAATGATGCAAGGATGCATGCTAGAGGTCTATACATTTAAGGCTTACAAGCCAAAATGCAAAGGGGCTATGCAATGCATGCTATGGTCGACTAAACAACCAAGGGAAGACCTTAAGCATGGAAAAACAAGTACAAAAGCTTCACAAAGCTGGGCCTAAAACATGCTTGAACAAGGGTCAAAGCCTAGATGCATGTTAAGGCTAAATGATGGCATTACAAGACATGTATGCAAGGCATGCAAGGTGTGTCCAAACCAACTCAACACAATGCTATTTCATGGCAAAATAAGCATAAATATCAGTCAAGGCATGGTCAACACACACTTAAACTAGATGCTCCCTCAAGGGGCAAAAATAGCCCTTTTCAAGGACAACAAGGAGAAGGGGTGGCCCTCTCCTTCTTAGGACCTCAAGGCACCATCCTCACCTCTGAAATCTCTCAAGATTTTAGTGGTGAGGAGGTCCAAACACAATGGTCCCGGAGCTCAACCAAAAATGGCACAAAATGGAGCCTAACAAGGCTTAAGAGGGGTCAAACAACCCCAAAGCTTAAAACAACCTTAACCAACTATTTAGAGCACTAAAAAATAGAACTTTTCTATGTTATACTCAAAGCTCAAAAACAGTTGTAAGGTTGGCAAAAATACAATACAAGAATGGGGTAAAAAGGGACAAAAGTCTTACCCTTGTAGACCCTCTTCAAGAATGGAAGACCAGCTGCTTCTTTGGCTCAAACCAGCTCCAAAACTTCAAAAACAACCCTCAAGGGCCTCAGCTCCAAGAGAAGGTGTGATGGTGGGTGTTTGTGTGCAATAATAAGCCTAAACACACACAAAACAAAAAAGAGAGAGAGATATAGAGATGGAGGATATATAAGCCCTAACCCTAAAACTCAAAACCCTCTGAAAATGCTGTCTAAGTTGTCTAACCCTAAACAAGAGAGAAGAGGCTCCCTCTTATAGACAATTTTGTCTTGTAAAGCTTCTAAAGGAAGCTAACAAGAGGGAAATCCCTCCATACACGTGTATGGAGGGGGTGAAAGTGTATGCCAGCAGCACAAAAATATCTGCAAAAGCAGATGCACAGTAGTCGGCCGGCCAAAAATGCAATTGACCAAAGAAAGATAGCCGGCCGGCCATCTATAGTGCCAGCCGGCCAAACATTTGGCCGGTGGAAACAAAACACAGCCGGTGGCCTCAAGCCATGGCCGGTGGAGTGTGGGGATGGCCCACAAGCCATTCCCTGCCCCTCCAAGGCAAAGCACAAGTGTTTGGTACAAAACCAGACACGAAACAGTCGAGTCAAGAGATCCTGAGGCAAGGCGCGTAGCCGAGACCTCCGGGAACTCAAGACGAACACAAACATGGATGATCACCGAGTGTTCAAGCAGTGACGTCCAAGTCTTGAGGATGGTCAAAAATGGGGTGTCTACAGTTGCCCCTCTTTGACAGAACTCGAAAGTCATAACAATGACAGGAGTGAATGTCAAAGCCCAGACTTAGACAAAGCATGCAAGACAAGCAAGATATGCGCCCGAAGGCAAGGGCAAGATGCAAGACAATGCACAGAGCCGGGCATAACTTATGATCATGCAAAGAAAGCTGTAACGAAGCATAATAATGCGACAGTTTTAAGCTAGCATACACCAAACTACACTATCATGCAGAAAGGATGTAAGAGAATTATGCAATTCTCAATACGTCTCACTCGGAGGATACAATACCTGTGCGGTTCGTCTGGTTGCACCAGCCTCAAATGAACTGTACATACAATATCGTGCCTGAAAAGAAAGCAACTTAACAGATACGATGTCGTTAGCAACATGCATGACAATGCGAAATGAATGCAAAATGATATGCAATATATACAAAACTATGTATAATAATGCAAATGAAAATGCAATGCAATTGAAACAATGCAAACGAAATGCAATGCAATTGAATCATGATCCAATCATGAGCAGTTCAAAACCACACAAATGTCAAATAGATTGATGGAAGTAACAAGTCCGTCTACCATAGAAAAGGTGCCGCAACCCTCAAAGCGCGTACACATGCAGAACTATGAGTGATGTAGATAGACACAAGAACGAGTATTGGGTGGAATGACATGAGTGGGGAAACAACCCGCTAACGAAAGAACAATGATCCTAATGCCGGATACAAAAATTACACTACAATGTAATATATACAGTGGATATGGCGTGCAGCCAAACCAAGTCTTGCCTAGGAAAGGCATGGACATAAGCAAGTCGCGTCTAGCACAGAAAAGGTGCCGCCACCCTCAAACCAAGTTCATCAAGGAATAGGCGTGTACACCTGCAGAACTGTGCTTCGACGTGAAAAGTATGGGCACATACCAAACCAAGCTCAACAAGGAGAGGTGCAAGCCAAAGATGGAGGTGATGATGCAGTGGATGCATGCAAGCTACAATGCGATATTTACAATATGCAATGGATACGATGGATAAGGCACACAGGCCAAACCAAATCTTGCCTAGGAAAGGCATGTACACAAACGAACCGCGTCTAATTATAGAAAAGGTGCCGCCACCCTCAAACCAAGTTCATCAAGGAATAGGCACGTACACATGCAGAACTGTGCTTCGACGTGAAAAGTATGAGCACATACCAAACCAAGCTCAACAAGGAGAGGTGCGAGCCATGGATGGAGGGGGTGATGTAGTGAATGCATGCAAGCTACAATGCGATATTTACAATATGCACTGGGATGGAAGTTTACAGTGGAAATGCATGACATATGCACTATAATGAAATGCATGACATATGCATTATTCACAATGAATGCATGACATATGCACTATATTACGACGAAATGCATGACATATGCATTATTTACAATGAATGCATGACATATGCAATATCCACAATGATGCATGACATATGCATGTGTGTGTGTGTTTTTTTTTTTTTTTTCTTTTTTTTTTTTTTTTCTTTTTTTTTGAAATGCATGACATATGCAGTATTTACAATGAATGCATGACATATGCAATATCCACAATGATGCATGACATATGCATGTGTGTTTTTTTTTTTTTTTTTTTTTTTAAATGCATGACATATGCAGTATTTACAATGAATGCATGACATATGCAATATCCACAATGATGCATGACATGCATGTGTGTGTGTGTGTGTTTTTTTTTTTTTTTTTTGAAATGCATGACATATGCAGTATTTACAATGAATGCATGACATATGCAATATCCACAATGATGCATGACATATGCATGTGTGTTTTTTTTTTTTTTTTTTTTGAAATGCATGACATATACAGTATTTACAATGAATGCATGACATATGCATGTGTTGTGCACACCAATGCACCGAAGGTCTTGTACCTTCCAAGGATTTAAGGTCTCCTAGACCGTGGGTGTTTATGATCTCGCCCGACCGAGCGTATTTAAGGTCTCGCCAGACCATGGAGTGCACAGAACGGTGTGATGCGCAAAATAGCGCGATTGAATGCATGTAAAATGCAATGAAATACGCAAAATAGCGCGATTGAATGCATGCAAAATGCGATAATATGCGAAAAATGGCGCGATGCGTTAAACAACGCGAGTGCACAAGACAGTGCAATGCGCAAGATAGCGCGATGCGTAAAACAATGCGAGTGCACAAGACAGTACGATTGAGGTGCGCAAGATAGCGCGAATGAGATGTGATGCACAAGACAATGCGATTGACTTGAAATGCACATGGGGCAACTTTCGAGTTTTGTAAAAGACAAAAGGATACGGGAAGGATACACCTTGCACGAATTCGAGCGCCACGCACAGAAGACACAGTCCGAGGTCAAAACGGAGGCCGGTTGAGCTTCGGAAATGCCTTTTCTTGTACTATCTTGAGTAATAAAGGCCCCAAACTACAGATCTGACCCAAACAAGGTTGTAGGAGGCTCACCGGCCAGAAGGGGAAGTCACCGGCCATCAAAACACATCACCGGCCAAATATTTGGCCGGTCAGCCAAAAATGTAGCCGACCGGCCAAAAATGCCTGAATCGGAGCAGTTTTGACTTTTCACCTCGGGTCTTTTAAAATAGGGTTCCAAACCCTATTTTCTTCATTTCCCTTCGCCGAAAATTCATTCTCTCTCTCTCTAGAGCACTTTTCTTCTTTCATTCTCCCGTTTTCTTGCTTTTTAGCCTCCGTTTCATCGTTCGATTCGCGATCTCCTTCGCGTTTCAAACATTTTAAACCGAACATTTCTTTGTTTCGGTGTTTCCTTTGCTATTTCCACTTTTCGGGGTTTGTTCCCCTCGTGTTCCTCTCGATTTCTATACTTTTTCCACTTCCCGGCTATTCCGGCCATTTTCCACCCTTTTGGGGGTTGACTTTTCGCATTCTAGCCCTATTTCCACTTTCCTGGCCATTTTTACACGACTTTTGACATGGCGGACGATATCCCACAGGGCGGGACTCCCCCGGATCACGAAATGGACCCCGGGGTTGAGCTCCTCCCCTTGAGCGTTCGCCCATTCGACCCGGCGACCTACCGGCCGACGATTCATATTCTGCCCCCTGACGGACTCCGTCAGTTCAGGAGCTTTGAGAGGGGTGTGCCACCCGAGCTATTACTACGTGAGCCAGAGTCACATCTCTCACACGGCGCCTCCGAGGTACATTCTTTCCCAGTTTCATTTTTTGCAATGTAGAACGCTTAACTGCCATAGTTGATTCTGTTCTTAACTTGCTTAGCTCAAATACACTGGTGCACTGTACACTGTAGTTGATTGTGAACACACTTGCAACTGATATCTGTTTGAACTTGAACACGCGCACACACACTGCACTTGCCCTGAACCACTCAAACATACTGACACATGATTCACTATAGTTTACTGTACGTACACTGGCACCCGGTATCTGTTTGAACTTGAAAACGTGCACACACGCTATATCTGTACTGAACCATGCAAACACACTGACACATCGCATGTTGTAGTTTACTGTACGCACACCGGCAATCGATATCTGTTTGAACTCGAAAACGTGCACACACGCTATATCTGTACTGAACCATGCAAACACACTGACACATCGCATGTTGTAGTTTACTGTACGCACACCGGCACCCGGTATTTGTTTTGGAATTTGAACACGCGCACACACTACGTATCATTACCAACTCTAAATACTTTTGAAAACTGTATGTTTTATCTTGCTTCGCAATTGTTTGCTTGAAAACAGGGAGATTCCCATACCGTCTGCGGGTATGGGAATATTGCCGCTCGAGATTGGTACGCGGAGCTACCCGATGTGGTTCGCCAGATCGTGGACTAGGCCGGGTTCAGTGCATTCTGCAGAGGACTTTCCAGACTCACCACGAGCAGGCCTCTCCTTGCCGCTCTAGCGGAGAGGTGGTGGGACACCACCAACTCGTTCCACCTCTCCGCCACGGGAGATATGACGATGACTCCCTATGATTTCTCGATGCTCACAGGCATCGGGGTAGGGGGTGATCCGATCCCCTTCGACACTGATATGGACGAGTGGGAGGCCGCTCAGGTTTATTTGCTCGGCGAGGTGCCGCCTCTCGCGCGTCCAGGTTTCGTCCGATATTCTTGGTTCGAGGTGCAGTTCAGGGTTCAACCAGCCTTAGCTGGGGAGGCTCCGATGACTCAGGAGGCGGTAGAGCAGTACGCCTGCGGCTTTCTGATGTTTCTACTTAGGACTACTATTTTCGCCGATCGAGCGAACACCGTGCCCCTCTGTCTGCTCAGCGCTCTTGTGGACGTCACACAGATCTTGCGCTATGACTGGGGTGGCACCGCTCTGGCCACCCTCTATGGGTACATGAGCTCAGCTTCCCATGGTAGTGGACAGTTGCTCGGGGGCTACTGGCGTGCTTGGGAGGTACATTTCTTTTTCTGCTTTACTTTCCTTCTTTCTATTATCTATACTCTATACACTGCACACACTGCGGTCTGCTTCATGCTGACTGTATACTGCACGCACGGCACACATATACTCTGCTTTACACCGACTGTACACTGCTCACATTGTATACTCTGCACAATACACTGCCTGCACAATACACTGTACGATACACGGCTCTGTTATTTCTGCTTTATTCTGCATTCTACTTTATCTGATAAGCATACTGGTATTTACTTTGCAGTTGTGGGTCTACGCCTACTTTCCTAGACTAGCCCCAGTGCCCGATGTGGAGACCCCTCTTGTCGTCCCTTTCTCGCGTCGCTTTGACGGGAGGTGTGTACGGAGACCGCGAGAGACGTTTAGCTTCTTCCGCCGCTATTTTGACACCATCACCCCCGCGGAGGTATGTTCAACTTTAGAGTTTATTTAAGCTTCGCTTTGCACTGTTATTTAGAGTCCATTTCATGTTTAGATCACCTGGCAGCCTTGGGCTCCATTGCCAGCTGTGATTCGGGATCGATTTGCCGGTGCTGAGGAGACCTCACGTTTTCGGATTCTGCTGGAGGGCCCGGTTTGTCGGGCTTGGTACCTGGGTGAGCGTTTCTTACGCCAGACCCTAGGGTTACCAGAGCAGATAGTCCCAGTTCACTCTCCTGAGCATATGAGGGAGACCGAGAGATTCACTGCCGAGCAGATGGCTGACTATACGATCAGCTGGGACGCGATCCGCTTTAGAGGCATAGGCGACTACAGAGAGTATGTGCAGACGTATATCATGCGGCCTCTGAGCGGTGGCCGTCAAGTTGAGGGAGAGAGAGCCGTGGCGCCGGCAGCTAGGGCGGGAGCGGGGGCTGGAGTAGGAGCGTCGAGGAGAGCTCGGGTCCGCGGCAGGGGTGGAGCTCAAAGAGGGCAGGGGGCTGGTTGGCCTGCTCTGCCCACGACGATGACATACAGAGGGCAGGGCGGGGCGACTTATCAGATCCCCTTTGCTCCTCCCCCGGCTGATCATGAGTTAGTCGGTTTTCACGACTTGCCTCCGGTATGCACTACTGCATTTTGCATCTTGCATTGTCGTTTTATTTAATTTCATTTCTTTTAATATTCTGCAGAATACTGACGCATCTAATACTTTTGCAGGCTTCCTCCGAGTACACCCGACAGTCTCTGGAGCTGAATGCCTCCATGATGGGGATGTTACAGCGGACTTTTGACCTCTTGGCCCTCTACAGTATTCCGGTATGTTCTTCAACCACAGTCTCAAACCATAACTAAACTGCTTCACATAATCTGATGCACAACACAATACTTGACACACTGCCCTCACGGCATCTGCTACACTGTATTTTGTACTGATAAACTGTTCACAGCAATCACACACTGTACTTATACACTGCATTCTGCCTTGATAAACTGCTCACAGTATTCACACACTGTACTCATACACTGCATTTTGCCTTGATAAACTACTCATAGTATACTGATGCATTTGCCTTTTGTACTTTTCAGCCTCCCTTCCAGATTCCCACCATAGGAGGTGTTCTAGCCAGGCCTTCTGTTCCTGCCGGAGGAGATGGAGAGGGCAGAGTATACCCCCGCACCAAGGCGGGGCGCACTCACGTTGGGAGTAGCTCTCGGGCGCCAGTTCCAGATGACGATGATGAGGAGGAGTCCGAGGCGAAGGCAGAGGCGGAGGCAGAGTCATCGGAGGAGGAGACCGGAGACGGCTCGGACTCGGGCTCAGATGACAGTGCTGATGATGCTCCTGGACCTTCATCCAGGAAGAGGACTAGGACGGACCCTCAGGCTTGAGGCCACTTGATATTGATACATATTTTTACTGTTTTTCTTTTTTTTGTACTTTTTTCCTTTTTGGTTGGTAGCTAGGATACTTTGTACTGCCGTAGGCAGGTTTTTTTGTTTCCAAAACTTATGTACTTGAAACAGATGATGAAATGAAACAAACTCTCTTTTTTTTTTGAAAAAGTGTTTACATCTTTACCTTTCATCTTTGCACTGCATTGCATCATGCTACACCTCATAACAATGGGATTGATCTACACGTCTGAATATTAAACACTTGCATTGTAATAACCAAGTAATGAATCGGCCAATGGCAAAGCAACTCACACAACCCACTGCTTAGTCTGAACACCCGACTCATACTCTGTTGGGGATTCATCTGCATACAGCCCGTAACACAGCATTCGGTTCATTCTACACACGGCAACCCTGAGCAATAGTCCAATTTGACAAGACGGAATACGAAGGCGGAATCGGCTGAAACTGAAACACACTCAGATACCCAAATTTTCCCTTTCTTTTTTTGGTTCGCCTAAATGTAGAGAATGACACAGCACTCTGAGCATAAACGATTTTTGAAATTTGAAAAAGGGTTTTTCAACCGAGGTATCGAGCCTACAACTGAACACAGCGAAAAAGACTCGAACAAAAGGTACACGACCTAAACACAACGAAACACGCTTGAAAAAGACCCAAAACGAAAGTTGGGCTAAACAAGACAAAAAACACGACCCACGGACATGTTAACAAAACGAGAGACCTTAAATCTCGAGGAGCTAGTTCCTCCGGGTATGTTTCCCACCCTTTCTGATTTGTGATTCTTACATCACTCGGCCCTCAGGCTCGGTTTTTCTCTCAAAACCCTTTTCTTACTTTTCTCTCAACTTACACCTCTGTATTCTTTATTCTCTCATTTTTTCGTCCCTCCCCCAGGGTTATTAATGGATGAATAGGAAGTTGCGGGTTCACGCCCAACACTATTGGCTCGTGGCTATTTCTTCCGGTGAAGTCTAGTCGATGTTCCAGACAGGAAATGGTGTATCTTGATCTGTCCCAATTTGTGCTTCGCACTTGGCTTAATACCTCGTTGTTTGGAAGATATTAAGAGCTTTCAGCCCTTTTCAGACAGCTTTAGCGGTGCCTTCTTCCGGCGAATAAGGTGCCCTTCTGGCAAGTATGTTGATGACGGGGGAAAGACAGAACACCTTACTCGACTGTGCCCCTAGTTCATCACTTTGACCATTTTTTTGTTTTGGTTTTCTACGAAAATAGTTTTGACCAAAATGAGAGTTAGATTAACATGCTTGTTCGATTTTTGATTTGAAAATCATGCAAGTCAGGCTATAAGCACTGAAAATTTTCCTTTTTTGGGTCCAAGAAAAGGGTCTAGTTTTGGAAAATGAAATAGTTTTCGAGAAAATAGTCAACCTCAGTAAAAATTTTCAAAAACTATTTTTGCAAACGGCCAATGCTAAACGAGCATGGAACCTACCCTCGAGATACGCAACCTCGGATTAGAGGCAATGGAAAATTGCCCCTTGCTTGAAAGGGGTGCATGGCAACGGAAAGTTGCCCCTGGTTTAAACGGCGACTCACGGCAACTCATGGCAATGGAAAGTTGCCCCTTGTTTGGATGATGCCGCAGCATGCTGAAAACCAATCCTCATCGGTGATGATTGCAAACGAACTCTCGGACACAGAGAAGATGGTCAAAACCAATATATGGACACAGTCACTGTGAAAGCGTTGGTGGCTGGACTTCAAGAGGAAGTTGACTGCGTGGTTCCGGTTGTCACAACCGAACTATCGGATTCAGAGGAGGCAAAGGTGATCAAAACCGTTACATAGACTGAGACGCTATGAAAGCGTTGGGGGCTGGACTTCAGGATGAAGTTGCCTACGTATCCCAAACACGGGAATCAAGCCTTACGTAGTTCCGGTTAAGGTACACTCGGGTATTTTAACCTTCACTTTTTTTAGGCTCTAACTTTTGCCAAGGCGCAAGATGCGGGTTTTCGACCTTGCGAGCTTCTTTTTCCTTCTTTTTCTTTTTTTTTTCTTCGTATTGTATATATTTTTTTCGCATCTTTTTGGTATTTCTTTTTTTCTTTTCTTTTGTATATATTTTTTTCCTTGCTCTAACTTTTGCCTGGGTCGCCCTTCCGGGTTTTCGGCCCAGCGAGCCTCTCAAAGGGGAAAAGTGTAACAAGTCCATGCCAAATGGTTTTGAGATTGAAGCCCTCTTTATCTAGGAGCATGGCTGTTGTATTCGGCTCTTCGAGCATGTCCGACATTTTGCTGCCCCTAGTTCGAGGGGTGCTTCTGATCTGGCCACACAGGTCTCACATGGTGGTTGACCGTTGAACGTTCTGAATGGGTTCAAGGTTTGAAAACAAACAGATTGAGTCTTGAGGCTAAGAGCGATCCTAGGCTGCACAATCTCAAGAGCGATTCCACACAGGTCTTCACAGGACCGCGCAAAACATTTTGTTTTTGAAAGTTTTTACGAAAGTGACACATCGCTCGCGCTGAAGATAGTGTGGAACCAATCTGGATCAAGCCAGGGTCCTTCTCAGTACTCACGCTAACAAGCACGATTTCATTCATTAAGGGCTTAGCACGCCTATCTTTCTCTCAAATTGATCAAAGTTTTGCAAAACCGGAGGAATTCCTTCCTCTTCGTTTTCATCACCACAGTGTTCAAAAAGGTTTTGAAAAAAACTTAGGTCATTACAATGATTTTCAGGGCACAAGAGAGCAGGTGGAATGTACTGTCGTTCCATTTAAATCCTTTGGCACAACTAGCCCAAAATAGCAATAAACACGGAAACATGATAGCCGCAGCTGTTTCATTCAGATTTCCTGGGTGTAACTGGCTCCACAGCAGAGACAGACTCAAAAAGAAAGTAAAAAGAGAATTACAAAACAAAACGGTGTTCGAGGCAACACCCCAGAATCACCTGACATTCTATACAAGGGGACCGACTTGCTACAACAAGACAGACCCTTAAGCAAAAAGGACTGACTCAAGACAATGAGACAGACTCTAAACAGAACAAAAGACTGACTCGACACCCAAGCCAGAATTTACAAAACTAGCAATCACAGATACTCAAAAATGCGTGCCAGACGCCACATCCAAAAATACACCAAGCACCGCCCGCAGGTGGTTCACTCTCTGATTACATACTCGCAGTATCAGTATCCTCAAATCCAATAGCTGGGTAGTAACGGACTTGGCTGAGGTGGGTGGGAGGATAACCTTGTTGTCGATCAAATCTTGCACCTCATGACGGAGGCGGAAACAATTATCGGTAGCATGACCTGTTTGCTGGTGGTACGCGCAGTACAAGGCAGCATCATGTGTGGGAGGGAGATTCTTCGGGAGAGGCCGAGGCTCCAAGGGTTTAAGGTGCCCTCTTTCGGCCAGGATCTGGAGTGCCTTGGACAGAGGCATGTAGAGAGCGTGAAAGACCCTGCGCCCTCAGGGCAGGTACTTTGAAGGCTGAGAATTCTTGCTAGACGCACTAGCGAAAGGGTCGGCAGGCACTGCCTTGACTTTCTGATCTTTCCCAAGTGCAGGGTTGGGAGCGGGAGGAACTGTTCTGGCATGACGGGGCCTATCCCGGTTTTCTGACTGGCTTGTACTGCCTTCGGCTAGAGTGGGGAAAACATCATCCACAGTCTTGGTCATGACTGCGAACACCTGTTGCTTACTCATCCCCCCGGCTTTCAAAGCCCCGACTGCCCACAGCAGTTGTTCAATGGGATCGGCATCTGCCTTCATTTTGTCCTTACCTCTGGCCTCAGCCTGATCGAGGGTTTGGGTTGATGTTGATATGTCATTGCCATAGCCGGAGGCTACTTCGGGTTGGCTAAGTTCGATCACAATCCGTCCCAATAACGGGGGCTCCTGTGGTACAAAACTCCCGGCATATGGTGCAGCTGGTGGCGAAGCTGACATTCCGTAGGCGAGATCCGCCACGGACCTCTGGAGGTCACCTATCATCCCCATCAACTCGAATGTGGTGGGCTCACGAGCCTGGTACAACTGGGGGGTCCAGACCGGGTGCGCGGCAGGCGACCTGGGTGGATGCGGTACATCAACATTGGTCTCACTTTGCAGAGTGATTCCTTGATCTAATGCGGCTGTCATAACCACAATCTCTTCCTAATTCTGCGTCATCATAGGACCACTGTTCTGAGCGGTGACTGACGGATCAGATATCTGTCTTGCCTCAGCAAGGGGGAACACTGACTATTCTGGATCAACTCTCTGAACTGAAAGGAAAAACAAGCAGCATTTCAGCCCAAACGGAACGAACACAGGTGTAGCCGAACGACTGTACTCTACTACTGATCACTGTTCCCCAGAATCACTGCCCCAAAACACTGAATCGGATATCCACAGCTATAACTGATTCTCACAAATACTGACACTGGTGCCCTCAGGCCTGATACTCATACTTGCAAACTGATATATGCGTCCCTGTAGAGATACACTCTAAAAGCACATAGCAAGTAAAGAGAGCCAAAACACCCCTATGTTGGGGTAGGGTTTCCCTGTCCTATTTTGTCAGGAGCTAGGGTTTCACTACGCACGCAGCGGTTTCAAACAACCTAACATCGGGTAAGCAACCTATCCTAGCTTGGAATGGTCACTATGGATTTCAATATGCACTAGGTCGAATGGTCGAAAAGGGTGCCCCAGTAAAATCGGGGTTTGCGTTCCCATACTGGCAGAGCCCGCAACCGGTCAGCCTTATGGCATGCTCCGCGAAGCGAGCCTTCGGCAAACCGCTCAGGAATAGCAGATGGCCAACACGGTGTCCTAGGCGCACCAATGCACATGCAATGCAAAGCGACACATAAGCGAAATCAAAACAGGATATCACGAGTTCAAGTCAAGCTCTCTAAAATCCCCAACAGAGTCGCCAGAAACTGTAACAAGTCCGCGAGGGACCTCAACGCTACAGTTTAGACTCGTCTTGTCACGGTTCTTAATCTTGAACCGAAGAGTCCAAATCCGGCAAATCGTTTTGAGAAAACAGATTTTGAAAAAAGTGCCAAACATGGACTGCTTCGCCAGATACAGAGTCGCCACCTAAATATTTTTTATGGGGGAATTTAGGAAACCCTGACTCGGTGCCAAAGGCCACGTGTCCGTCATCACCAAAGTTGCCTCGGCTCGGGAACTTGGGTACGATTGGGGAAGGTCAGCTATGAGCACCCCCTCTCGCCCGATCCGAAGATCGGCCTCTACTAACCATGATATCCAATTTTGAAAACATTATGTATTCTTGTTCCGTTATTAGCCTAGAATTACTATGTTGTGCGCACAGCAAACAAGTATAGACTAGATCGCCTAATTTGGAACAAAGCATTGCATATCCGTTTGTTTGGAAATGGTTTGAAATTTGCTACTCGCAAGTAGGCTAAAACACGGATTTCAATGAGTTGTTCCAACTCAAACAATCCAACCTTCACCCACAGGCATTCAGGCAGTAATCAAATAAGCATTTAGCCACATGGTAAGCATACTGTCATGTTAACATTCACACTCATGCGAGATGCTAAAACATAAAATACTTACAGTGTACTCCAAGCCAAAACAATAAACTGTTAGCAATCATGCATGATCCAAGTCCATGTTAAGTGCCTAATGCATCGCATACAAAATGCAATCTAGAATAGGCTCGGCTAATCTAGGATGGTATGTGAATGTGACAAGTAGCACGTATTCAAGTTAGATTTGAATACTTATGCAGTTAGCATGATGCGCCGAGCCCGGTGCATGCAATACTGATGAATGATGCACGCATGCATAGCATAAGGTATGCTAAAGTAAACATGTCCTAATACTAACCATCAAAGCAGGTAAGTAAAAGGGAGAAAGAAGTGGGGGTTGGAAGACATGCACACACGCACCCACACTTATTACAAATTTGCCCTCGCTCGGAGGGACCGAAAGAATAATACAATTTAATTAACCTACAAGCTAATTAAATATTACAAATCAATTAAATTAGCTAAGCAAATTAACTAATCTAATTAAGCAGTAAACAACAGCCTCGGGAAGAGGGTCCAATGCATGCGCGCTCGGTTCCGCTCGAAAGTCACTGCCATGCACAAGATGCCTCTGCTTTGGCTGTTATCCTCCTCTGAAGACTGCACAAGTCCCAGGGTTGCTTCTCTGAGTGCTGTAGAACACCACCGGCTGAAGGGATTGGTCACCGGCCATGTATAATGGTCACCGGCCACAAAATACTCCATCGGCCAACAATGGATGGCCGGTCGGCACTGAAGATGGCCGGCCGGCCAAATCTCCCTGCAGAAACTGATTTGACAGCAGCAGAGGACAATACTTGGCATGGCAATGCATTTCAAGCAATGTATGCACCAACCACACTCCTTATCATGTGTATGACTCAAAGGAGGATCGGCCTCGATTCTCGGACCACCAACCGTGCATTTCCATGCATGATGGCCCAAAGGATCAAGTGTGCATTTTGATATGGAATGCAATGCACATAATCAAACAAATGGAACTCAACCTCTATCACAAGCAATTCAAGAGGCCAAGCATGCATGCTAATGCAATGCAACCTAGGCATAGAAGCTAAGTGTGCAACATGGCAATACAAGCAAGCAATGATGTTAGGCATACAACTCAAGGTACACAAGTATGCAAATATGCTAGTTACTCAAGCATGCAAGTATGCAAAGCATACAACATGTTAGGCAATTCAATTAAGAGAAATGCATGCCAAATACAAAGTCACTTAAACATGCCACAACACATGATAGGCCAAGCATGCAATCAACACACAAGGTAAGCATGTCACAACATGCAAAAATGGACTTAGACTAATTTAGGCAGCCCTCAAACTAACCTAAAACAGTGGCCAAAGTGCTCAAACATGAGGGCCAACACACACACACACACACATGCACATGTTAATGGGCCATCACTTAAGCACAAAGAGGGACTCTTAAGTACACTTAAAAGGAGAACAATATGGACAGTTAGCATGCACATTAAGCTCTGAAAATCATGTTGTAAAATGATGCCAAATCAATTTAAACAAGGGCCATCAAAGCATGCAAGCAAAGCCAAGACTTAAGGTAATCCAAAGGGGTATTGAACCATCCTTAACAAAACCAAACATGGCATGAATTGAACAACTAAAATCAGATTTCTAGCATGTTAAAACAAAGCCAAAAGACCACTTAGATGGCATCTAAATGACTTATACATGGAAGCATACGCAATGACCAAACATGGAGCATGGGGCATAACCTCTTGAAACATCAAAGGGGCCATGAAATGCAAGCATACAAGCATGCTAAGTGGACTGAAATAGCATGGCAAGTGGTTCCAAACCACTGAAATGATGCAAGGATGCATGCTAGAGGTCTATACATTTAAGGCTTACAAGCCAAAATGCAAAGGGGCTATGCAATGCATGCCATGGTCGACCTAAACAACCAAGGGCAGACCTTAAGCATGGAAAAACAAGTACAAAAGCTTCACAAAGCTAGGCCTAAAACACGCTTGAACAAGGGTCAAAGCCTAGATGCAAGTTAAGGCTAAATGATGACATTACAAGACATGTATGCAAGGCTTGCAAGGTGTGTCCAAACCAACTCAACACAATGCTATTTCACGGCAAAATAAGCATAAATATCAGTCAAGGCATGGTCAACACTCACTTAAACTAGATGCTCCCTCAAGAGGCAAAAATAGCCCTTTTCAAGGACAACAAGGAGAAGGGGTGGCCCTCTCCTTCTTAGGACCTCAAGGCACCATCCTCACCTCTGAAATCCCTCAAGATTTCAGTGGTGAGGAGGCCCAAACACAATGGTCCCGGAGCTCAACCAAAAATGGCACAAAATGGAGCCTAACAAGGCTTAAGAGGGGTCAAACAACCCCAAAGCTTAAAACAACCTGAACCAACTATTTAGAGCACTAAAAAACAGAACTTTTCTATGTTATACACAAAGCTCAAAAACAGTTTTAAGGTAGGCAAAAATACAATGCAAGAATGGGGTAAAAAGGGACAAAAGTCTTACCCTTGTAGACCCTCTTCAAGAATGGAAGACCAGCTGCTTCTTTGGCTCAAACCAGCTCCAAAACTTCAAAAACAACCCTCAAGGGCCTTAGCTCCAAGAGAAGGTGTGATGGTGGGTGTTTGTGTGCAATAATAAGCCTAAACACACACAAAACAAAAAAGAGAGAGATATAGAGATGGAGGATATATAAGCCCTAACCCTAAAACTCAAAACCCTCTGAAAATGCTGTCTAAGTTGTCTAACCCTAAACAAGAGAGAAGAGGCTCCCTCTTATAGACTATTTTGTCTTGTAAAGCTTCCAAATGAAGCTAACAAGAGGGAAATCCCTCCATACATGTGTATGGAGGGGGTGACAGTGTATGCCAGCTGCACAAAAATATCTGCAAAAGCAGATGCACAATAGTCGGCCGGCCAAAAATGCAATTGACCAGAGAAAGATAGCCGGCCGGCCACCTATAGTGCCGGCCGGCCAAACATTTGTCCGGTGGAAACAAAACACAGCCGGTGGCCTCAAGCCATGGCCGGTGGAGTGTGGGGATGGCCCACTTGCCATTCCCTGCCCCTCTAAGGCAAAGCACAAGTGTTTGGTGCAAAACCAGACACGAAACAGTCGAGTCGAGAGATCCTGAGGCAAGGCGCGTAGCCGAGACCTCCGGGAACTCAAGACGAACACAAACATGGATGATCACCGAGTGTTCAAGCGGTGACGTCCAAGTCTTGAGGACGGTCAAAAATGGGGTGTCTACACATTGTTTTGATATAATGGGTTTTTTTATTGCACAATAATTTGTCATGTAATTTGACTTGGCATCCTCTAAGTATAATTTATAGACTCCACATAATAGAAATATTATGACTTTCTTCCCTACCTAAATTAGGTATGTAAAAAGGACTTGAAACTGTTACTAATTTAGAAGCCTGAAAAAAGAGTATTTTTGGTCAATAACTGTGAACTTATTTTTTTTTTTTTTTTTTGAGTGCATGAGTTTTGATGGACTATGAACTTGACCATGAAGACGAGAAAAGTAAACATGAAGACCCCATAAGTAATAGAAATCTCAGATTTCATAATATTTCCTGAAAAATGCGATAACGTAAAGGAAAAATTGCAAGACAGGTAATTTATCTATGAATGATAGTCACAACATGGTAAACAAAGAACACAATACCTGTGTAAAAAATCTATAAAAAAAAATTAAATTAAAATTTAAAAAAAAAATACTAAATATGCATACTAAATGGATAGCAGAGAGAGAGTGGTTGAGAGATGACTATCAGTTTCACTTACTTGCCTACAAAATTAACATACTAAATATGCACTAGTTCATTTTGATGACAGGAAAAGATTATAAAAATAAATAAATAAATAAAAAGAAAAAGAAGAAGAAGAGGAAGAAAGAAGAAAATGCATTAGTTAAGTAGCTTTGCATACACTATGCATTTAATCATAAATGTATATATGCACATAGGTACACATAATATATGCTCGGTATATTGTTTTCTCTTGATATGTTGTTCATGTTATAACAGGCTGGAAGACATTCTTGATCATAATTTTCTCAAACATGAATGTCTAATTTTCTTCCTTTTGGGTTTTTTTTATAAGAAACCCTAACAATCATGTCTCTTCCAAGCCACATGATCAATATTAAAATCTAGTTTTCTTTTCACTATAGATTAATCATTTACTTTCGTATTGATTTCGTATTTTTATGTTCATTGAAATTGACATTTTTACCTCCTAATTAGGTATATGGGGTCAATCTGGAAGGGACTAGTAGTCTCTGATTGGTTGGACGACTTTATTTATTTGTTTAATTTTTGTAAGTACTATTAAACAATCATCAAAATAAAAAGTGTTAATATCTTATAATATTAAAACTACTGGTTTGTTTGGTTTTTGAGAAAATAGATGGATAAACTCTAGCCATTCGTATGGTGCAAAGATTATTGGTTGATTCACTAATGCTTTCTTGGCACAAATAGGAAATTTGCACGAGAAAAGTTAATAATATTTATTAAAATATTAAATACTAAAAGTATTGTTGTGATTCATTTTAAGGCTTTTGTTGGATAGAGTATAATTTATAATTTTAGAACTATTGTGCTGATTCGATACTCAATCATCGATTAAAGAGCACAGATAACATAAAGAAGATATGTGGGTTCATATTTTGAAAAACTAATGTACTAATATTTTGTGTTTAGGGGCGGGCTGGCGAACTAATTGGGTTGTACTACCTTACCCATCTCCTATATCATATTAGAGGTAGCAAGTTTGCAAACCTAGAAAAAATTACTCAACAATTTGCAATCAATGGTCTAAATTGATTCATGGTTTGTGGCCCACAAGAAACTTCAATGTCCTCCATTGATTTAAAATTCTGGACAATTTTATAGTCCAAAATCTAAATCTCGTACTTGTCTGTTTTTTTTTTTTTTGATCGGCAAAAGAAATTTTTATTGATGAAAATATACAAAGTCTAATGAAGTACATCAATAAAGAGGAGCTTAGAGCTAGCTAAAGCTCCAAGCTCCAGTTGGTGAGAGACCAACAAACAAAACAAAAACAATAAAAGCAACCAAGAAAACAACCACTAGATGCAGCCACCGATGAGCTTAGCAAAAACAACATTAACAGCTTCCTCTAGATCAGCAAGCTACCCACAGATTAGATCAGCAACTATCAGATTAGTTCAGCTTCTTAGCCACTAATAGCATACTACCAACAGATTAGTTCAGCAATCACACCCTCTTAATAGTCACCATAACCTACCAGACTAGCACCAAGACCAACACAAGGACTGATAGCAGACGAACAGATCAGCAAGCCAAATAGACTAAAAGATAGTTCAAACAAGACTAACCAGCCACAGAACACCAGATCACCAGATAGTTCAACAACAGATCATCAGACCTTTCACTAGAAAATAGAACAACACCTAAAAACTGTAGCATAACAGAGCTGCTCTGCCTCCAACTAAGTGGGCTCATCACAACTCATTGCATCAGTGCTCCTCCACAGCACAATCTGATCTGGCTTATATTACAGATGAAATCATGGATTGAGAAATTAAAATCCTTTAGGTATGGATTCAACCACAGAGCAATCCTAGTCTAAATCTCATACTTTCTATACTAAGGGTAGCACAAATTGAAAAGGTAGTGAGAACAGATTAATGCCTAAAATATGCCTAAAACCATGCTTGCAAGCAAATTATAAATCTCTATCTCTCGGAAGCATGTTTGCTAATATAACCATCGAAATACCCTAACAACCACTAGCAATTTAGGTGCTCACCAAGGACTTCAAGTAGAATAGGATCTCACTTATTATATCTTCCTTATTATATCTTCTCTATCTCTCGAAAGCATGTCTGCTTCCACTTAATTTGCTCAACTTCACAAATCTGGCTGGAAGGATGGTGCAGAAGTGATTGTAACACAAACCTTCTAATCAGTCACAAGAAGTTGAGTTTTGTATATGTGTACAAGCGCTAAATTGTTTGGACATTATATTCATATGCCATTTTCTCTTTTTTTGGATTTATTTTTTTGAATATAATCATTACACCAATTATGTCAGAATCAGGAGATTTAAGCTCGTGAACAAGCCTAGGTCGCCTTAGAGCGAAAATAAGTTAGGCCCAGCTACATTGATAGACATATTCATATGAACTTGTCAACTAGCAACAGGCCAACAGCTCAATAGCATAATAAAACAAGACAATGGGCTAGGCAGAACCAATCTACATCACTTCTTCATTTTCATCTTCTTCTTGTTTTCTGAAATACTGTTGGAAGTTAGATACTCTACGGTCCACCATTAGGCTATAGTTCCCTTTACATTAAAAGGGTAAAGATTGCACATAAGATTAGATATAATGATGTGTAAAATCCACAAGGGTTGAATCAACATACTAATATATGGTGACAAAAATGCCAGAGGGCTCTAAGAACAATCATTCTTAGTATTGTATGACAAATGGCATTAGTGCAAACTCAATACAGTGCTCATAATTCCTTAACACCCTATAATTTCGTTGTTTCTCTGCCCTACGATTCCTGAGGTGGTACCATGATTACCATTATGAATCAAAGGGTCAAAATGGCAATCTAATAGGTAAAACTATTGTGAAACGAGATATGCAGAGTTTTACTATGTATGACAAGCTTTCATAACCAACAAAGAAAACAAATTCCCATCCTACATGCACATGAAAAGTGCACTTTTTCCATTATCCACACATACTATGAAAGAAATTAAATCATACCCGGACAGCTTGTACAACAGCCCCTTTTGTCGCAGGATCAGCAACAGTCCAACTTTTAACACCTTGAATGGGGCACATCCTCCTAATCTGAATGCCAATCTCATTAGCTCCTGGGGTCGCTAGCACATCTTCGAATGCATTGAATGTCTCAGTGATTGGAATGTGGAGCTTGTTTCCATTATTGTTGGCAACTCTTTTTGCTGTTGCTTTCCAACTGTTGGTCCCCGCACTCGCCTTGATGAAGATGCACCTACATATTTGATAATGTTATTAGTGTATTTACTAATGTAAAAATATAAACAATAGATAATTTGAAGGCAGATGAAACATATTTAATTACCTGCGCCACTTGTTTGACTTTGAGGAGATGGTGCATGTGTTTCAGACGGAGATGCTTCACAAATCTCAAATCCATGTGGTGCATTAGTTTGAGACGGAGATGGTGCAATAGTCTCAAATCCTGACAACACATTAATTTGAGACAGAAATGGTCCAATAGGCTCAAATCCATCTGCTGCAAGACCTTCAGGATAAGGTGTACATGTATCGGTCGAGGGTGAGTAGCGTTCAAGTAATGCCCTCTTCGGTGGTGGTAAACGGCGCATCTTCTTTGCAGGAGCCATTCTGTTACATTTTAACATAATCAAACGCAAAGTGCACAATGAGTACATGGATAAGCGCAAATTTTTAATGTGAACACATACATATACGTCAACAGTAATAATTAACAAATATAATAACTAAGAAATGAACATCCATGAAAATCTTAATTTCATACATATATATTAACCCATCTACGTAAATTTGCAAGTGATATTGATGACATATATTTTTTTACTATTTTTTTTTATCAGTAAAAAGAAGACTTTATTGATGAAATATATGAATAAGTACATCAATAAAAAGGAGCTTGGAGCTATAACAAGCTCCAACCTTCTAGTTGGTGAGAGACCAACACACAAAGCAAACAAAGCAAATAAAGCTAGAAAATCCAGAAAGATTAGGCACTACAGCACTGCCATGAATAAAAACCAGATGAGGCACTACAACAGCCCTTCCAAGCACCAAAACAGATCACCAAAACAGAACAGG
The DNA here is from genome assembly GCA_030407325.1 of Camellia japonica. Lineage (NCBI taxonomy): Eukaryota > Viridiplantae > Streptophyta > Magnoliopsida > Ericales > Theaceae > Camellia > Camellia japonica. The sequence goes on from JAPPVO010000029.1 coordinate 59,535,090, forward strand.
CAGAGAAGACAACCAGCCCTTCAGGCAGAGAATCCAAAACAGAACAGAACTGCCATGAAATACTACAACACATCAATCATACCAAACACACTGCCTTGAACTACAGCAGCCCTACATCCACTCCAAGCACCAAGATTGTTTAAGCCAACACAGCAAAAAAACAGATACACAGCCATGAGCAAATCAAAACAAATCAGGCACCACAAATCAACACATCAGCAAAAACAGAACAGGCACTACAGCAGACAGCTAGCCCTTCGAGTATCTACACTACAGCAGACAGACAGAACAGGCACTACAGCAAACACACAGCATAGAACAGCACAGCAGACACACAGCAGACAGCCATTCCTTCAGGTTCTATGTCATGATTTATATAGTTAAACAATGTCAAATTCGTCTTCTTCTTGCTCATCATCGTCCTCAATGAAGTCATCTTCGTCGGTATCACAAATGAAAGCATCAGCAACACCCTCGACTTGTGTTTGACTATGAGATTGTGAAACCATTGTATTTGGAATAATTTCACCTACAATATCATCTCTACACAAAACCCCTTGATCACCACCGCCTTCAACTTGCATACCGTTTCCATCCACAATTGGTACAACCTCGGTGGTTTCATTTTGTTGGAACACACTATTTAGAGCATCATCAGGTAAACCATCTATCTCTGGCACATTCCATATTCCTCGATGGTGGAATTGTTCTACAACTTTCCAATTCCCACCTAATTTGGTATCATTAACGTAGAATACTTGTTCTACTTGAGCTGGGAATACAAAGGGGTCATGTTCATACCATCGACTTTGTACATCGACACTTGTGACATGTGTATTCGTGAGACAAGTCTTCTTGCTACCGGTGTTATACCATTCACATTGGTACAAAACAACTCGATGTCTAAACAAATATGTCATTTCCCACACTTTCCTCAAGTAACCGTAGAAATGCATTGAATGACCCTCATGCTCCCCTTCTACAACCAGCCCACTATTTTGAGTTTTACGACGGTTATCACGGTCGATGGTATGAAATCGAACACCATTAGAAATGCATCCCGAATATGTGTTGACTATTGCACTAGGACCGTTGGCCAACAACCATAATTCATCTGTTGCTTCCGGCGACCCTTGATTCCGCAACTGATTTATCTACATAAGCAATATGTGTTATGTTACTTTGTTCAAGTTGGTTATAGCATAATGTGCTCAAATGTTGGATAGATAGGTATGTCTTACACGTTCTTTGAACCACTTAGGAAATTCATCTCGTTGCCTCTCTGTGGTGTCACATGTACTTCCATTTTGCAAAATGTTCTTGTGTTCCCTAATTAATAAGAATAGTAGATAAGTAAGACATATGATTACGAATAATCAGACAAAACATAAATGGCGAATTTAACATTTTTGAGGCATGAAAACATACTCTAGATATTGTTCCACGTCAAAGCTATTGTATAAGACAAACCACTGAGTCATCTCTCGTTCGTGGAGAGGCACATCTGGTGCCCTACTGATTAGACCAAATGGACGAACTTTTTGAGAGAAGATGGCTAACCCCAAGCCGTGATCACCATCGTCATCATTCCTTTCTTCTCGATGAAACACTGTTTCAAATCCATCAAGATACATCGAGCAGAAAGTTGTACACTCTTTGGAAATGTACGCCTCCGCAATTGATCCTTCAGGATAAGCTTTATTGGCAACAAATCCTTTTAGCATTCCAAGTAGCCTACAAGAGAAATTTTTTTTACTATGTCCATACTACATTGACAATATATAGACTACCATTAAACGTTGATGACAGTGATATGGTAAGAGCATAAAGAATTATCGTTCAATTGGGTACATCCATCGATATTGCACTGGCCCTCCAAGTATTGCCTCGCATGGCAAATGAACAACCAAGTGAACCATGACATCAAAGAAAGCTGGAGGAAAAATCTTCTCAAGCTTGCAAAGTACAAGTATGATTTGATCCTCTAGCTTCTGTAAATCTGTCACATTCAACGTCTTTGAACACAGTTGTTGGAAGAAATTTCCTAACTCAAACAAAGTCGTACCAATTTCATTGTTAAGATACCCGCGCATCCCAACCGGAAGTAGTCGATGTACAAGCACATGACAATCATGACTTTTGAGGCCTGAGATTTTGCCACTGTCAGTATTCACGCAATTGGAGATGTTTGCTGCATAACCATCGGGATACATGATTGATTTCAAAAAAGCACCAAAGCCTTGTCTTTCTTTCATGGATAATGTGTACACAGCTGGAGGCTTCACAAATGACCCGTCACCACGACTCTGTAGGTGTAACTCCTTCTGAATTTTTAAATTTGCTAAATCAATCCGTGCTTTTTCTGTGTCCTTGTTCTTCCCATCCACATTTAATAATCTCCCCATCAAATTGTCACAAATGTTCTTCTCTATGTGCATGACATCAAGGTTGTGTCGAAGCTTAAGCGTCTTCCAGTAAGGCAATTCAAACATAATACTTCTCTTTGCCCAATTCAACACTGGATTTTTGTCCCTTTGTCTTTTCCTGTTATTTGGATGTTTTCCAAACGGCTTGTATGTCCCAGTCTCAATTTGCTCTAATAGTTGCTCCCCTAATAACTCCAACGGTCTGCACCTAACCTCACTTTGTCCGTTAAACAACTTGCTCCTTCGTCATCTATTGTTCTCAGGCAAGTAACAACGAGCACCCATGTACCCTATCTTACTTGTTAACCTTTGTGATGATGCGTCCTCATTACAAGTGGGACAAGCCAAATAACCTTTAGTAGTCCATCCGGACATGTTACCATATGCAGGGAAGTCGTTGATGGTCCACATCAGTGCAACATGCATTCTAAATGACTCTTCGCTTTTTGCATCATAAGTTCGCACCCCATCCCCCCATAACTCCTTCAACTCCTCAATCAATGGCCGTAAGTAAACATCGATATCTCTTCCAGGAGCTAATCATCCAGGAATAAGCAATGACATCATGGAGAAAGGCTCTTTCATACACTTCCATGGTGGGAGGTTGTAAGGTATTAGGATAACGGGCCACATACTGTATGATGTGCTTATATTTCCGAATGGATTGAAACCATCGGTGGCGAGCCCTAGTGTAGACACCCCATTTTTGACCGCCCTTAAGACTTGGACGCGACTGATGGTTTACATGGTGGAGAAAGGTGTGCAGGGGAAAGGTTCAGTTTCTTCGGCAAGGAGAAAGTCAAATCTCAACTTCATACCCCTTTTTGGACCAAAACAATCTTGATCAAAAGATTTTAGACCTTAAAACCCTCTCTTTCAAAGCGTTTTTGAAATAAAGTTTTTACGATGTTCCGAGGCTTGCATTTTGTCAAATGTTGCGCTTTTCGGTAAACCGAGCAAGGACAAAGTGGAAATGAATGAAAGAGAGATGAAATCTTTGAAAAATCTTTCAAAACACCTTGTCTAGGGGTTTGGAGTTGAAGAAAAGAGGAGAAGAGAGAGGAAAACTAGTTTGGGAGAAGTTCGGCATGAATTCGGGTAGGACCGAAACTGCGCGGCTTCACCAAAACAGGCATAACTCTTTGCACAGGAGGAATTTTGATGCAAGGTTGGTGCCATTGGAAAGCTAACTTCTAGGGCTTCAATATGGCCGCATGGCAGACCAGAAAATTAGATGGCCGACCACTTAGGTGGTCAAAAGTGGTTTGATATGAATCCGGGAAGGAGAGAAAAAGTCGAGCGATCCTCGCTAAATCGGGCTTATTCATTTGCATACTTGGAATTAAGGTATGAGGCCATTACTGTTGGAAAATAGACTTCCGGGGCTTCATTTTACACTCAAGAATGTCCTAAAGCCAAGTCCGGACGGGGGAGATATGGTTGGTTGAAGTAGGGCATCAATCCGGTTGGACCGAAACTGCGCGGCTTCACCGAAACAGGCATAACTTTTTGCACAGATGGAATTTTAATGCAAGGTTTGCATCATTGGAAAGCTAACTTCTGGGGCTTCATCCTAGAGGGTGGCCGACCACCTTGACCCTTTTGACCTGGTCGGCCAGCTACCCTCTGTTTTGTCTCTCTGAGTGTGTTCCAGCTATGCCAGCTGGGAGCCATTTGCAGCATCCTCCATACACGTGTATGGAGGATCTTCAAAGTTGTTTTTAGCTTCCAAGAGAAGCTTTAGACCTCTTTGTCTATATAGGAGGGCCTCTCCCTCCTTTGTGCTGGTTCAGAAAATTGCTAGGGCTAAACAATATATCTCTCTTTATATCTCTCTCTTTTGAGCTCTAAATTGCTTGGTTCTTGGCCCCTTTGCACCACCTCTCATAGCCTAATACTTCCATCATCAACCCAAGGTCCTTGGAGGGTATTTTCAAGGTTCAAGGTTGGGTTTTTGGGTCCAGAGGCTACTGGTTTCTGCTGGTCTTCAAGGGTAACCATTTTTTCCCTTTTTGAGCATTATTTTGATCCATCTTTTAGCTATACTTGAAAGCATTTTCGAGCTTTGTCATAAACTGAAAAAATTCTTGTTTTGAGCTTCTCTTCAAGTTTGTTCAAGGTCATTTTTCTATTTGGGTCACCTTCCCCCTTGCATGCTTCATTTCTTCATGTTTTGAGCCATGTATTAAAGCATTTTTGATGGCCTTGGTTTGGCCTTTTAGCCACTGAAATCTACTAAATTTTTAGTGGCTAATATGTGTTTTTCAGCCCTAAAATCAGAGAGGGGTGACCCTCTCACCCTTTGTTCTCTTTACTAGCTTTGTTGGCCTTCCAAAGGGGCCCCTATTTGTATGTTTCAAAGCCATATTTCAGGCCCTATTTGGTGAGTTTTAAGGTCTGCATTAGCTCTATCCAGAGCCCATTTTTCCATATAAAGGGTCTATTATGCATGTGTAGAACAATCCTATCCAAGGCCTTTCAAAGGGGCTTTCACTTGCATGCTTCCTAGACTAATTTCAGGGCCTTTTTGGTGGGTTTTAGGACCCTCACAACCTCCGTCCAAAGGTGGTTTTTCCATTTTGTGTGTCCGTCATATATGTGTGGAACAACCCCTTGCATGGCCTCTCAAAGGAGCACCTCATTCTAACATGTGTTGACTGAGTTTCCATGGGTTTTTGGGCATATTTTAGTATGGCATACTTCTTTTTTTGGCTGGTTTGGTGAGCCCTCATGTGCTTCACATACTTGTAGTGTAAATCATGGTTCACTAGCTTATTTCGCATGCTTTGTTGACCCTTGATTTTAGCTCTTTTTGGCCTTGCCTTAAACTGATTTTGTGCATATTTTGGACTGCCCTAGCTCTATTTTTGGGTCTCATGGTCGAATGATGTTTGTTTTGCATGCTTGTAGTTCAATACCCATGCTTAACTTTGAGTTTTGAGGCTCATTACATGCATATACTGAGGTGTGTTCATGTTTTGGGCCCATTATACATCATATTTCAGAGCTTGTTTGAATGCCATATTGTCATGTTTTATACTCTTTAAATGCGTTTGAGAGTCGGGCTTGTATGCCTCATTTACCGACCATTGAATGAGCTCCATTTCTTTGCATTCCGAGCCATCATTTTAGGCCATTTCCCCACTGTTTCAGACCTACCTAGGGTCTGTTTGGGGTTGGTTTTGCCATTCGTGCATTGCTTTGTGTACCTCTAGTGTTACCCGCTTCACTAGTTTCGGTACCCGAGCCACCTAGCATATATTGTGTGACATATTTGTATGTTTCGGGACCATCTTTTATGCCATTTCAGAGCCGTATCATGTCCCATTCTATGCCATGTTTCATCCTCTACCATGCTTAGTTAGAGTTGCATGTTATGCCTTAGGATCGGTCCTTTGCATCCGTGCATGTTTGCATGTGTTTCGGTTGTCTCATTTCCATCATATGACCACTGATGTGAGTGTGGCTAAGGTCCACTCATATTGGTGTAAGTCCATCGTGCATTGTGTATGCTAGGTTGCATGTTAGAATTGCATTCATGCATATCACGCATATTGCATTGTGTTTGGAGTAGGGTTTAGTCCAAACACGGGAAACGAGGGACGTTTCGTACTCCAAGTGACGAAACGTGCCTCGATTCCCGGTCGCCAACGCTCCGGATTATCTATGATGGAGTTTAGGCCTTGTTGTGTTCATATGTGCATTCATTTCACATCGAGTCGTGCAATCCGATTCCTCGGCCATCATGCATCGAGATGCGTGATTAGTGGCATGAGGATCGAGGACTACACTCCCTAGAGCTTGTGCAAGGACGAGGAGAGTGGTCGTGCACACATATGTTGAAAATACATTGCCTTTTCTCTTTCTTGCCTTTGTTGCAGAAAAAGCCAGAAACCAGAGGTGGAAACTGGTCGGCCGACCAGGTTTTCTGGCAGGCCGACCACCCTCTTTGGTCTCCACCACAAAGAGTGGTCGGCAGGTGGCCTCCCATGCTGATAACTGGTCGGTGGCCTTCCCCAAGGTGGAGTTTCAGCCTTCTGGAGCTTTGTGCAAGTTTCTGAGATCAATTGCAAACAAAGGCGAGGCGAGGCATCGCAATGGGATTTACCGACAAGGCAACTTGAGCTTGCATACACCCTCCATCATTCCGAGCAGAGCTAAGGCAGTCCATTGCACATAGCATAGCATGCTAGTTTACTTTGCTTACCTAGTTCATTTGTTAAGTAATTAGTGTTGTGTAATAATTCGTTATTTATTTTGGTTGTATTATTTATTCGGACCCTCCGAGCGAGGCCACAATTGTAATAAGTATGTGTGTGTGTGTGTGATGTATGACTTCTAACCCCACGTCTTTCTCCCTTTTATTTACCAGCTTATGATGGTTAGTTTAGGGCACGTTTCAATTAGCATACTTATGCTCGCATGTTTGCATCCATTCATCTGTCTTGCATACACCAGGCTCGGCGCATCATACTAACTGCATTATATTTCAATTCCAAGTTGAATACGTGTTAGTTGTAGCATCTCATATGCCATTTTTAGGATAGCCGAGCCTATTTCTAGTTGCATTTTGCATGTGTTGCATAAGGCATTTCTGTATAGTTAGGATCATGCATTGATTCCTAACATAGCTTCTGTTTTGGCTTGGAGTACTCGGTAAGTGTTTATACTTTAGCATCCTTGCATGCGTGTGAGTGACTGCCATGATAGCATGCTTACCATGAGGCTATGTGCTTATGTAATATACCTGCCTGAATGCCTGTGGCTGAAGGTTGGATTATCTGAATTGAAATAATGCATTGACTGTGAGTTTTAAGCCCACTTGAGAGTGGCAAATCATCGTCTTTTCTTTAGCCCACCTGAGGGTGGCAAATCCACATTTTAGCCTACTTGCGAGTAGCAAACTGTTTTCAAAACAAACATGAGATGTTTTGTTCCAATTCAGGCGATCCAGTCTATACTTGTATGCTGTGCGCATCACATAGTAAATCTAGGCTAATAACCGGAATAAGAACACATAATGTTTTCAAAACTTGATATCATGGTTAGTAGAGGCCGATCTTTGATCGGGCGAGCGGGGGTGCTCACGAAGTGACCTTCCCCAATCGTACCCAAGTTCCCGAGCCGAGGCAACTTTGGTGATGACGGACACGTGGCCTTAGGCAACGAGTCAGGGTTTCCTAAATTCCCCAAAATAAAATATTTAGGTGGCGACTCTGTATCTGGCAAAGCAGTCCATGTTTGGCACTTCTTTCAAAAAAATCTGTTTTTAAAAACGATTTGCCGGATTTGGACTCTTTGATGATTCATCGGTCTTGCATTGCACTCTGCGAGATTAGATACAGGACCGTGACATTGAGTCCTGAACTGTAGTGAGCCCAATGAACAAAACGGGATTTCCCTCCCGGGACGTTCGGGGACGTCTACAGTTTCTGGCGACTCTGCTGGGGAGTTAGAGAACTTGACTCGAACTCATGATATCTGGTTTTGACTACACTTATGTGTTTCTTTGCATTGCATTTGCATTGGTGTGCCTAGGACACCGTGTTTGCCGTATGCTATTCCTGAACAGTTTGCCGGAGGCTCGCTTTGCGAAGCGTGCCATAAGGCTGACCGGTTGCGGGCTCTGCCACGACGGGAACACAAACCACGGTTTTTACCGGGGCACCCTTTTTGACCAATCGACCTAGTGCATATTCGGAATCCATAGTGACCATTCCAAACTAGGACAGGTTGCTTACCCGATTTTAGGTTGTTTGAAACCGCTGCGTGCGTAGTAAAACCCTAGCTCCTGACAAAATAGGACAGGGAAACCTTACCCCCTCCATAGGGGTGTTTTCGCTCTCACTTGCTTGCTATGTGCTTTTAGAGTGCGTCTCTACAGGAATGCATGTATCAGTTTGCAAGTCTGGGCATCAGGCCTGTGGGCATCAGCATCAGTATTTGGGGAATCAATCTTACCTGAGGGTATCGGTTTACAGGCAGAATTTTGGGCAGAATTCAGTAAAGAGTGCAGTCATTCAGCTATGCTCAAGTCCATTCTAGTGAAATCAGGCTGAGATGCTCTCTATTTTCTCTTTTGCTAGGTAGTCTTGGAACCGTAGCTTCAGAAGGCTTCGATATCCCCCAGATTCATTGGAGTTGTGTTGATAGACTTTGTCAGGTCAGAGATTCGGTTCAAGGGTAACCAGTTTTCCTTCGCCAGTGGTAAGGCAAAGAAGGACCAGACAGGGTTCATTGGTTCATCTGATCCGACAGTCACCAGTCACATCATCAGTAGACCCGTGATGGCACAGGGTTCGAAAGAATTAGTGGTCATGATAGCAGCGTTAAATCAGGGCACTGCCGTGCAGGATGAGACTAATGCTGAGACGCAATGGCCATCTGGGGCATCTGCCTCACATCTAGCTTCGGGACCCCAGCTGAACTTTGACCCATTCCGCCAACTGAAAATTTGCAGGGTCCGGATCCCCAAGAAGGGTTGGCTCAAGCCCGAGTTGTCAGACCCCTGGTGCAGCATAATAAGAGGCTTTATCCCCTTGATGGTAATGACCTCGATCCGACCGCGGTGAAAATTGCGAACCTTGAGAAGCAATTCAAGAAGGCACAAGGCCTTAACTCCCTTCCCGACATTGAGGATGGGCACACCGAGTCTGCTGTACGGCTCCCAGACAGATTCAAAATGCCATATATTGACCGTTTCGACGGGTTTGGAGATCCAATGGTACATATCCGGCTTTTCTTGGATGTCCTGAAGCCAATGGGTCTGACTAAGCCACAGAAACTCTCTCTGTATGGAAGAACCCTGTCGGGTGTAGCAGCCGCTTGGTACGCCAAGTTGGAGAATACAGTGAAACAGAACTGGGAAGAGTTGGCTGAGGCCTTTGTCGATCAGTATTCTTACAACACCCAAGTTGAAATGACCATGCAAGAGCTTGAAACAACCCACCAGAACCCAACAGAGCCTTTTGTGGAATTTGTTGCAAGGTGGAGAGCAAAGGCAGCACAAATGACAGATCGCCCTTCTAAGAGGGATCAAGTGCGGATAGTGGTGCGAAACCTCGAGCATGATATGTTGCAAAAGTTGATAGTCGCTCCACTATTCACTTTCAAAAGTTTGCATGAACTGGGGGTTCAGGTCGAGAATGCGTTCAACAGTGGGATCATTCCCAGAACAAGTGAATCGACAATGAGGGCGATTTCAGGGAGTACCAATGCTGGTAGTAGCGTTATTTCCAAACCCGCCGACATCAATACAGTTGCCACAGCCGACCCTTTTGCCAATCCAAGCCTACAAACCGCCGGCCCAGCCCGAGCTCAGGGCAGAACTTTCACCCCTCTCTATATGAGCCTGACTAGCGCACTAAAAGTCTTGATGGAAAGAGGGTATCTCAAACCCCTCGATCCTCAACCTCTGTCTGACCCACTCCCAGCCAGACATAACTCCTCCAAGTACTGTATGTACCATCAGCAGCGCGGTCATGGCACCGACCGTTGCTACCGCCTTCGTCATGAGGTCCAAAATCTCATCGACAACCGGACGATAGCTCCACCTTCAGACCCCAATGACCAAACATCTCCTGCCCACCTCAATCTCATCCATATACTACCATCCACCTTCGACCCCAGCATATACATCACCCCGGCCCATCTACCCAAGCCTAAGGTGTTCATTCCAGAAAGCATGGACTTATGCATGATGGATGCACCTGGACCCCATTCATCTCAAACCCGTGAGCCCACTACTTCTGAGTTGATAGGAATGATTGAAGATCTTCAAAGAACTGTGACAGATCTGGCCTCCAGGACATTGGCTCCCTCATCGACCACATCACATACCGGGAATTTCATGACAAAAGGCTCACCAATCTTGGGACTGGCTGCATTTGAAGAAAGCCAAACCCTTGGCAAAGGGGAAGCAGGTGGTAAGAACAAGATAGGGGCAAGCATTGGTCCCCATGAACACCTTCAACGGGCTGTTGAGGCTTTGAAGGCCGAAGGACTAAACAAACAGCAAGTGCTTGCAGTGGTTGCACAAACTGTGGATGATACTTTTGCCACTCAAGTTGGGGGTAGTCTGAATCAAGGGGCAAGCCGAGACAAGAGATGTTGTACCAGAAACACCCCTTTCAGCTCTAATCCTACACTCGGAAGAGATCATCAAAAGTCAGCACCTACCGACCCTTTCGCCGGTACATCCAACACAACCAGCTCACAACCTGCCAAATACCCACCTCGGGGCCAGAGGGTGTTCACCCCACTGGACATCTCTCTGTCAACAGCCCTGAGGGTCCTGATCAAAAAGGGGTATCTGAAGCCCCTGGTGCCGCAGCCATTACTGAATAAACTTCCTCTCTCCCACAACCCGGCGAAGTACTGTGTCTTTCATCAACCAGCTGGCCATGACACTGACATGTGTCTTCGTCTTCACCATGAAATACAAGATCTGATTGATAAAAAGGTCATCTTCGCGTCAGGTCCTGCAAAGTCTATCGGCACTGGATCGGTGAACTTGGGGGATAATGTGACCATGTGATCGGGGGATGAACCGCCTGCGGATGGCGCTCAGTTTACTCCAAATATGGTGGATGGCATGCACTGTTTTGAGCACATTTGCGAATGTTGTTAATTTGTACTTTCTGACTTGGGTGTTGAGTCAGTTCTGTAAGTTTTGTTTTGAGTCGGTCTCATTGTCTCGAGTCAGTCTTTTTGATTAAGGGTCTGTCTTGTTGTATCGAGTCAGTCCTGTTGTACAAAGGTCGGGTGATTCCGGGGGTGTTATCTCGGGCATCACCATTTTGTTTTGCGTTTGTTTTTTCATTTTCTTTTGAGTCTATTTCTGCTTGGAGCCAGTTACACCAACAAATTTGAATGGAACAGCAGTGGTTTTTCACACTCTTGTGTTTACTTCTGCCGTGTGCCAGTTTTGCCAGAAGTTCAGAATGAGGTGGCAGTATTTGACTAAAAACTTTGCTCTTCTTCACCTTTAAATCATTGTACTGACCTAAGTTTTCCAAAACTTTTTGAATACTGTGGTGAAAACGAAGAGGAAGCGAATTCCTCGGGATTTGCAAAATCTGATCAATTGAGAGAAAGAGAGGCATGCTAAGCCCTTAATGAATGAAATCATGTTTGTTAATATGAGTACTGAGAAGGATCCTGGCTTGATCCAGATTGGTTCTACACTGTCTTTAGCGCGAGGGATTTGTCGCTTTCTTAAAAGATTTCAAAAAAAAATGTTTTGCGCAGTCCTGCGAAGACCGGTGTGGAATCGCTCTTGAGATTGTGCAGCTCAGGATCGCTCTCAGCCTCGAGACTCGACCCCCTTGCTTTCAAACCTTGAACTTGGATTCAGAGTGTTCAACGGTTAACCACCATGTAAGGCCTGTGTGGCCAGATTTGAAGCAGCCCTCGAACAAGAGGCCAAGAAAGTCGGATTAAGAAGATCAGAAGGTCAAAAGAAGCTTGCGAAGCTAGATCAAAAGCACCCCTTTGAACTAGGGGCAAAAGAATTTCAAGTGTGCTCGAAGAGTCAAAGATGAAGATCGGCAAGAATGCCAAATCCCAGAAGGGAGGAAAGAAGAAAGTATTGCTGAAGGACAACTGAGTCCCTATCCGCAACACTGGGGCCAATTCAGACCCCATTGGATGGACTCCTGCATCGTCAGCGAACAACAGCCATTCTCCTGGATTCAGATGACTTCAGGATCTCAAAACCATTTGACATGGACAAAGCTACACTTTTACCCTTGAGAGGCTCGCTGGGTCGAAAACCCGGAAGGGCGACCCAGGCAAAAGTTAGAGCAAGAAAAAGAACAAAAAAAAGAAAAGAAAAGAATGCAAAGAAGAAAAATGAAGAAAATGAAAAGAAAAGATGAAAAAGAAAAAAGAAGAAAAGAAATGAAAAGAAAAAAGCTCGCAAGGCCGAAAACCCAGAAGGGCGGCCTTGGCAAAAGTTAGAGCACAAAAGGAGAGGTTAATACCCGAGTGTACCTTACCCCGAACTACGTAAGGCTTGATTCCCATCTTTGGGATACGTAGGCAACTTCATTCTGAAGTCCAGCTGTAAAACACTTCAAATTCAACTGTGTCCATGTGATGGTTCTGGTCATCTTTGTCTTTTCTGTATCCGGGAGTTCGGTTGTGATCATCACCCTGAGGATTGATTGCAATGCGCTGCAGTGCCATTCAGACAAGGGGCAACTTTCCGTTGCCATGCAACGCGCTGTGGCGTTATTCAAACAAGGGGCAACTTTCCGTTGCCATGTAACTTTCCTCGAGCGAGGGGTAATTTTCCTTCATATCTGAGGTTGTGCATCTCAAGAGTAGGTTCTGTGCTCGTTGAGCAGTGACCATTTGCAAAAATAGTTTTTGAGAATTTTTAATGAGGTTGACTAATTCTCTCGAAAATTATTCCATTCTTCTAAAACTGGACCATTTCTTGGACCCAAAAAAGGAAAATTTTCAGTGCTCATAGCCTGACTTGCATGATTTTCAATCAGAAAATTGAACAAGCATGTTAATCTAACTCTCATTTTGGTCAAAATTGTTTTAACAGAAAGCCAAAAATAAAAAATGGTCAAAATGATGAACTAGGGGCACAGTTGAGTCAGGTGTTCTGTCTTTTCCCCATGGTCAACATACCTGCCAAAAAGGGCACTCTACCTGCCAGAAAGGGCATTCTACCTGCCAGAAAAGGGCACCACTGAAGCTGACCACAAAAGGGCAGAAAGCTCTCACATCCTCCAAGCAACGAGGTATCAAGCCAAGTGCGAAGCACGAGCTGGAATGGGGCAAGATATTCCACTCCCTCATCTGGACAGATCTGATCACGTCCAAACTCCCCAGCAGAGCATCGTCAACCGATGTCAGCTGCAGATTTGCTACACACTCAGTTGTAGCGCAACTCCTCTGTGGGAGGAATTCACTAGCTGTGCGCAGAAGAAAGAGAATCTAGCAGAATGCTAGGGGCAAGAGCCCGCAACTTCTTGTTTATCCATCAACCACCCAGAGGAGGGATAAAAAAATGAGAGATTAAAGAATAGAGAGATGTGCGCTGAGAGAAAAAGGGAGGAAAAGGGTTTTGTGAGAAAAGCCGAGCCTGAGGGCCGAGTGATGTGAGAATCAAAAATAAGAAAGGGTGGGAAACAATACTCGGAGAAACTGGCTCCTCGTGCACCGAGAGGTCTCTTGCCTTTGTAACACAGCTGAGTGTTGTGTTTGTGTGTTTTGTTTGTCTCGATTCTTGTTTTGAGTCGTTTGAGTGTCAATAGATGTGTTTAGGTTGTTTTACCTTGTTTTTCCTTTGTTGAGTTGTGTTTAGGTTGTTCTACCTTTGTTTTCCGTTGTTGAGTCGTTTTGGCTGTGGTCAGTTGTAGGCTCAATACCCGGTTGAGAACCCTTTTCTCATTTCAATTTCAAAAAGGAATCGTTTTGTGCTCAGAGTGCTGTGTCATTCTCCATATTTGTGCAAAACATGATTTGTTCTTTCATAAAACTGCAGGGTCCACCCCGATAAGTGTGAACAGTAGAACAAGGACCTATCTGAAGCTATTTAGGTTCCGGACTGCAAAGCAAAAGAAAAGAGGAAAAATTTGGAGCATCTTAGCATGTTTCAACTTTAGCAAAATCCGAGACTGCATTCCAGGTGCACCTTCTCAGGCCTCGCCATTTCTCTGGAGTATGAGTGTATCTCGACCCCAAGTGTAAGCCTGCTTCAAGTCAGAATGGCAGTCCAAGCAGCACCCGAGGGTTTCACATGCAGATGTTATCTCTCGCCAATATGAACAGGGTGTGCCCTTTTTGAGCTGAGTGTGTTGCGAAGTCCTCTAAGAGGCAAATCAGAGGCACCAGAGTACATGTTTGATGCTCCTCTATTGCATAGAATATGAACTTTCATATACACTGTTGTTGCATGCGTGCCGCGCATCGTTATGATTCATGCATAGAACATGCTTGCTTTCGATTCCGCATAGAATATGCTTTGCTTGTCTCATGCATAGAATGTGCTTCCATACTTGCATAGAAAATGCTCGTATCTTTTGCATAGAAAATGCCCCCATACTTGCATAGAAGATGCATTTTATCGCACTTTCTTGTGCATTTTATCTCACTCGCACTGTCTTGTGCACTTACACTTTGTATCTCACTAGCACTGTCTTGTGCATCTTGTGGTTGTATCTCACTCGCACTATTTTGTGCATTGCATATCAATCGCGCTGTTTAGCGTATCGCACTGTTTTGTGCATTTCAAATCAATCGCGCTGTTTAGCGTATCGCACTGTTTTGTGCATTTCAAATCAATCGCGCTGTTTAGCGTATCGCACTGTTTTGTGCATTTCAAATCAATCGCGCTGTTTAGCGTATCGCATTGTTTAGTGCATTTCAAATCAATCGCGCTGTTTAGCGTATCGCACTGTTTAGTGCATTTCAAATCAATCGCGCTGTTTAGCGTATCGCACTGTTTTGTGCATTTCAAATCAATCGCGCTGTTTAGCGTATCGCACTGTTTAGTGCATTTCAAAACAATCGCGCTGTTTAGCGTATCGCACTGTTTAGTGCATTTCAAATCATTCGCGCTGTTTTGCGCATCGCGCTGTTTTGTGCAGGTTCAGGTTCGCGCTATTTTGCGCATCGCACTGTCTTGTGCACTTCCGCATTTGTAATCACTCGCGCTTTCTTGCGCATCGCACTGTTTTGTGCAGTTTACACTCGCGCTATTTAGCGTATCGCACTGTTTTGTGCAATTTACTTTCGCGCTTTCTTGCGCATCGCACTGTTTTGTGCATTACATTGTATCATTCGCGCTATCTTGCGCATCCCACCTGCACTTGTTAGTGCATTACATTTCATTCGCGCTATTTTGCGCATCGCACTATTTTGTGCACCTTACTTGCATTGTGCATGCATTTTATCGCGCTATCTTGCGTACCTTACCTGCACTTGTTAGTGCATTGCATCGCGCTATCTTGCGCACCTTATCTGCATCGCACTGTTTTGTGCATTCACCCTACTCGCACTGTTTTGTGCACCTTTAGCTCGCACTGTCTTGTGCACTCACCTGGTCTGGGAGACCTTAAATCCTCTGGTCTAGGAGACTTTAAATCCTGCATCTTTATTCGCACTGTCTTGTGCACTCTCTGGTCTAGGAGACCTTAAATCCTCTAAAGGTGCAATTCCTTTGGTGTTTGTCGTGCCCGAACGACTTCCGGTGGTCTGGTATAGCCACCTGCCTGTGTTTGCGGTGAGTTCCTAGGAGACCAACTGAGACGGTGGAAACTAGAGTTCGAATGGCTCTTGCCTAGAACGCAAAGGTTCGGGATTTCCGAGACTAAAGTCTGGTTTAAATACCCAGGGGTATATCCTCGGCTTGAAATCTGTATGGCAGCCCCATAGATTGAGATAGCATATGTATGCGCCTCAATTCTGGATACCGAATCAACCTAGTCTGTCACCCTGTTGGAGAATAGGGAAAGCTGCAACCATAGTCAGGGAGAAAAGTAGTACCTGTGGTTCAACTGAGAAGAAGAGGAAGATTCCCACATCAGCATGAGGTAGGACATTGCCGAGGTAAGTCATTGCCAATTGCCCCTGTAAGGTACCTCCCTTTTCC
This sequence comes from Camellia japonica, assembly GCA_030407325.1. Classification (NCBI taxonomy): domain Eukaryota; kingdom Viridiplantae; phylum Streptophyta; class Magnoliopsida; order Ericales; family Theaceae; genus Camellia; species Camellia japonica. The sequence continues at coordinate 59,551,128 of JAPPVO010000029.1, forward strand.
TAGCTATCACATTGCATTTTAGTCATTACAGTGCATTACATAAATCCTGAATTTTCAAACCGGCTTCGCGTAGCGTATAAGTCCAATTTTCAAACCGGCTTCGCGTAGCGTATAAGTCCAATTTTCAAACCGGCTTCGCGTAGCGTATAAGTCCAATTATCAAACCGGCTTCGCGTAGCGTATAAGTCCAATTATCAAACCGGCTTCGCGTAGCGTATAAGTCCAATTTTCAAACCGGCTTCGCGTAGCGTATAAGTCCAATTATCAAAATCTTTCTGCATATCATTTTGCATCCTGCCCCTGAACTACGCTGGTTTGATTCCTTGCAGAGGGATACGTAGGCAGCCTGCGGGCGCAACCATTTATTTGTCTGTACTTTGTTTGTTTGTCCAAGTCTTCGGCCTTGTCAAAAATGGGTCGTCTCTGGGCTTTGACATTCACTCCCGTCACTTCTTGACTTCCGAGTTCTGTCAAAGAGGGGCAACTGTAGACACCCCATTTTTGACCGCCCTTAAGACTTGGACGCGACTGATGGTTTACATGGTGGAGAAAGGTGTGCAGGGGAAAGGTTCAGTTTCTTCGGCAAGGAGAGAGTCAAATCTCAACTTCATACCCCTTTTTGGACCAAAACAATCTTGATCAAAAGATTTTAGACCTTAAAACCCTCTCTTTCAAAACGTTTTTGAAATAAAGTTTTTACGATGTTCCGAGGCTCGCATTTTGTCAAATGTTGCGCTTTTCGGTAAACCGAGCAAGGACAAAGTGGAAATGAATGAAAGAGAGATGAAATCTTTGAAAAATCTTTCAAAACACCTTGTCTAGGGGTTTGGAGTTGAAGAAAAGAGGAGAAGAGAGAGGAAAACTAGTTTGGGAGAAGTTCGGCATGAATCCGGGTAGGACCGAAACTGCGCGGCTTCACCGAAACGGGCATAACTCTTTGCACAGGAGGAATTTTGATGCAAGGTTGGCGCCATTGGAAAGCTAACTTCTGGGGCTTCAATGTGGCCACATGGAAGACCAGAAAATCAGATGGCCGACCACTTAGGTGGTCAAAAGTGGTTCGGCATGAATCCGGGAAGGAGAGAAAAAGTCGAGCGGTCCTCGCTAAATCGGGCTTATTCATTTGCATACTTGGATTTAAGATATGAGGCCACCACCGTTGGAAAGCTTACTTCCGGGGCTTCATTTTTCACTCAAGAATCTCCTAAAGCCAAGTCCGGGTGGGGGAGATATGGTTGGTTGAAGTAGGGCATCAATCCGGTTGGACCGAATCTGCGCGGCTTCACCAAAACAGGCATAACTTTTTGCACAGGAGGAATTTTAATGCAAGGTTTGCGCCATTGGAAAGCTAACTTCTGGGGCTTCATCCTAGGGGTGGCCGACCACCTTGACCCTTTTGACCTGGTCGGCCGACCACTTGAACTGGTCGGCCAGCTACCCTCTGTTTTGTCTCTCTGAGTGTGTTCCAGCTGTGCCAGCTGGGAGCCATTTGCAGCATCCTCCATACACGTGTATGGAGGATCTTCAAAGTTGTTTTTAGCTTCCAAGAGAAGCTTTAGACCTCTTTGTCTATATAGGAGGGCCTCTCCCTCCTTTGTGCTGGTTCAGAAAATTGCTAGGGCTAAACAATATATCTCTCTTTATATCTCTCTCTTTTGAGCTCTAAATTGCTTGGTTCTTGGCCCCTTTGCACCACCTCTCATAGCCTAACACTTCCATCATCAACCTAAGGTCCTTGGAGGGTATTTTCAGAGGTTCAAGGTTGGGTTTTTGGGTCCAGAGGCTGCTGGTTTCTGCTGGTCTTCAAGGGTAACCATTTTTTCCCTTTTTGAGCATTATTTTGATCCATCTTTTAGCTATACTTGCAAGCATTTTCGAGCTTTGTCATAAACTGAAAAAAGTCTTGTTTTGAGCTTCTCTTCAAGTTTGTTCAAGGTCATTTTTCTGTTTGGGGTCACCTTCCCCCTTGCATGCTTCATTTCCTCATGTTTTGAGCCATGTATTAGAGCATTTTTGATGGCCTTGGTTTGGCCTTTTAGCCACTGAAATCCAGTGGATTTTCAGTGGCTAATATGTGTTTTTGAGCCCTAAAATCAGAGAGGGGTGACCCTCTCACCCCTTGTTCTCTTTACTAGCTTTGTTGGCCTTCCAAAGGGGCCCCTATTTGTATGTTTCAAAGCCATATTTCAGGCCCTATTTGGTGAGTTTTAAGGTCTGCATTAGCTCTGTCCAGAGCCCATTTTTCCATATAAAGTGTCTATTATGCATGTGTAGAACAATCCTATCCAAGGCCTTTCAAAGGGGCTTTCACTTGCATGCTTCCTAGACTAATTTCAGGGCCTTTTTGGTGGGTTTTAGGACCCTCATAACCTCTATCCAGAGGTGGTTTTTCTATTTTGTGTGTCCGTCATATATGTGTGGAACAACCCCTTGCATGGCCTCTCAAAGGAGCACCTCATTCTAAAATGTGTTGACTGAGTGTCCATGGGTTTTTAGTCATATTTTAGCATGGCATACTTCTGTTTTTGGCTGGTTTGGTGAGCCCTCATGTGCTTCACATACTTGTAGTGTAAATCATGGTTCACTAGCTTATTTCGCATGCTTTGTTGACCCTTGATTTTAGCTCTTTTTGGCCTTGCCTTAAACTGATTTTGTGCATATTTTGGACTGCCCTAGCTCTGTTTTTGGGTCTCATGGTCGAATGATGTTTGTTTTGCATGCTTGTAGTTCAATACCCATGCTTAACTTTGAGTTTTGAGGCTCATTACATGCATATACTGAGGTGTGTTCATGTTTTGGGCCCATTATACATCATATTTCAGAGCTTGTTTGAATGCCATATTGTCATGTTTTATACTCTTTAAATGCGTTTGAGAGTCGGGCTTGTATGCCTCATTTACCGACCATTGAATGAGCTCCATTTCTTTGCATTCCGAGCCATCATTTTAGGCCATTTCCCCACTGTTTCAGACCTGCCTAGGGTCTGTTTGGGGTTGGTTTTGCCATTCGTGCATTGCTTTGTGTACCTCTAGTGTTACCCGCTTCACTAGTTTCGGTACCCGAGCCACCTAGCATACATTGTGTGACATATTTGTATGTTTCGGGACCATCTTTTATGCCATTTCAGAGCTGTATCATGTCCCATTCTATGCCATGTTTCATCCTCTGCCATGCTTAGTTAGAGTTGCATGTTATGCCTTAGGATCGGTCCTTTGCATCCGTGCATGTTTGCATGTGTTTCGGTTGTCTCATTTCCATCATATGGCCACTGATGTGAGTGTGGCTGAGGTCCACTCATATTGGTGTAAGTCCATCGTGCATTGTGTATGCCATTTTAGTCCATAGCATTGCGTATGCTAGGTTGCATGTTAGAGCATTGTGTATGCCATGTCATATCACGCGCATTATGTATGCCATTTTAGTCCACAGCATTGCGTATGCTAGGTTGCATGTTAGAATTGCATTCATGCATATCATGCATATTGCATTGTGTTTGGAGTAGGGTTTAGTCCAAACACGGGAAACGAGGGACGTTTCGTACTCCAAGTGACGAAACGTGCCTCGATTCCCGGTCGCCAACGCTCCGGATTATCCATGATGGAGTTTAGGCCTTGTTGTGTTCATATGTGCATTCATTTCACATCGAGTCGTGCAATTCGATTCCTCGGCCATCATGCATCGAGATGCGTGATTGGTGGCACGAGGATCGAGGACTACACTCCCTAGAGCTTGTGCAAGGACGGGGAGAGTGGTCGTGCACACATATGTTGAAAATACATTGCCTTTTCTCTCTCTTGCCTTTGTTGCAGAAAAAGCCAGAAACCAGAGGTGGAAACTGGTCGGCCGACCAGGTTTTCTGGCAGGCCGACCACCCTCTTTGGTCTCCACCACAAAGGGTGGTCGGCAGGTGGCCTCCCATGCTGATAACTGGTCGGTGGCCTTCCCAAGGTGGAGTTTCAGCCTTCTGGAGCTTTGTGCAAGTTTCTGAGATCAATTGCAAACAAAGGCGAGGCGAGGCATCGCGATGGAATTTACCGACAAGGCAACTTGAGCTTGCATACACCCTCCATCATTCCGAGCAGAGCTGAGGCAGTCCATTGCACGTAGCGTAGCATGCTAGTTTACTTTGCTTACCTAGTTCATTTGTTAAGTAATTAGTGTTGTGTAATAATTCGTTATTTATTTTGGTTGTGTATTATTTATTCGGACCCTCCGAGCGAGGGCACAATTGTAATAAGTGTGCGTGTGTGTGTGATGTATGTCTTCCAACCCCACGTCTTTCTCCCTTTTATTTACCAGCTTATGATGGTTAGTTTAGGGCACGTTTCAATTAGCATACTTATGCTCGCATGTTTGCATCCATTCATCTGTCTTGCATGCACCGGGCTCGGCACATCATACTAACTGCATTATATTTCAATTCCAAGTTGAATACGTGTTAGCTGTAGCATCTCATGTGCCATTTTTAGGATAGCCGAGCCTATTTCTAGTTACATTTTGCATGTGTTGCATTAGGCATTTCTGTATAGTTAGGATCATGCATTGATTTCTAACATAGCTTCTGTTTTGGCTTGGAGTACTCGGTAAGTGTTTATGCTTTAGCATCCTTGCATGCGTGTGAGTGACTGCCATGATAGCATGCTTACCATGAGGCTATGTGCTTATGTGATATACCTGCCTGAATGCCTGTGGGTGAAGGTTGGATTATCTGAATTGGAATAATGCATTGACTGTGAGTTTTAAGCCCACTTGAGAGTGGCAAATCATCGTGTTTTCTAAGCCCACCTGAGGGTGGCAAATCCACATTTTAGCCTACTTGCGAGTAGCAAACCGTTTTCAAAACAAACATGAGATGTTTCGTTCCAATTCAGGCGATCCAGTCTATACTTGTATGCTGTGCGCATCACATAGTAAATCTAGGCTAATAACCGGAATAAGAACACATAATGTTTTCAAAACTCGATATCATGGTTAGTAGAGGCCGATCTTTGATCGGGCGAGCGGGGGTGCTCACGAAGTGACCTTCCCCAATCGTACCCAAGTTCCCGAGCCGAGGCAACTTTGGTGATGACGGACACGTGGCCTTAGGCAACGAGTCAGGGTTTCCTAAATTCCCCCAAAATAAATATTTAGGTGGCGACTCTGTATCTGGCAAAGCAGTCCATGTTTGGCACTTCTTTCAAAAAAATCTGTTTTCAAAAACGATTTGCCGGATTTGGACTCTTTGATGATTCATCGGTCTTGCATTGCACTCTGCGAGATTAGATACAGGACCGTGACATTTGAGTCCTGAACTGTAGTGAGCCCAATGAACAAAACAAGATTTCCCTCCCGGGACGTTCGGGGACGTCTACAGTTTCTGGCGACTCTGCTGGGGAGTTAGAGAACTTGACTCGAACTCATGATATCTGGTTTTGACCATACTTATGTGTTTCTTTGCATTGCATTTGCATTGGTGCGCCTAGGACACCGTGTTTGCCGTATGCTATTCTTGAACGGTTTTCCGGAGGCTCGCTTTGCGAAGCGTGCCATAAGGCTGACCGGTTGCGGGCTCTGCCACGACGGGAACACAAACCCCGATTTTTACCGGGGCACCCTTTTTGACCATTCGACCTAGTGCATATTCGGAATCCATAGTGACCATTCCAAACTAGGACAGGTTGCTTACCCGATTTTAGGTTGTTTGAAACCGCTGCGTGCGTAGTAAAACCCTAGCTCCTGACAAAATAGGACAGGAAACCTTACCCCTCCATAGGGGTGTTTTGCTCTCACTTGCTTGCTATGTGCTTTTAGAGTGCGTCTCTACAGGAATGCATGTATCAGTTTGCAAGTCTGGGCATCAGGCCTGCGGGCATCAGCATCAGTATTTGGGGAATCAATCTTAACTGAGGGTATCGGTTTACAGGCAGAATTTGGGGCAGAATTCAGTAAAGAGTGCAGTCATTCAGCTATGCTCAAGTCCATTCTAGTGAAATTAGGCTGAGATGCTCTCTATTTTCTCTTTTGCTAGGTAGTCTTGGAACCGTAGCTTCAGAAGGCTTCGATATCCCCCAGATTCATTGGACTTGTGTTGATAGACTTTGTCAGGTCAGAGATTCGGTTCAAGGGTAACCAGTTTTCCTTCGCCAGTGGTAAGGCAAAGAAGGGCCAGACAGGGTTCATTGGTTCATCTGATCCGACAGTCACCAGTCACATCATCAGTAGACCCGTGATGGCACAGGGTTCGGAAGAATTAGTGGCCGTGATAGCAGCGTTAAATCAGGGAACTGCCGTGCAGGATGAGACTAATGCTGAAACGCAACGCCCATCTGGGGCATCTGCCTCACATCTAGCTTCGGGACCCCAGCCGAACTTTGACCCACTTCCGCCAGCTGAAAATTTGCAGGGTCCGGATCCCCAAGAAGGGTTGGCTCAAGCCCGAGTTGTCAGACCCCTGGTGCAGCCTAATGAGAGGCTTTATCCCCTTGATGGTAATGACCTCGATCCGACCGCGGTGAAAATTGCGAACCTTGAGAAGCAATTCAAGAAGGCACAGGGCCTTAACTCCATTCCCGACATTGAGGATGGGCACACCGAGTCTGCCGTACGGCTCCCAGACAGATTCAAAATGCCATATATTGACCGTTTCGACGGGTCTGGAGATCCAATGGTACATATCCGACTTTTCTTGGATGTCCTGAAGCCGATGGGTCTGACTAAGCCACAGAAACTCTCTCTGTATGGAAGAACCCTGTCGGGTGTAGCAGCCACTTGGTACGCCAAGTTGGAGACAAAGTGAAACAGAACTGGAAAGAATTGGCTGAGGCCTTTGTCGATCAGTATTCCTACAATACCCAAGTTGAAATGACCATGCAAGAGCTTGAAACAACCCGCCAAAACCCAATAGAGCCTTTTGTGGAATTTGTTGCAAGGTGGAGAGCAAAGGTAGCACAAATGACAGATCGCCCTTCTGAGAGGGATCAAGTGCAGATAGTGGTGCGAAACCTCGAGCATGATATGTTGCAAAAGTTGATAGTCGCTCCACTATTCACTTTCAAAAGTTTGCATGAACTGGGGGTTCAGGTCGAGAATGCGTTCAACAGTGGGATCATTCCCAGAACAAGTGAACCGACAAGGAGGGCGATTTCAGGGAGTACCAATGCTGGTAGTAGCGTTATTTCCAAACCCACCGAAATCAATACAGTTGCCACAGCCGACCCTTTTGCCAATCCAAGCCTACAAACCGCCGGCCCAGCCCGAGCTCAGGGCAGAACTTTCACCCCTCTCTATATGAGCCTGACTAGCGCACTAAAAGTCTTGATGGAAAGAGGGTATCTCAAACCCCTCGATCCTCAACCTCTACCTGACCCTCTCCCAGCCAGACATAACCCTCCAAGTACTGTGTGTACCATCAGCAGCGCGGTCATGGCACCGACCGTTGCTACCGCCTTCGTCATGAGGTCCAAAATCTCATCGACAACCGGACGATAGCTCCACCTTCAGACCCCAATGACCAAACATCTCCTGCCCACCTCAATCTCATCCATATACTACCATCCACCTTCGACCCCAGCATATACATCACCCCGGCCCATTTACCCAAGCCTAAGGTGTTCATTCCAGAAAGCATGGACTTATGCATGATGGATGCACCTGGACCCCAATCATCTCAAACCCGTGAGCCCACTACTTCTGAGTTGATGAGAATGATGAAGATCTTCAAAGAACTGTGACAGATCTGGCCTCCAGGACATTGGCTCCCTCATCGACCACATCACATACCGGGAATTTCATGACAAAAGGCTCCCCAATCTTGGGACTGGCTGCATTTGAAGAAAGCTAAACCCTTGGCAAAGGGGAAGCAAGTGGTAAGAACAAGGTAGGGGCAAGCATTGGTCCCCATGATCACCTTCAACGGGCTGTTGAGGCTTTGAAGGCCGAAGGACTAAACAAACAGCAAGTGCTTGCAGTGGTTGCACAAACTGTGGATGATACTTTTGCCACTCAAGTTGGGGGTAGTCTGAATCAAGGGGCAAGCCGAGACAAGAGATGTTGTACCAAACACCCCTTTCAGCTCCAATCCTACACTCGGAAGAGATCATCAAAAGTCAGCACCTACCGACCCTTTCGCCGGTACATCCAACACAACCAGCTCACAACCTGCCAAATACCCACCTCGGGGCCAGAGGGTGTTCACCCCACTGGACATGTCTCTGTCAACGGCCCTGAGGGTCCTGATCAAAAAGGGGCATCTGAAGCCCCTGGAGCCGCGGCCATTACTGAATAAACTTCCTCTCTCCCACAACCCGGCGAAGTACTGTGTCTTTCATCAACAAGCTGGCCATGACACTGACATGTGTCTTCGTCTTCACCATGAAATACAAGATCTGATTGATAAAAAGGTCATCTTCGCGTCAGGTCCTGCAAAGTCTATCGGCACTGGATCGGTGAACTTGGGGGATAATGTGACCATGTGATCGGGGGATGAACCGCCTGCGGGTGGCGCTCAGTTTACTCCAAATATGTGGATGGCACGCACTGTTTTGAGCACATTTGCGAATGTTGTTAATTTGTACTTTCTGACTTGGGTGTTGAGTCAGTTCTGTAAGTTTTGTTTGAGTCGTCTCATTGTCTCGAGTCAGTCTTTTTATTAAGGGTCTGTCTTGTTGTATCGAGTCAGTCCTGTTGTACAAAGTCGGGTGATTCCGGGGGTGTTATCTCGGGCATCACCATTTTGTTTTGCGTTTGTTTTTTCATTTTCTTTTGAGTCTATTTCTGCTTGGAGCCAGTTACACCAACAAATTTGAATGGAACAACAGTGGTTTTTCACACTCTTGTGTTTGCTTCTGTCGTGTGCCAGTTGTGCCAGAAGTTCAGAATGAGGTGGCAGTATTTGACTAAAAACTTTGCCCTTCTGCACCTTTAAATCATTGCATTGACCTAAGTTTTCCAAAACTTTTTGAATACTGTGGTGAAAACGAAGAGGAAGCGAATTCCTCGGGATTTGCAAAATCTGATCAATTGAGAGAAAGAGAGGCATGCTAAGCCCTTAATGAATGAAATCATGTTTGTTAATATGAGTACTGAGAAGGATCCAGGCTTGATCCAGATTGGTTCTACACTGTCTTTAGCGCGAGGGATTTGTCGCTTTCTTGAAATATTTCAAAAAAAATGTTTTGCGCGGTCCTACGAAGACCGGTGTGGAATCGCTCTTGAGATTGTGTAGCTCAGGATCGCTCTCAGCCTCGAGACTCGACCCCCTTGCTTTCAAACCTTGAACTTGGATTCAGAGTGTTCAACGGTTAACCACCATGTAAGGCCTGTGTGGCCAGATTTGAAGCAGCCCTCGAACAAGAGGCCAGGAAAGTCGGATCAAGAAGATCAGAAGGTCAAAAGAAGCTTGCGAAGCTAGATCAAAAGCACCCCTTTGGACTAGGGGCAAAAGAATTTCAAGTGTGCTCGAAGAGTCAAAGATGAAGATCGGCAAGAATGCCAAATCCCAGAAGGGAGGAAAGAAGAAAGTATTGCTGAAGGACAACTGAGTCCCTATCCGCAACACTGGGGGCAATTCAGACCCCATTGGATGGACTCCTGCATCGTCAGCGAACAACAGCCATTCTCCTGGATTCAGATGACTTCAGGATCTCAAAACCATTTGACATGGACAAAGCTACACTTTTACCCTTGAGAGGCTCGCTGGGTCAAAAACCCGGAAGGGCGACCCAGGCAAAAGTTAGAGCAAGAAAAAGAACAAAAAAAAAAAAGAAAAGAAAAGAATGCAAAGAAGAAAAATGAAGAAAATGAAAAGAAAAGATGAAAAAGAAAAAAGAAGAAAAGAAATGAAAAGAAAAAAGCTCGCAAGGCCGAAAACCCAGAAGGGCGGCCTTGGCAAAAGTTAGAGCACAAAAGGAGAGGTCAATACCAGAGTGTACCTTACCCCGAATTACGTAAGGCTTGATTCCCATCTTTGGGATACGTAGGCAACTTCATTCTAAAGTCCAGTTGTAAAACACTTCAAATTCAACTATGTCCATGTGATGGTTCTTGTCATCTTTGTCTTTTCTGTATCCGGGAGTTCGGTTGTGATCATCACCCTGAGGATTGATTGCAATGCACTGCAGTGCCATTCAGACAAGGGGCAACTTTCCGTTGCCATGCAACGCGCTGTGGCGTTATTCAAACAAGGGGCAACTTTCCGTTGCCATGTAACTTTCCTCGAGCGAGGGGTAATTTTCCTTCATATCTGAGGTTGTGCATCTCAAGAGTAGGTTCTGTGCTCGTTGAGTAGTGACCATTTGCAAAAATAGTTTTTGAGAATTTTTAATGAGGTTGACTAATTCTCTCGAAAATTATTCCATTCTTCTAAAACTGGACCATTTCTTGGACCCAAAAAAGGAAAATTTTCAGGGCTCATAGCCTGACTTGCATGATTTTCAATCAGAAAATTGAACAAGCATGTTAATCTAACTCTCATTTTGGTCAAAATTGTTTTAACAGAAAGCCAAAAACAAAAAATGGTCAAAATGATGAACTAGGGGCACAGTTGAGTCAGGTGTTCTGTCTTTTCCCCATGGTCAACATACCTGCCAAAAAGGGCACTCTACCTGCCAGAAAGGGCATTCTACCTGCCAGAAAAGAGCACCACTGAAGCTGACCACAGAAGGGCAGAAAGCTCTCACATCCTCCAAACAACGAGGTATCAAGCCAAGTGCGAAGCACGAGCTGGAATGGGGCAAGATATTCCACTCCCTCATCTGGACAGATCTGATCACGTCCAAACTCCCCAGCAGAGCATCGTCAACCGATGTCAGCTGCAGATTTGCTACACACTCAGTTGTAGCGTAACTCCTCTATGGGAGGAATTTACTAGCTGTGCGCAGAAGAAAGAGAATCTAGCAGAATGCTAGGGGCAAGAGCCCGCAACTTCTTGTTTATCCATCAACCACCCAGATGAGGGATAAGAAAATGAGAGATTAAAGAATAGAGAGATGTGCGCTCAGAGAAAAACGGAGGAAAAGGGTTTTGTGAGAAAAGCCGAGCCTGAGGGCCGAGTGATGTGAGAATCAAAAATAAGAAAGGGTGGGAAACAATACCCGAAGAAACTGGCTCCTCGTGCACCGAGAGGTCTCTTGCCTTTGTAACACAGCTGAGTGTTGTGTTTGTGTGTTTTGTTTGTCTCGATTCTTGTTTTGAGTCATTTGAGTGTCAATAGATGTGTTTAGGTTGTTTTACCTTGTTTTTCCTTTGTTGAGTTGTGTTTAGGTTGTTCTACCTTTATTTTCCGTTGTTGAGTCGTTTTGGCTGTGGTCAGTTGTAGGCTCAATACCCGGTTGAGAACCCTTTTCTCATTTCAATTTCAAAAAGGAATCGTTTTGTGCTCAGAGTGCTGTGTATTCTCCATATTTGTGCAAAACATGATTTGTTCTTTCATAAAACTGCAGGGTCCACCCCCGATAAGTGTGAACAGTAGAACAAGGACCTATCTGAAGCTATTTAGGTTCCGGACTGCAAAGCAAAAGAAAAGAGGAAAAATTTGGAGCATCTTAGCATGTTTCAACTTTAGCAAAATCCGAGACTGCATTCCAGGTGCACCTTCTCAGGCCTCGCCATTTCTCTGGAGTATGAGTGTATCTCGACCCCAAGTGTAAGCCTGCTTCAAGTCAGAATGGCAGTCCAAGTAGCACCCGAGGGTTTCACATGCAGATGTTATCTCTCGCCAATATAAACAGGGTGTGCCCTTTTTGAGCTGAGTGTGTTGCGAAGTCCTCTAAGAGATAAATCGGAGGCACCAGAGTACATGTTTGATGCTCCTCTATTGCATAGAATATGAACTTTCATATACACTGTTGTTGCATGCGTGGCGCGCATCGTTATGATTCATGCATAGAACATGCTTGCTTTCGATTCCGCATAGAATATGCTTTGATTGTCTCATGCATAGAATGTGCTTCCATACTTGCATAGAAAATGCTCGTATCTTTTGCATAGAAAATGCCCCCATACTTGCATAGAAGATGCATTTTATCGCACTTTCTTGTGCATTTTATCTCACTCGCACTGTCTTGTGCACTTACACTTTGTATCTCACTAGCACTGTCTTGTGCATCTTGTGGTTGTATCTCACTCGCACTATTTTGTGCATTGCATATCAATCGCGCTGTTTAGCGTATCGCACTGTTTTGTGCATTTCAAATCAATCGCGCTGTTTAGCGTACCGCACTGTTTTGTGCATTTCAAATCAATCACGCTGTTTAGCGTATCGCACTGTTTTGTGCATTTCAAATCAATCGCGCTGTTTAGCATATCGCATTGTTTAGTGCATTTCAAATCAATCGCGCTGTTTAGCGTATCGCACTGTTTAGTGCATTTCAAATCAATCGCGTTGTTTAGCGTATCGCACTGTTTTGTGCATTTCAAATCAATCGCGCTGTTTAGCATATCGCACTATTTAGTGCATTTCAAATCAATCGCGCCGTTTAGCGTATCGTACTGTTTTGTGCATTTCAAATCAATCGCGCTGTTTAGCGTATCGCACTGTTTAGTGCATTTCAAAACAATCGCGCTGTTTAGCGTATCGCACTATTTAGTGCATTTCAAATCATTCGCGCTATTTTGTGCAGGTTCAGGTTCGCGCTATTTTGCGCATCGCACTGTCTTGTGCACTTCCGCATTTGTAATCACTCGCGCTTTCTTGCGCATCGCACTGTTTTGCAGCATTTACACTCGCGCTATTTAGCGTATCGCACTGTTTTGTGCAATTTACTTTCGCGCTTTCTTGCGCATCGCACTGTTTTGTGCATTACATTGTATCATTCGCGCTATTCTTGCGCATCGCACTGTTTTGTGCATTACATTTCATTCGCGCTATTTTGCGCACCTGCATTGTGCATTTCATTCGCGCTATTTTGCGCACCTTACTTGCATTGTGCATGCATTTTATCGCGCTATCTTGCGTACCTTACCTGCACTTGTTAGTGCATTGCATCGCGCTATCTTGCGCACCTTATCTGCATCGCACTGTTTTGTGCATTCACCCTACTCGCACTGTTTTGTGCACCTTTAGCTCGCACTGTCTTGTGCACTCATCTAGTCTGGGAGACCTTAAATCCTCTGGTCTAGGAGACTTTAAATCCTGCATCATTATTCGCACTGTCTTGTGCACTCTCTGGTCTAGGAGACCTTAAATCCTCTAAAGGTGCAATTCCTTTGGTGTTTGTCGTGCCCGAACGACTTCCGGTGGTCAGGTATGGCCACCTGCCTGTGTTTACGGTGAGTTCCTAGGAGACCAACTGAGACGGTGGAAACTAAAGTTCGAATGGCTCTTGCTTAGAACGCAAAGGTTAGGGATTTTCGAGACTAAAGTCTGGTTAAATACCCAGGGGTATATCCTCGGCTTGAAATCTGTATGGCAGCCCTATAGATTGAGATAGCATATGTATGCGCCTCAATTCTGGATACCGAATCAACCTAGTCTGTCACCCTGTTGGAGAATAGGGAAAGTTGCAACCATAGTCAGGGAGAAAAGTAGTACCTGTGGTTCAACTGAGAAGAAGAGGAAGATTCCCACATCAGCATGAGGTAGGACATTGCCGAGGTAAGTCATTGCCAATTGCCCCTGTAAGGTACCTCCCTTTTCCTAGCTGTCACATTGCATTTTAGTCATTACAGTGCATTACATAAATCCTGAATTTTCAAACCGGCTTCGCATAGCGTATAAGTCCAATTTTCAAAACCGGCTTCGCGTAGCGTATAAGCCTAATTTTCAAACCGGCTTCGCGTAGCGTATAAGTTCAATTTTCAAACTGGCTTCGCGTAGCGTATAAGTCCAATCATCAGACCGGCTTCGCGTAGCGTATAAGTCCAATTATCAGACCGGCTTCGCGTAGCGTATAAGTCCAATTATCAAACCGGCTTCGCGTAGCGTATAAGTCCAATTTTCAAACCGGCTTCGCGTAGCGTATAAGTCCAATTATCAAAATCTTTCTGCATATCATTTTGCATCCTGCCCCTGAACTACGCTGGTTTGATTCGTTGCAGAGGGATACGTAGGCAGCCTGCGGGCGCAACCATTTATTTGTCTGTACTTTGTTTGTTTGTCCAAGTCTTCGACCTTGTCAAAAATGGGTCGTCTTTGGGCTTTGACATTCACTCCCGTCACTTCTTGACTTCTGAGTTCTGTCAAAGAGCGGCAACTGTAGACACCCCATTTTTGACCACCCTTAAGACTTGGACGCAACTGATGGTTTACATGGTGGAGAAAGGTGTGTAGGGGAAAGGTTCAGTTTCTTCGGCAAGGAGAGAGTCAAATCTCAACTTCATACCCCTTTTTGGACCAAAAATAATCTTGATCAAAAGATTTTAGACCTTAAAACCCTCTCTTTCAAAACGTTTTTTAAATAAAGTTTTTACGATGTTCCGAGGCTCGCATTTTGTCAAATGTTGCGCTTTTCGGTAAACCGAGCAAGAACAAAGTAGAAATGAATGAAAGAGAGATGAAATCTTTGAAAAATCTTTCAAAACACCTTGTCTAGGGGTTTGGAGTTGAAGAAAAGAGGAGAAGAGAGAGGAAAACTAGTTTGGGAGAAGTTCGGCATGAATCCGGGTAGGACAGAAACTGCGCGGCGTCACCAAAACGGGCATAACTCTTTGCACAGGAGGAATTTTGATGCAAGGTTGGCGCCATTGGAAAGCTAACTTCTGGGGCTTCAATGTAGCCACATGGAAGAATAGAAAATCTGACGGCCGACCACTTAGGTGGTCAAAAGTGGTTCGGCATGAATCCGGGAAGGAGAGTAAAAGTCGAGCGGTCCTCGCTAAATCAGGCTTATTCATTTGGATACTTGGAATTAAGCTATGAGGCCATTACCGTTGGAAAATAGACTTCTGGGGCTTCATTTTATAGTCAAGAATCTCCTAAATCCAAGTCCGGACGGGGGAGATATGGTTGGTTGAAATAGGGCGTCAATCCGGTTGGACCGAAACTGCGCGGCTTCACCGAAACAGGCATAACTTTTTGCACAGATGAAATTTTAATGCAAGGTTTGCACCATTGTAAAGCTAACTTCTGGGGCTTCATCCTAGGGGGTGGCCAACCACCTTGACCCTTTTGACCTGGTCGGCTGACCAGGTCAAGTGGTCGGCCGACCACTTGAACTGGTCGGCCAGCTACCCTCTGTTTTGTCTCTCTGAGTGTGTTCCAGTTGTGCCAGCTGGGAGCCATTTGGAGCATCCTCCATACACGTGTATGGAGGATCTTCAAAGTTTTTTTTAGCTTCCAAGAGAAGCTTTAGACCTCTTTGTCTATATATGAGGGCCTCTCCCTCCTTTGTGCTGGTTCAGAAAATTGCTAGGGCTAAACAATATATCTCTCTTTATATCTCTCTCTTTTGAGCTCTAAATTGCTTGGTTCTTGGCCCCTTTGCACCACCTCTCATAGCCTAATACTTCCATCATCAACCTAAGGTCCTTGGAGGGTATTTTCAGAGGTTCAAGGTTGGGTTTTTGGGTCCAGAGGCTGCTGGTTTCTGCTGGTCTTCAAGGGTAACCATTTTTTCCCTTTTTGAGCATTATTTTGATCCATCTTTTAGCTATACTTGCAAGCATTTTTGAGCTTTGTCATAAACTGAAAAAATTCTTGTTTTGAGCTTCTCTTCAAGTTTGTTCAAGGTCATTTCTGTTTGGGGTCACCTTCCCCCTTGCATGCTTCATTTCCTCATGTTTTGAGCCATGTATTAGAGCATTTTTGATGGCCCCTATTTGTATGTTTCAAAGCCATATTTCAGGCCTCATTTGATGAGTTTTAAGGTCTGCATTAGCTCTATCCAGAGCCCATTTTGCCATATAAAGTGTCTATTATGCATGTGTAGAACAATCCTATCCAAGGCCTTTCAAAGGGGCTTTCACTTGCATGCTTCCTAGACTAATTTCAAGGCCTTTTTGGTGGGTTTTAGGACCCTCATAACCTCTGTCCAGAGGTGGTTTTTCCATTTTGTGTGTCCATCATATATGTGTGGAACAACGCCTTGCATGGCCTCTCAAAGGAGCACCTCATTCTAACATGTGTTGACTGAGTTTCCATGGGTTTTTGGGCATATTTTAGCATGACATACTTCTTTTTTTGGCTAGTTTGGTGAGCCCTCATGTGCTTCACATACTTGTAGTGTAAATCATGGTTCACTAGCTTATTTCGCATGCTTTGTTGACCCTTGATTTTAGCTCTTTTTGGCCTTGCCTTAAACTGATTTTGTGCATATTTTGAACTGCCCTAGCTCTATTTTTGGGTCTCATGGTCGAATGATGTTTGTTTTGCATGCTTGTAGTTCAATACCCATGCTTAACTTTGAGTTTTGAGACTCATTACATGCATATACTGAGGTGTGTTCATGTTTTGGGCCCATTATACATCATATTTCAGAGCTTTTTTGAATGCCATATTGTCATATTTTATACTCTTTAAATGCGTTTGAGAGTTGGGCTTGTATGCCTCATTTACCGACCATTAAATGAGCTCCATTTCTTTGCATTCCGAGCCATCATTTTAGGCCATTTCCCCACTATTTCAGACCTGCCTAGGGTCTGTTTGGGGTTGGTTTTTCCATTCATGCATTGCTTTGTGTACCTCTAGTGTTACCCGCTTCACTAGTTTCGGTACCCGAGCCACCTAGCATACATTGTGTGACATATTTGTATGTTTCGGGACCATCTTTTATGCCATTTCAGAGCCGTATCATGTCCCATTCTATGCCATGTTTCATCCTCTGCCATGCTTAGTTAGAGTTGCATGTTATGCCTTAGGATCAGTCCTTTTCATCCGTGCATGTTTGCATGTGATTCGGTTGTCTCATTTCCATCATATGGCCACTGATGTGAGTGTGGCTGAGGTCCACTCATATTGATGTAAGTCCATCGTGCATTGTGTATGCCATTTTAGTCCATAGCATTGCGTATGCTAGGTTGCATGTTAGAGCATTGTGTATGCCATGTCATATCACGCGCATTATGTATGCCATTTTAGTCCATAGCATTGCGTATGCTAGGTTGCATGTTAGAATTGCATTCATGCATATCATGCATATTGCATTGTGTTTGCAGTAGGGTTTAGTCCAAACACGGGAAACGAGGGACGTTTCGTACTCCAAGTGACGAAACGTGCCTCGATTCTCGGTCGCCAACGCTCCGGATTATCCATGATGGAATTTAGGCCTTGTTGTGTTCATATGTACATTCATTTCACATCGAGTCGTGCAATCCGATTCCTCGGCCATCATGCATCAAGATGCGTGATTGGTGGCACGAGGATCGAGGACTACACTCCCTAGAGCTTGTGCAAGGACGGGGAGAGTGGTCGTGCACACATATGTTGAAAATACATTGCCTTTTCTCTCTCTTGCCTTTGTTGCAGAAAAAGCCAGAAACCAGAGATGGAAACTGGTCGGCTGACCAGGTTTTCTGGCAGGCCGACCACCCTCTTTGGTCTCCACCACAAAGGGTGGTCGGCAGGTGGCCTCCCATGCTGATAACTGGTCGGCGGCCTTCCCAAGGTGGAGTTTCAGCCTTCTGGAGCTTTGTGCAAGTTTCTGAGATCAATTGCAAACAAAGGCGAGGCGAGGCATCGCGATGGAATTTACCGACAAGGCAACTTGAGCTTGCATACACCCTCCATCATTCCGAGCAGAGCTGAGGCAGTCCATTGCACGTAGCGTAGCATGCTAGTTTACTTTGCTTACCTAGTTCATTTGTTAAGTAATTAGTGTTGTGTAATAATTCGTTATTTATTTTGGTTGTGTATTATTTATTCGGACCCTCCAAGCGAGGGCACAATTGTAATAAGTGTGCGTGTGTGTGTGATGTATGTCTTCCAACCCCACGTCTTTCTCCCTTTTATTTACCAGCTTATGATGGTTAGTTTAGGGCACATTTCAATTAGCATACTTATGCTCGCATGTTTGCATCCATTCATCTGTCTTGCATGCACCGGGCTCGGCACATCATACTAACTGCATTATATTTCAATTCCAAGTTGAATACGTATTAGCTATAGCATCTCATATGCCATTGTTAGGATAGCCGAGCCTATTTCTAGTTCCATTTTGCCTGTGTTGCATTAGGCATTTCTGTATAGTTAGGATCATGCATTGATTCCTAACATAGCTTCTGTTTTGGCTTGGAGTACTCGGTAAGTGTTTATACTTTAGCATCCTTGCATGCGTGTAAGTGACTGCCATGATAGCATGCTTACCATGAGTCTATGTGCTTATGTGATATACCTGCCTGAATGCATGTGGGTGAAGGTTGGACTATCTGAATTGGAATAATGCATTGACTGTGAGTTTTAAGCCCACTTGAGAGTGGCAAATCATCGTGTTTTCTTAAGCCTACCTGAGGGTGGCAAATCCACATTTTAGCCTACTTGCGAGTAGCAAACTGTTTTCAAAACAAACATGAGATGTTTCGTTCCAATTCAGGCGATCCAGTCTATACTTGTATGCTGTGCGCATCACATAGTAAATCTAGGCTAATAACCGGAATAAGAACGCATAATGTTTTCAAAACTTGATATCATGGTTAGTAGAGGCTGATCTTTGATCGGGCGAGCAGGGGTGCTCACGAAGTGACCTTCCCCAATCGTACCCAAGTTCCCGAGCCGAGGCAACTTTGGTGATGACGGACACATGGCCTTAGGCAACGAGTCAGGGTTTCTTAAATTCCCCCAAAATAAATATTTAGGTGGCGACTCTGTATCTGGCAAAGCAGTCCATGTTTAGCACTTCTTTCAAAAAAAATCTGTTTTCAAAAACGATTTGCCGGATTTGGACTCTTTGATGATTCATCGGTCTTGCATTGCACTCTGCGAGATTAGATACAGGACCGTGACATTTGAGTCCTGAACTGTAGTGAGCCCAATGAACAAAACGGGATTTCCCTCCCGGGACGTTCGGGGACGTCTACACCTAGCCTTACATTTCATGGATCCATGGCGAACATAGGATATTACCGATCAAAGTCTTTCCATGCCTCAGCATCAACTGGATGCCTCAAGATTCCATCATCCACACGTTTCTCCTTGTGCCATCTCATATCTGTAGCGGTTTTCTTGGACATATACAATCTCTTCAATCTTGGTGTCGATGGAAAGTACCTCAATATCTTGTGAGGGATCTTCTTACCCTTTCCGTTGTCCAACCTGTATCTAGGCTCTTCACACTTGGGGCAATTATCAAGATTTGCATGCTCCTTTCAAAATAGTGCACAATCATACCTACAAGCATGAATGGGAACGTAGCCCAAACCCAAGTCACGTAAGAATCTTTTCGCAACATATATGGTCCATGGAACAGTCTCATCACACTCAGGTAGTGTCCTTGAAAACTTTCATAATCGTATCTAATGAGTTATTGCTCCACTTGTTGTACACCTTAATGTGAAGCATCTTTAATAATAAATGACAACACAGTGAACCTTGTGCATTCCGGGTATAGTTTACATTGAGCATCTCCAAATAACTTATCCAAGTTTCGCCCATCCACACTCTCAAAAGTAGCAGGTAATTCATCCCCTTCATCATCCATTGCAAAACCCCTACAAACCTTTTCCAACATAGTAGGCAAATCATCCCCGTCATCCTGATCTTCCCCTACAATTTCACTATATATGTCATAGTGACCTTCATTCGGTATGAGAGGTTCAACCACAGGAACAAGTTCCCCATGGTGCACCCAGGTCTTGTAAGAAAGAGATATCCCTCTTCGAATTAAATGAATCCTAACAACGTGGATCGTATGTTTTTTGTCGTTCAAGCAATCAATACATGGACACTGAAGCTTATCCTCCAAGCCTACATTTCTCATCGCAAATTCAATAAATGAATTCACCCCTTCTTGATACTCCCTACTACTTAATCTATTTTTTATTGTCATCCAACCCTTGTCTATTTGGGCCATCTGAAAGGTTAAAGACAACCATTACAGTAATTAATCTACATAATATTACAGAAAATGTTAGAAACTACAAAATGAAATTTCCTAACAGTAACGGGAAGGAGAGATTCACAAAAATGAAAATAAAATAAACTAAATTAAGCAACGTACAAGCATGCAATGCTTGCTACATTAAGAATTGTTCAAATAGGGTTCTACAATTCCACACCAAATGAAACAATTTATGTTTCACTTATGAAACAAAGCAATCAAGTGGACTACATTAAGAATGCAATGCTTGCTAAATTACGAATGCAATGCTTGCAATCTACAATGAATGCAATGAATGCAATGCTTGCTAAATCAAGTGGACTACATTAAGAATGCAATGCTTGCAATCAAGTGGACTAAATTAAGCAACCTACAAGCATGCAATGCTTGCTACATTAAGAATTGTTCAAATAGGGTTCTACAATTCCACACCAAATGAAACAATTTATGTTTCACTTATGAAACAAAGCAATCAAGTAAACAATTTATGTTTAAGTCACTATGACAGTTAATCAAGTGGACTAGCTTAGTTGACAATTTTTACATACTTCTAATTACAAGGTTAGGGAGTCAATTTATGCCAAAGACAAAGATTGATTTTTTTGCTCTATTATTTATAAATTATGATTGTTCAATTTAATATAATTATCTTCATAAATATAAATAATCACCTGCCAATTGTAAAAAAAAAAAAAAAAAAACCACCATCAAAGCTGCTACCCTATATGAAAAAATGCACACACTAGTGTAAAAGGAGAGATTGTGAAATGCTCAACTTCTCATGATAGAAAATTTTGTAAAATAATCAACTGGTACATGACAACTGAATGAATAAAAAGTGTTGAAAAGAATTCAGATCTTTGATATCCATAAGACACTAAGTAAAAATTTGGAATTTTAGAACTTGCTAACACCCTTACAGATAAACACTATATATTTGAACTAAAAGCAAAATAAACAAACTAGATGATCCAAAAGATAAAGGAGCTATTCTACAATATTTGATTTATTGCTCAATAAATTTATTCCACAAGTCCATCCTTGCACACATGTATTCGACCCAACTTCACATTAAAGGTACATAAATCTTTTCGTTAAAACAAAACTCCTAATAAAAACAATAATAAAAAGAAGAGACCAATACCTGGCCACAAGCATCCATAAACATGTGTGACACATATACTTTGTAAAATAAAATATTAAAATATGGCCAACAAAAAGTTCTATTATTTTAAAATTAGGTTAATTAAAAAACTATTAACATAGGTTAATTTCTTGTGGTTTTAGACAAGTTCATTTGGGGAGGGCTTGTGAGTATTCCTTGCATCTTAATGGAGAAAGGGCCTTTATAACAATAGAGGGGTGTTTAGTCATTTTAGAGCTTTTCATTGGATTCTTCTCATTTGCTTCTTCTTCTTGTCTTAAACTTGGCCACTAAGGTTTCTTTCCTTTGAATCAAAAAATAAAAAACTAAGGTTTCTTTCCACATACCTCTGTCTGCTATTGTGCACTTTACGGACAAGCAACCAAATCTCTATTCGGTTTGGTGCCCTAACCTCTAAAGTAATTAATCAACTCTACAGAAGCCAACACCTTTGAGTGCTGAAAAATTATTGAACAAATTTATGTGGTGGTTTAATTAAATATTTATTTGTTTAAATAGTAAGATTTATTAATTTTTTTTGTTGGTGTTTCATAAGATAACATAAAAGCATCAATTGATAAATGAATAAAATAACACTTCATAAATTTTTCCATCTGATTTGCTGAATAAACAAATGGCAATCCTATGTCCAAATCATCTCTTCCTCTTTATACTAGATCAACTCTCCACTACACAATCATGTTAAAAATATTTATTGTGCGGTACGATATAGAATTTGAGACAAGAGAATAGGACAAGATTATGTAAAACTCTTCTGTTGGCAATAGTGTGGTAAGTGTGGAGGATTTAAAGTTAAGTGCTCTTGTGGGTTATAAGCAATTGTAAAACTAGTCTTTGGGTGGCCCCAAGTGTTGGCTTAAGCTACACTTGGTTTCTCACCAACATCATGCTTTGTCCCCCCCCCCCTCCCCCTCCCCCTCCCCCTCCCCCCTCTTTTTTTCCTTTTCATCGTTATTGATGTAAACTCATATGTAATATATGATTTCTTCATCAATAAAAATTTTCTTTACTGATCAAAAAGAAAAAAAATTAGGAGAGATGCTCCCCTAGCATATAAACTCGGATTAAAAATTGTTGTACTTTATTTTTTTTTTTCCTTAACCCCACATAAATCCCACTTAGGCAAGGTCTATAACATAATTAGGGCTTTTAGTCTAGTGGTTGTATGGTACTACTTGGTAATGTGAAGTTTGCAGGTTCAATTCTTATACAAAAGAATTTCATATATCTTTTGTTTACCTTACGTAAATAGCATAGAGATGAACAATAATTGCATACATAAGAGGATATTGTCACGGTGTTAATAGCCTTTTTATTATTTTTTTATTATATTTTAATTGGTTTAGGATATTGTAATTGGTTTAGGGATTGATAGACATCTTTCATATTTATTATGGTATTTGAGAGGTAACATAAATGGCTATTTGTGATTAATGGAAGATGTGCTACCCTGTATATAACCCATAATTTTTCTGTGTACATAGATTCACTCTCTTTTTTCATTTATTTTTTAATTTTTAAGTCTCTCCTTAAAAATTCAACTCCAACTTCTACAGGATGGTATATATGATAAGTCCTTGTAGAGCTTGTGGCTCATTTAAGGGTACTTAAAAAATCTCAGGAATAAATCCTATTAACCAACTAACTTGTTTGGAAATCAAATTACAAATAACTTACAAAAGCACCCAAAAAATTTTTATTCTCATTAAGTATATTTCCCAATATAAAAAGGGATACTTACAGAAAGAGGAGAAATAAAACACTACAAGAACATCATAGATTGAGGGACTTCACAAACAACAAAACGAAATCTTATAATCAACATATCCCAGTAGCAAACATCAACACAAACATTGATAGTGAGAGGGAGACACAGGCAGAGACTGAGTTCATGAGAGTGATACAGAGGATTTATACCTGAAATTGTTTTTAGGGAGAGTTGAAGATGCTCCGAAAAATCGCGATGGTGAGGGCCCTGGTGGGTGAGACATTGTAGAACAAGACGAGTATGAGAAATCAAAGAGAAAAAGTGAGACACAGAGATACAAACAGAGAGAAACTATTATAAGTTGAAGAAAATACCTAGATGAATCAGAAAGGGAGAAGACGAAACAGAAATGGTGAAGAGGGACGGAGGCGCAGACGGTGGAGAGGCGACGACGGCGGACGGCAAGGTTGATGGTAAGGTGAGGTGATTGGCGCGACTGAGCTTTGATCGAATTCGACTGAGGTGTGAAAGAGGCACGTATTTTATATGTGTTTGAATTAGTAAAGTTATCCCCTACCAAACTGTTGGTTGGCTAATGTCTGAATGTGAATTTAGATACCAAAACGACGTCATTTTGGTATCAGCGACCAAATTATATTAGTCGCTAAAATAGCATACACAACTCCCGCCCAGATTTCATTCTCCCGCCCATATTTTTGGCGACAACAATTGTAATTTGGTCACAAAAAATTACTTATTTGCAACCAAAAATTTTAGTCGGTAATAGTATTAATTTTTAGTTACAAAATTGACTTTTGGTCAGCAAAAGTGGTCGGCAAATGTGTAAATTCTTGTAGTGTATCCTTGCATATTCTATTTTTTATTGGACATTGTATTTTTTTATTGATGCATCAATGAACTTTTTGCTAAGGCCAAAAAATAAAATAAATAAAATAAATAAAAAATAACTCCTAACTGCAGTGATACTTATTTTTATTTTTGTTATTTCAAAACTTTAAAACTTAATAACTTTTATTATACACATTCATTTTTAATAAAATTTTATTTTGGAATTTACACAATGAGATCTATCAAATAAAACCAATATTGAATATAAAATTTTATAAAAATAAAAGGAAAAATTACCCATAAATCCTATCTGCAGAAAAGTTAAACCATTTAGTCCTGTAAGTTTTTTTGTATACCATTTAGTCCTATTTATTGGCAGATTTTTGGGAGTGTGATTTGATTCTATTAGAGTTGACATCTATACCATTTCCATGTTTGTTTCTTTTAACATTCAACTGGGGATTTAACATTACATATTTTGGGGATTGATTACCATTGTTTTCATTGTCATTGGGTATCAACGTCAAACCACACGTCAAACATAACGGAAAAGGCATGGAAGACGAATGAATGGAATGATCTTTGAATGATTCATGATATTCATATACGAAGCAGTTTTTAACAAGATTAACTTTGGTTAAATTCAATTGTATTTTAATTTTAGGTTTTTAGAGTTCATTTGAATTGTAATTTTAAGTCCAGAAGAAGTTCCTTCAATTGCATTGAATGGCTGCGATTCATGTATATTATATTATGTATACACACAGAAAGTTATCATGTGCTTGTAATCAGATCCGTAGGTTTTCGGTACCGGAGAACAAAAAATCCAGTCCGTCTGATGTAATCTCCACCGGTGTTTGTTGTGATGTTTGATGTTGTGAAGTTGTGTTGTTGATGATGTGATGACGTTTGATGTTGATGATGATGATGTTTGATGATGTTGTTGTAATGTTTGATGTTGTTTTGATGATGATGTTTGTTGATGATGTTGTGATGTTTGATGTTGTTTTGATAATGATGTTGTGATGTTTGATGTTGTTTTGATGATGATGATATTGTTTTCATGATGATGATGTTTGATGTATATGCCCTCTATGGTCAATTTCCCTATAATGAGACCTTTTAGTTTATAAGAAAACTTTTAGGACTAAACAGTGTATAAGTTGTTAATTTATGATTTATTGGTGCATCACCCAAAATAAAATGTAAATTTTTTTTTTTTTTTAGTTGTATAAAACTAAGAATTTCTCAATTTGCGAAATTAATAATTTTCTCAATTTCTTTCAATTTTAAAATTAAGAAATTTCTCATTTTCGCATAGCAATGCTTCATACAGTTGTTTCACCAAAAAAACTATTATTTTTTCATATCTATATAATTTTATGTTCAATATTGGTCTTTATTTGATAGACTTTAATGAGTAGACTCTAAATATATAAATTTTGTATAAATAACAGATATGTAATAAAAAAATATTACATTTTAAAATTTAAAATAAAATAAAGATAAAATTTTATCACATTATCAAACTTTTGTATTTATACATGTCAGGCTCCTTCTCCGTTTTAATTGATGACAAAAACGTTTAACAGCAAAAATAGTTAAAAAAGACCACTTGTTGAGATTAAAAATAATTTTAAAAAAACTCTACATGGACTTACCTTAATTAGGGTTGGGTATAGGTTTATTCGAACTGCACAATTTGCCTAACCCGAATCGATCAGCATACAAATAGGTGATTTTACAGACACAATACGGACGGATGCGGTTTGAAATATGGCATAATTGCGAGTTGCGGGCGGATTGCGGGTTTAACCCGTGCCCGCAATAACCCGCCTGCATTTAGACTTTTTTTTTTTAATAAAATAAAAAATCTAGACCGTTGATTTCAATCATCCTATCCTAGATATTTTTGGCCAACACACCAAACCCTAATTTCATGATATAAAAAGAAATGTTGTAGATAATATTGTTTTTAAATTTTTTGTTTGTTTTTATTTGCTCTGTGAACATTGTAAGAAATTAAATCTATTTCTTCATGGAGAGGAAATTGAATTTGTTAATTACTTTTGAAATTGAAATCAATCTTATATTATATTGAATCTGAAAATTGAAATTGAATATAAAAATTAAAAAAAATCCAATCCGCAAACTGCTCTCACCTGCCCGCACATTCGTGTTGCAACCCGCACTGCGAGCGATTGCGAGTTAAATTTTTTTCAAACTACATACATACAGACAAATCCAAATTGATCTATAAACCATCCAAAATCGAATCGCGAACATCTCTAATCCTAACACAACCTTCCGTATTATTATGATATTATTAGTTTCTTCTATTATTATTTGTTGTTCCTTTCATCAGTTGGTTTATTTGAGCAATTTGAGTTATGGGCTTGCAAGAATGGCCCTATAATATGCACACCCACTTTCATTTCCAACCAGTATACAGCCCACATATGAAATGTAAGCCCAGTCTAATTCGCATTTGATGAATTAGATAGGGTTACATTATGCATAATCCAAGAAGACGTTTATTTTATTTTATTTTCTGTTAAAGATCGTAGAATATTAATTTGTTAGTAAAGTTCTATTATATTACAGTTAAAGGGGCCATCGCTGCTCTATCATTTTGAACTCCTGACATTTTCCTTATCGCACCCTATTAGTTTGTTAGTAAAGTGAGATTAGATTACAACTAAAAGGGTTGTTATTGTTTCATCAGTTTGAACCCTAATCATTCCTTCACCACACCTATTGCGTCTATGCCCCATATATTAATTAGTGTGTTTGGTTTGAGTTTTCTGGATTAAGTTTTTTGAAAACTGACTTTTTTGGTTTTCGTGTTTTTTTGTTTTTACTGAATATTTTTTAAATTTTAAACATTTTTTTTTTACTTTTTTAGATGCACCTCACTTAGATGTATCTAAAAAGTAAAAAATTTGTGAAAAAATATTTTAAAAAATTAATAAATACATAAAAATATAAAAAATGTACTGAATTGTTGTATTTTTTTTTTGTATTTTTTGTATTTAGTGAATTTTTAAAAGATTTTTTTTACAATTTTTTTACTTTTTAGTTGTATTTATGTTAGGTGTGTCTAAAAAGTAAAAAAAAAAAATTGCTTAAAATATTAAAAAAATTAAGTAAAAATAAAAAAACGGAAAATAAGAAAGTAAAATTTTCTGAAAAATGTTTTTTGAAAAATAAAAACAAGCAAGGTGATGGGATTTTCGTGTTTTAACTAGTACGGGCCAAACTTATTTAAAAAAATTAAAATCACGTCCCAACCATCAACCCAAATCTTACAAGCCAAAATCAAACTGAACGTGATTACACATTTTTTATTAGACTTATATTATTAAGTTATACACATTTTTTTTATTTTAATAATTCATATGTTCGAATTAATTAATACTATTAAAATAATAAAATTAAAGTATAAATTCACCAAATTAACAAATTATGACAATGTTATATGGAAAACGTTGATAGTTAAGAACATATTAACGGTTATTATCAAATTCAATTTTAACAAAATGTGTTTATATATTATTTTAAAGTACAATTTATAATGATAATATGAGTTGTCAAGTGTTTTTTTTTTTTTTTTTCCTTTTTTTCTTCCTATTTCTTTTAATGGAACAATATTGATTTTGATGGATTAAAATTGAATTTAATAGTGTTATTTTTTTAGATAATACACTTTGCTTGTTTTTGGTTTTCCAAAAACACTTTTCAGAAAATTTTATTTTTTTGTTTTTCGTTTTTTTTTTTTTTTGTTTTTACCAATTTTTTTAATACTTTAAGCAATTTTTAAAATTTTTAGACACACCTAAGATAAATACACATAAAAAGTATAATTTTTGTGAAAAAAAAATCTTTTAAAAATTCACTAAATACCAAAAATAAATAAATAAATAATATGAGAATTCAATATATTTTTCGTATTTTTATGAATTTATTAATTTTTAAAAATATTTTTTCACAAACTTTTTACTTTTTAAATTTATCTAAGTAAAGTGTATCTAAAAAAATAAAAATAAAAAAAAGCTTAAAATTTTAAAAATATTCATTAAAAACAAAAAAATACGAAAAATAAAAAACTCAATTTTCAAAAATTTTAATCCAAAAAACTCAAACCAAACACACAAAATATTTATTTTTATTATTTTTTTTATTTATTTATTTTTGGATGGGATAGTTTGAGTTGGGCTAATACGATGGTCGGCTAGATTTGGCCATGCAAGCTTATACGGGGCGAGTTAATGGGTGGACTCGGTTTCAAGTCTTTATCCAAAGTCCTAAATGTTCTTGTATGGGAATGGGATGGGATGGGATGGGATGGGATGAACAATCAAGTGGGCTGAGATGAGTTATGGAACGTGTTAGATAATACAAAAAAAAAAATTTCACGGATCGTTTGACGACTCCTAATCACACTGTAAGGTGTGATTATAAAACTATTGGGTCAAACCCAAAGTCCAAGAAGGTTTTTATTAATAAGTGTTGTTGGGATACAAGAAGATAATAATAATGTAATTAAGGAAGAGAAGACTTTTTCACAAATTTTAATTTTTTTTTTTATTAATTTCACAACATTTTTTAATTTTTTTTATTTATTTTTAAAATATTTCTCCCACTAGTCCTACTGTATTCTATTTGTTTGGTTAAAAAATATTTTATGAAAAAATTTATATCTTTTGACATTTGGCACAATGAAGGAAAAAAAAAATAAAAATAAGTTCATGATCAAGGAAATATTTATATCTGCAATGAAAATATTTTTTATTTTTAAAAGATAAAAAACATTTTTCAAATTAATTTTTTTTAGTGTCACCACACTAACACCATCACCTCCACCACCACACACTATCGTCATTGTTGCCACCTCCACCTCCACCTCCACCCCACTACCACCACTATTTGCACCACCCCACTACCACTACTGATACAACCAATACATTTTTCAAGAATGCGACAAAATAAAAGAAAATATTTGTTTTGAAAACTATATATATATTTTAAATAAAAAACTTGCATCTTGTTCAAAAATATCTAATTTGCCAGCCAGGAAAAGTGATTTTGGGCCAACCCATGCTCACCCAATCTCTTATATAGCAATAGTATTAATCAATTTGTTTCTTTTCATGGATGACTTTTTCTTTTTCTTTTTCTTTTTTTTCTTTTTTCCCTATTTTGGGTGAGCCTTTCCACGGATGGTATTGCTCAGGGTCCATCAAAGAAGTGATTATCGCTCAAGAGCCATCATAGTTTCAGTTAATGTATAATAATTCTTTGCCTACTATGTTAGGGGGGGAATCAAACAACCTAATGACACAACTATGTAATGTGTCTACTTTTCAAATGTATCAGGTCAAAACCTTTTAGATATAGAAAGAGAGATTATATTTGGGCCTCCTTTCATGCTGTCTGATAATTAAGTTGTCATAAGTACATGAACCCTAATAATCAAAGAATTTATTAGGTGCTTACAATTTCCTCCACCAATCATTAATGATCACTTCATATTATTAGATAAAAATCAATATAAACATAATTAATATCACTATATAAATTAATCATGCAAATATTACCTCATAAATAATCATTCATATAAAAGAACTTGTGCTGATAACCTATTTGATAGTGCAAAATAATTTTATGGTCCAGTATGGTTTGCAATATTAATTGTATTATGAAATGACAATTTTCCATCAAAGTGCATTGTAATGATTTAGTTGCACCATAGAAAGTTTGACATTTAGTGGCATTTAGAAAAAAAACATCACTAGAGTATGAAAACACTCTGAAGAAGCATTGTGGCGCTTTATATTAAATGTCGAAGTATAATTGCAGTTTTATCTTATCAATGCTTAACAAACGTTGACATTTAACCGCTAAGGCTTCGTTTGGCTAGAGCTTTTTGGATTAAAAAAGCAAAAAAGATAAAATGGTGTTTTGAGAAGATGGTTAAAAGATGATTTTTTTGGCTTCTTTTGGTTTTTTTTCAAAAAACGTGTAAAAAAATGTATTCCAAAAGATGTCAAAATGGACTAAATAAGTCAATATGACAAAGACTTATTTTGAAAAATAACTTATATTAGGGGAGAATCAAACAACCTAATCACACAACTATGTAATGTGTCTACTTTTCAAATGTATCAAGTCAAAACCTTTTAGAGATAGAAAGAGAGATTATATTTGGGCTTCTTTTCATGCTGTCTGATAATTAAGTTGTCATAATTACATGAACCCTAATAATCAATGAATTTATTAGGTGCTTATAATTTCCTCCACCAATCATTAATGATCACTTCATATTATTAAATAAAAATCAATACAAATATAGTAAATATCACTGAATAAATTAATCATATAAATATTACCTGATAAATAATCATTCATATACAAGAACTTGTGCTAGTAACCTATTTGATAGTGCAAAATAATGTTTATGGTCTAGTATGGTTTGCAATATTGTATTATGAAATGAAAATTATATTAAACTTGATTTTCCATCATGGTGCGTTCTGATAGTTGCACCATAGAAAGCTTGACATTTAGTGGCATTTAGAAAAATGTCACTAGAGAGTATGAAAACACTCTGAAGAACCATTGTGGCGCTTTATATTATGTCAAGTATAATTGCAGTTTTGTCTTATCAATGCTTAACAAACATTGACGTTTAACCGCTAAGGCTTCGTTTGGTAAGGGTTTTTGGATTAAAAAAAGCATAAAAGATAAAATTGACTTAAGTCAATAAAACAAAGGTTTATTTTGGAAAATAGGTCAAAAGTTGGTTCTTTTTTCTTTTTTTTTTTTTAATTTTTTTGACTTTTTTTTGAAAAATGTGCAAAAAAATAGAAAGGTAATGTGATCAAAAAAAATCAAAAAGCCAATAAATTGGCTTTTAACCTACTTTTCAAAATATGTCAAAATATCATATCTAAATCATAGTCATTCCACATTTTCTCTCATAAAAGTTTTAAAAAATCAATGCAAATGAACTTTTTAATCCTAAACTTTTTTTTTTTTTTTTGTTACAGAAAAATCCTCCCTACCCTCCTGCAAATCCAAGACAGTGCCCCTTGCAGAGATTACCAAGGTGTCCTGTTAGCCGTTCCGAGCGATGAGACTATAACCTGAGAACTTGTCCCGACCTCCCAAAAACAAGCTCCACTTAAGTCAGAACTCGCACAACGGGAGAGTATTGAATCCACACTAAGTACTGATTAAACTAAAAAATTTCAACTCAAAAAAATCAATTAAAAAAGTTTTGCTAAAAGTCATTGATGTTCTCTTACACTATTAATGATAAAATGACATCATGCTGATAACATTGGTGGCATTTCCATACCTCTATTTTTTTTTTTGAATGGTGTTAAAAAAAGGTGCAAAACAAAAGGAAAGCTAAAGAAGATTAGGAGTTACAGTAAAAACATTGCTTTAACGTCATGTTTTTTTAGACTGATTGGATAAAAGGGATTATAATGTAATGGATTGATAGTGTTAGGATATATAATTCTTAGACTATTTTGGTAGAAATGATTTGTATTATATATTTATTTTTTCATAAGATTAGATGTACGGGAATGACTATTTAAATAAATCTTATATTTAATTTGAAAATTATGAAGTATATTGTTTAAATTGTTCACAATGACAATACTTAAACTTGAAGTATAATTTATTTTATTTTATTTAAAGTATATTTTATTTTACAAAAACACTTTTAATTTTATTTAAATACGAAACATATTTGCACTTATAATTTTACTAATACAAAAAAAAAAAAAAAAAAAAAAAAAAAGTAAGAGAAGACTATTATATATAATGAGATTAATTTACGTAGATTTAAAATAATTCAACATGTTTAAAAAAATATAAAAGAAATAAATGGAAAGAAATAAATTTTAGGATAAAACTTGGTAGCACTAATTTCCCTCCCCCTAATCCCCTAATTTCCTTTTTTGGAAGTTGTTTCCTTTTTCTTTTCTTATTTTCTTTTTTTTTTTTTTTTTTTTTTACTGAAAACGGCAGTTTCGGGGGATTCGGGGTCCCCCATTTCGGGGGACCAAGCACTGCTGTAAATTTTATATATACTTGAGTGCTAATTTTATCATTTAATTAATCTAAAAGTTGGCTCAATCTGTCTAATTCTATCCGCACCTCCATGAGATTTGAATTATCCCACGGATAGAGAATTATTAGTCCGACTGGATAGCATGTCATTCATTTTTCCAAATAAACATTAAATTATCTATTTTATTAAATATAAAATCCAATCTCACGTCCTAATCCACTAAACAAACCACCTTTAAGTCATGTTTGATTTACAAAACTAATAATAAAGGTATTAAAAATCTCATCAAAATAGTGTGGCATTCACTATCTAATTGAATTAATAGGATAAATTATCCTATTATCCGTTGTTTGATTTGCATTAGATAAGAAAACATATGAAGGTAAATGATTCTTTTTATTTTATTTCTCAGCTCAAGATATATAATCTCACCCCTACCGCATTACTAATAATCCTACAAATTTATTAGATTAATTATCCATTAGATTAATAATCTTGAAATAAAATTTCAAAACAAAGACAAAATTATTAAATCCACGAATTAATAATTTCAACCTCATATTATAATCTTGTCAACCAAACCTGCGCAATTATCTGGGGTATTGCCCAATGTTCCAAAATGGCATGTGGTTACTTGGGACTCCTCGTCAAATACAAGAGGTCTATGAGATCGTCTGACTCTTAAAAGACAATAGACAATGGGAACGAAGATGCTATACTGGCCACTGTTATCATTAGAAACGGTAATGTCTTTATGAACCCCACAAGGACAAAATTACATATATAATTTTGAGTAATGTTGTACACTTGATTTTATTGCCAATAGATATTAAGAAAGTGGGGACAATTTAAAGGCTCATTAAAAATTGGGTTTGATGATCAAAAAATATATTGGAAAATTTTCATCTTCAAATTATATTTTTCTTATAATAATGTTATGATTAATCACCACATTTATTTAGTTATATGATATAGAGATGTAAATACACTGTTTACTGTCACCCCATCAAATACTGACACTTCAAAAATTGGTCAACTTTAACAAAATTTAAAAGAACACACGCATGCACCTAATCATTTCCATTCCTTTCTTTGATACGTGCTTCTGCTCTCTCTCTGTCTCTCTCTCTCTCTTACCACCAACATCGAAGCAATGATTGTCAACCGCCGAAAACCACCACCTTCGACCCACTAACCACCGTTACTCCCTCCCTCTCTCCCCAACTCCCACCACCAACCTGCTGTATGGAATGCGATACAAAAGGGATTTTCGTGGTTAGTTATTGGTTCTTGGTTCTTGCAATCTATTTCAGTTAATTCTTGATTCCTCAATCACTATATAACTTCTCAAATTACTGATGCTAATGACTTCCATGTTCTGTTGGTGAAACAAGTTTGTCAACTGGTTTTTGATTGTTGGAATGATTCATCAATTCATCAAATGGGTTACAAAGATGATGACTGTTTCGTGTGGACTGGCCGTGGTCTCTTTGTAGGTACACTACAAGAAAATACACAATTGGCGATCACTTTTGCCGACTAAAAATATTTTGATTGTCAAAAGTTGTGAAATTGGCGACCAAAAATTATGTTAGTCGGTAAAAATACAATATTTAGCTACTAAATTTTTTTAATCGGGGTATATTAATTTTTGGCGACTAAAAAAATATTTTTGTCACAGTATATATAGTTTTGGCAACTAAAATAATTTAGTCGCTGAAAGGAAAAGAAAATTTTACTTTTTATCTTTGGCGACCAAAAGTTTGGTCGGCAAAAATTTAATTTCAGCGACTAAAAAATATTTTGGTCGCCGTATATATAGTTTTGGCAACTAAAATAATTTAGTCGCTGAAAGAAAAATAAAATTTTTTTTTTTCTTTCGCGACCAAAAGTTTGGTCGGCAAAAATTTAATTTCAGCGACTACAAAGTATTTTAGTCGCGATATAGATAGTTTTGGCAACTAAAATAATTTAGTCGCTGAATGAAAAATAAAAATTCACTTTTTATCTTTGGCGACCAAAATTTTGGTCGGCAAAAATTTAATTTCAGTGACTAAAAAATATTTTTGTCGCTGTATATATACTTTTGGCAACTAAAATAATTTAGTCGCTGAAAGAAAAATAAAAATTAATTTTTTATCTTTGGCGACCAAAATTTTGGTTGGCAAAAATTTAATTTCAGCGACTAAAAAATATTTTAGCTGTAATATATTAATTTTGGCAACTAAAATAATTTAGTTGTTGAATGAAAAATAAAAATTTATTTTTTATCTTTGGCGACCAAAAGTGTGGTCGGCAAAAATTTAATTTCAGCAACTAAAAAATATTTTGGTCGCGGTATATATAGTTTTGGCAACTAAAATAATTTAGTCGCTGAAAGAAAAAGAAAAATTTATTTTTATCTTTCGTGACCATATGTTTGGTCGGCAAAAAATTAATTTCAGCGACTAAAAAATATTTTGGTCGCTGTATGTATAGCTTTGGCAACTAAAATAATTTAGTCGCTGAAAGAAAAATAAAAATTCACTTTTTATCTTTGGCGACCAAAATTTTGGTCGGCAAAAAATTAATTTCAACGACTAAAAAATATTTTAGTCACGGTATAGATAGTTTTGCAACTAAAATAATTTAGTCACTGAATGAAAAATAAAAATTTATTTTTTATCTTTGGCGACCAAACGTGTGGTCGGCAAAAATTTAATTTCAGCAACTAAAAAATATTTTGGTCGTTGTATATATAGTTTTGGCAACTAAAATAATTTAGTCGCTGAAAGAAAAATAAAAATTTATTTTTTATCTTTCGGGACCGAAAGTTTGGTCGGCAAAAATTTAATTTCAGTGACTAAAAAATATTTTGGTCGCTGTATATATAGTTTTGGCAACTAAAATAATTTAGTCGCTGAAAGAAAAATAAAAATTCACTTTTTATCTTTGGCGACCAAAATTTTGGTCAGCAAAAATTTAATTTCAGCGACTAAAAAATATTTTGGTCGTTGTGTATATAGTTTTGGCAACTAAAATAATTTAGTCGCTGAAGAAAAATAAAAATTTATTTTTTATCTTTCGCGACCAAAAGTTTGGTCGGCAAAAATTTAATTTCAGCGACTAAAAAATATTTTGGTCACTTTATATATAGTTTTGGCAATTAAAATAATTTAGTCGCTAAAAGAAAAATAAAAATTTATTTTTTATCTTTGGCGACCAAACGTTTGGTCGGCAAAAATTTAATTTCAACGACTAAAAAATATTTTAGTCGCTGTATAGATAGTTTTGGCAACTAAAATAATTTAGTCGCTGAATGAAAAATAAAAATTCACTTTTTATCTTTGACGACCAAAATTTTGGTCGGCAAAAATTTAATTTCAGCGACTAAAAAATATTTTAGTCGCTATATAGATAGTTTTGGCAACTAAAATAATTTAGTCGCTTAATGAAAAATAAAAATTTACTTTTCATCTTTGGCGACTAAAAGTTTGGTCGGCCAAAATTTAATTTCAACGACTAAAAGATATTTTAGTCGCTGTAAAGATAGTTTTGGCAACTAAAATAATTTAGTCGCTGAAAGAAAAATAAAAATTTACTTTCACTCATCACTCTTGATCTCTCTCTTTTTCTATCTGTCTGTCTCTTTCTTTCTCTCTATGTCTCTATCTCTGTCTCTCTTCTCTTTCTCTCTCTCTCTCACTCATTACTCTTCTCTGTCTGTCTGTCTCTCTCTTTCTCTCTGTGTTTCTATTTTTGTCTCTGTCTCTCTTCTCTTTCTCTCTCGCTCATCACTCTTCTCTGTCTGTCTGTTTCTCTCTCTGTGTCTCTCGCTCATCTCTCTTTTCTCTATCTCTCACATCTCTCATCTCTATTTGTCTCTCTTCTCTTTATCTCTCTCGCTCATCTCTCCCTGTATCTCTCTCGTTTATCTCTTTTTGCTCTTTTTTTCTCTCTCTCTCTCTCTCTCTCTCTCTCTCTCTTTGTCTGTCTCTTTTCACCCATTTTTTCATCTTCCTCTCTCTATTCTCTTTCTCTCTCTTACTCATCACTCTTCTCTGTCTGTCTGTCTATCTGTCTATCTCTCTCTCTCTGTGTCTCTCACTCATCTATCTCTTCTCTCATCTCTTTTCTCTCTCTGTCTCTTTCGTTCATCTCTCTTCTCTCTATCTCTCTTGCTCATCTCTATTCTCTCGATTTCTCTCATCTCTCTTTTATCTCTGTCTCTCTCGCTCATCTCTCTTCTCTCTATCTCTCTGTTTGTCTATCTCGTTCATGTCTCCTCTCTCTCTTTCTTTTTTTCTGTCTCTCACTCTCTATCTCTTTCTCTCTTTGTCTATCTCTCTATCTCTTTCTCTCTCTGTCTCTGTCTCTCTATCTCTTTCTTTCTCTGTCTCTCTCTTACTCATCACTCTTCTCTCTCTCTTTCTCTCTCTATGTCTCTTTCTCTTTCTCTTTCTCTTGTTCATTTCTTTTTGTTGTCTCTCTCTCTCTCTCTCTCTGTCTATCTCTCGCTCATCTTGTTTTCTCTCTTTTTTTTTCCTCTCTTTCAGTCATTCATCACTCTTCTCTCTGGCTCTCTCTATCTCTCTTGCTTATCTTTCTTCTCCATCTTACTCTCTCTATATCTCTTGTTCATCTCTTTTTACTGTCTTTTTCTTTCTCTCTTTGTCTATCTCTTGCTCATCTTGTTTATCTCTCTCTTTTTTTCTTTTTCTCTGTCTCTCTCTCTCTCTCTCACCCATTTCTCTTCTCTCTCAATCGTTCATTTCTCTCAATCACACTCATCTCTTTCTCTGAGCCCATTGTTGTTGAAAGTGGAAAAAGTCAAAAAATGAAATGGGCCTCTCTTTCTCTTTGTCTCTCTCTCTCTGTCTCTCGCTCATTTCTCTTCTCTCTCTCTTTCACTCATCTCTCTACTCTATCTCTCTTATCTCTTTTCAAATATTTTCTTTCAATTATTTTTTTTCCAATTAATGATTCCAATTATAATGTTTTTTAGTTTATATTTTAAATTTTTTAAAAACATTTTGTTCAAACCAAACGCATTTGTAATTTATGTTTTTCTAAAAATAAACAAAAACCAATTTATAAAATTTATGAAAAATATTTTTCATTAAAATATTACCCCTATTTCTACCAAAGTAAAAAAATAAGAATAATTTTTTATTCATTAAAATAAAAATGAAACAAATAAATTTTCAACTTTAAGAACTAAAAAAAAAAAAGAATAAAAAAAAATTCATTAACTATAAAAAAAAAAAAATTATTTTAACAAAATATATATATTTTTTTTAAAAAGAGCCATTTTGTTGTTTAAATATTACCAAAAAAAGAAAAAAAAAATATTCCCGCTCGATTTCCCACCCCCCCTTTTTCCATTCCCGCTCAGCTTCCCCCCCTCGCCATCTCTTGAACCAAAATCCCCAATCTGAAAAACCAAAAATCCCCTTCAACCAAAAATCCCTAATTCTTACGGCTCCGCCGAATTCGAGAAGATCTGACTAAGAGGGTATCCAGGCTCCAATCTGTGGAGATCGAAGCCATGGCCGTTTGCCACTCATTTTCCACGATTGTACTAACGGTTGTAGCCACGACTACCGCCGGCGAGTGAGGAAGAGAAGAGATGAGAGGTGAGCGTTTAGAGATGGAGGTGCAAGAAGAAAGTGAAGAAAAGGTGTGTAGCTTTGCAAAGTTGTTTTTTTTTTTAGGAATTGGAGAGGCGAAATAGACAGCTTTGCAAAGTTGTCTCCCAGACGATATTGCCCT
The DNA here is from genome assembly GCA_030407325.1 of Camellia japonica. Lineage (NCBI taxonomy): Eukaryota > Viridiplantae > Streptophyta > Magnoliopsida > Ericales > Theaceae > Camellia > Camellia japonica. The sequence continues at coordinate 59,588,633 of JAPPVO010000029.1, forward strand.
CAAAATCACCTCTTCCCTTCAGGTTTCTTCCCTACAAATTGTTTTTTTATTTTTTTATTTTTTTTTTTATTGTTATTTGAATGTGATGATTTTTTTTTTTTTTTTTTATTCTTTTTTCTTTTTTGGAATTTCAAGCTATCAGATGTGTGTTCGTTGGGTAGTTGCTCGTGGTTTTGGCATGAGCTGTGTGGGTCGGATTATGTATGGGAGTCTCTGTATAGAGACAGTTGGCCAGCCCTTGATTTGGGCAGAGACTCTTCTTCAGCTCCACAGATCAAAACCCAATCAGCTTGACCCACAAATTCAGTCCTCCTCCATGGTTCTCTCTCTCTCTCTCTCTCTTATGTTCAGTTCATTATCTTGTTTGCTCTTTTTTTTTTTCTTTTTTTTGGGTTCAGTTTCTTGTTTCAATTATTTGATTTTAGGAATTTTGTGTTATGTGCTTGAATGAAGTGATTATTGATAGTGCAACATAATTTAATTTATTTGGGTTTGTTACTCTGTCTATTGTTTTTTAGCTGGGTTTGAACTTTGAAGTCTTTATGAGGACTATACCTTTGTCAATTTCTATTGAAGGCAACCACTACATGGTATGTATATTGGCTATGTTACTCATTGATCTAGCTTTACAATTTCAAGTCACCAAATAGTCTTTGAACTGTTTGTTAAAATGTCTGACCCAGAAATGTTTATTTTGAAATGATAAAGAATTAAGATGAGAATGAATGGCTAGGCAGCCAATGACAATTTTATTTATTATTTTGTGGTTGAAATTGGGATTTTTTTTTTTTTCTCTGATGTTCAAAATTCAGAAATTTGAAATGGTCAAATAGCGTTCGACTACTATTATTCAAAAACCTGAAATTGTGGAGAGGAAGTATCATATTTTTTAATCAATGAGAATCACAAAGGAAAAAAAAGAGTTGTTCCTCATACGATTAAGAGGAAGGCTTGTTCTATCTATTTTCATATTTATCTTGTTTGGTATTTGTGTTTCAGATGAGTATATCCTACCTAAGATTGCTGAAATAGACCTACGACGGTTTCCTAATTTGCATTCTACGTCACATTTGTGTAAATTCAATGAAATGAATCTTTTTTTCTAGCTGATGGAAATTACAGTGAATCTTTTTTTCTTTTATGTAAATTCACTCTCATTTGTTGTGCATAAATAATGACTAGATGGTTATGTGGAGCATCATGATTGGTGTGGGGATATATTTTCTGAGTACCAACACGTGGCAAGGTGACGCCGACGTGTCAGCCGAGGTGCCACGTGTCTTGGTCATAACGCCGAGATTATCTCGGCAAGGCCGAGGTTATCTCCGAAGATATCGGAATCCGAGATAAGTAGATAAGGCACAAGAGTCCTAGAATGGAGGAAGACTTCAGTTGAGTAAGGATAAGATTCTTAAGGAGTTTATCCCAATCCGACTGGGAGTCCCAGATTAGCAGTAATCCTGAGTCCATTAGAGCTAGGCTTCTATAAGGACTAGGACTGAGTTAACTATAAAAGAAAGGCACCCCCGATGGGTCTAAGGTACGCAATTTGTATTCTGAACAGTGAGATTAGCACTATTGATTATCTTTGAGAGATATACTGACCTGATCGTTGGAGTGCCCCCGGGTGGACGAACCACTACCGGAATTTTCTCTTTCTGTTGCAGGTTAGCTAGGTGTCATCTATTCTACCAGTTCTCTCCAGCTGATTACTGAGTTGGCAGTGTGGTCAAAAAATCACTCACACAATTTAGCGCCGTCTGTGGGAAAGATAGCAGAATAGATGGCCAGCAACGGACAGAAGGAAAAGTTTGGGGACGACACTCCTGCTGGGAGTGGCAGACCTATCGACCTTGACGTTGAAGGAAACAACCGTAACACAGAAACCCGTCACCAGAATCACAGCAACAAAGACGTCGGCCAGGATGGCGACACACCAAAGAAGCCAGATCGAATTGGGTACTACAAAGAGGATGACCTCCAGGTATGGAAGGATAGATGCCTGCGGAGGGACGAAGAGGTAAAAGAGATGGCAAACAAATTGGCGGACCTGCAATCGGTCGTCAATTTCATGATGCAAAACAACGTCATGCAGCCACCATACCCGCTGCAAGACACACCGATTCCAGCGGCCAATACCCAGAAGGGAGGGCAGAAAACAATCCCCGTAGCCCCTCAACACACCAGGAGCGAAAGACATTCTCACCAACCTTCCAGGGAAGTCGAACGAGGGGACTCAAGAAGAGAAGAATCACGAAGGACGCACCACACCAAGGAGGCAGACCCCAAAAAACATCGGCATGTTCAGGGGCAGGCACTATGCTTCGACACAACTAATGGAGAAAGGCCGAAAAGGGCTCACTACGAAGCCGAAAGTAGTGCACCTAAAAGATTGAAATCAGGAGATAGCCGAGCTCCTGGGCAGACAAAGGAGGACTTAAGAGATTACCTCAAAAGGAAGCAACAGAATGCCTATGCCGAGGTAAATTCCCCAGATAAGCCGATGACACCATTCTCGGTGGAATTGGACAGGTTTGAGGCGCCGAAGAGATTCAGTATGCCGAGGTTCCAAATATATGATGGTAAGTCAGACCCCAACTTCCACGTTGGATTATACTTGAACTCAATGGCATTGTATAGTGGGAACGAGCCGTTGCTCTGCAAAGTGTTCCCCTCATCCTTCGGGGAGATTGCATCAGATTGGTTCCACAAACAACTAAAAGGAAGCATGAAAACTTGGGAAGGCCTGGCCGAGATGTTTGTGGCCAGGTTCGTGACAAACAAGATACAGCCATTGCGGGTGGACGCATTGATGGCTTTGAAGATCAGTAAGGATGAAGGCTTTAGGGCCTATGCAAAAAGATAAGGTATTTAACCGAATACTCGAATGCAATCAAGAGGTGGCGGTCGTATCTTTCAAGAACGGCCTAAAAGACAACTGCCCGCTACGAAAGTCTTTGGCAAAAACACTGCCAAAAAGCATGGAAGAGCTCATGGCCAGAATTGAAAAATACGCCAGAGCCAAGGAATACACATCGGGGACCAAGGAGACAAAACAAGAGAAAGGAAACGGCTCGCCAAAGTGAGGCCGAGGTAACAATGGATCGAGCAAGCAAGAGACAGAACTGAGGGCTACACAGGCAGTGACAACTGTGTTCCGAATCCCAATCCACAAAGTCCTGGATCGAATTCGGAATCAACCCTATTTCAGGACACCAGCGAGGGCACCAGGAGAATTTATGGGAAGAAACCTTGGCAGGCATTGTGCCTACCACAATGAAGATGGGCATATGACTCAGGGCTGCAGAGCCCTGAAAGCAAACTTAGAAGACCTGGTGAGGCAGGGTCATCTGAGAGACCTTGTCGATAAAGCCAGGACAAGAGAAGAGCAGGCAAGATTGCCTCAGGCACCAACGGCCCCACCCCCTCCAGCACAGCAACCTCAAGCAGGAGAACCTCGGGTAATTAATGTAATTCACTCGAAGGTCAAAGAGAACGAAATAAGGGGAGAGACTTAGAATGTGAAGCACCTGCAGCATGTCTACCAAGTCGGGGAGAAGAGACATCGGGCAGAGGAGTGCCAAGGACCAGTAATATCCTTTTTTGAAGCCGACCTTGAGATAGTGCAACATCCGCATAATGATGCCTTGGTAGTATCCCTCTAGGTTGGGGAATGCCAAGTAAAACGCATCCTGATTGACCAAGGCAGCTCTTGTGACGTCATGTACGTCCGATGTTACAAGGAGCTTGGCCTTCACCCAGACGATATGGAGCAATCCACTAGCCTAATGGTCGGGTTCAATGGAACGCCGACATGGCCACTGAGAACAACCAACTTGGAGGTGCAGGCAGGCACCAGGAAGATAACAACAGAGTTCACCGTAATCGACACACCCTCCCATTACAATATCATCTTGGGAAGGCCATGGTTGCATGCAATGAGGGCAGTTCCTTCAACATTGCATCAACTATTACGGTTCCCAATAGAGCATGGGATAGAGGAGGTCAAAGGAGACCAGCTGCAGGCAAAAAATTGCTCCATGGCAGCAATGAAATCCACCTGCAGCATTCGAGAACCAGAGAAGGCAAAGAATTGCCACGGCCTTGGAACACTTGCAATTTGAAATTTTTCTACCATTAGAATTGTTTATTCTCTGACATTTGCCGATATCAATAAATAAAGTTTTAGCTTGATTTGTTCATCTGTACACTTGTGATTGACAAAGATACTTGATATTGTTCCTAGAATGCATGTATAATGAGAACCCAAGTGGAACTCAGGCTCACATTAGGGGGCAGAGAGACAGATGATGTTTAACACTTGTTGAAACTTGAGAAAAGTTTACAAGTTAAAGTTAAAGTTAAACTGAGATGATGTTTAACACTTGTTGAAACTTGATAAAAGTTTATAAGTTGAAGTTAAACCGAGATGATGTTTAACACTTGTTGAAACTTGAGAAAAGTTTACAAGTTGAAGATAAACCGAGATGATGTTTAACATTTGTTGAAACTTGAGAAAAGTTTACAAGTTGAAGTTAAACCGAGATGATGTTTAACACTTGTTGAAACTTGAGAAAAGTTTACAAGATTGAAGTTAAACCGATATGATGTTTAACACTTGTTGAAACTTGAGAAAAGTTTACAAGTTGAAGTTAAACCGAGATGATGTTCAACACTTGTTGAAACTTGAGAAAAGCTTACAAGTGGAAGTTAAACCGAGGAGATGTTTAACACTTGTTAAAACTTGAGAAAAGTTTACAAGTTAAAGTTAAACCAAGTTTGTATGATCGAGGTGTGTCACCCCGACAAAGATGCACAAGGGTTCAAGTGTATATTAAAGATATGCAAAATATTCTAAGTATAGAATCATGCAAAAGCAGTAATACAAGCATTCAGAGAAGGAAAGTTGTATTAACATTCAATAGAAGGCGCGTCGGCCAAAAACTTACAAACTGTTCTACAAACTGTTCCAAAAAAGAGAAGAATAAAAGTGCAAGACACAAAACAAAAAGACATCAAAATTAAGATTCTTCAGCATCATTAGCAGGCTGGGTTTGGACCTCAGAGGACTGCTGGGAGGACATCTCGGCCACCTTCTCGGCTGCAAGCTCAGCATCAATCTCTTAGAGGGTCTGGTCAAGGCTCTTGTCGACAAGAAGCACGTCGGCTGATGCCCCCTCTGGAACAGCATCCTTAGGAGCCTCCTCATCCTCCTCTTCTTGAGTCAACTCCAGAACTTGCTCATTCTGAGTAGGGGACTTGGCCCCAGTAGCTTCCTTGGACTTCCTCACCAGAACCTCCTCCTCAGATTTAGAGTCGTCATCGGATTGAGTTAGAGTTGGAGGGAATGGAAGAGGAATGGCGTCGGCATTCCTGAAGGGCGAGTCCTCGGGGACTGCAAGTTTTTTCAGAAGAGACATCCAACCAAGGGTGAAACCCTTGTTGCATGCCTGCTTCACTTGCTTTTCATAGTCCGCCGTGACATCGGTCACCCCTTCGTTGTAGCCCTTATGGGCCAGGGCGTCTTGAAGCTCCTTTTGGGCCTCGGCCATCTTGTCCTCGGCCTCTTTTAGCTGGGCTTTAAGGACTTTGTTTATCGCCTCAGCAGCACCCACATTTTCTTCGGCCGCGTCCTTTTTTTTTATAGCGACCTTGGCCTGATCTTCTAGGGTCTTCATCTTTGACTGCAAATTTTTATTAGTCTTCTGGAGAGTGGAGACCTCCCTCTTCTTCTCGGCCAGCTTCTCCCAGTTCTCGAAAGATTGAATTGAGAAGGAATGAGCATGCTGAATGGCCTAAAAGTGAACAAGACAAAAGGTATTAGGAAATTTTCTAAGTACAAGAAAGAAAGAGAAATAGGAGATTTGCACGACAGTACGGCCGAGCTGAGGCAACGTCAGACTTAACGGAGTGCACGGCGCCGAGCTAACTACTCTATTGATGCGACTGACTTGCGCGGTCGGAGACAATGACCGGGCAAGCGCGAACTGGCTGTAGCCGAGCTGTGACGCGTGTACCAGATGGAGCTCGGAGTGGCGAATGGTGGCCGAGCTGTTGGGTGATCCGGGTTGGGCTGAGCCTGCGGCAAGGCTGGTATGCCTCTGATCGGCCAGCCGAGATGAACGGCTCGTGTGACCGAGAATTAAGATGGAACGGTTGGAGGCCGGCATGCCTCGCAACCAGTTGGTCCAGACAAGCCGGTTTGGAGTAGCTCGGCCTGAGCGATCTGGCTTTCACCTGATCCCAAGGGACAGGTCGGCGATATATAGCTCGGTTGTGTACACGTAATGGCGACCTTCCACAGGATATAGGCCGGTCATGGTACCCCGGTTAAGGATGCCACTTGGGCCAATAGCATGAGGGAGAGGACATCTGCTCCACGAACGCCTCAATACCGTTAGACAGTTCTGTGTGTACTGGTGGAAGGACAAAACCTTTACACGCGTAAGGTGGTGAGAGGCGCGCATTGCCATCTATCCAGGCAAGGACAACAGAGATAGTACGCGCACAATCTGGAGGCTGCATGGCCAGCCTAGATAGAGGGAGGGAGACGAACGTTGGAGGTATGCGAATTCACTCTCACAAACACTCTCCTGAGATTGTCTTCTTCCTTTGTGATCTGACTTGATCGTCGGAGGGTCTTTCCGGCACACCACCGCCGGGCAGCTCACCATTTTTGTGTTGCAGAGATAGACGCCGTCACCAGAAGCTTGACGTTCAAGGAGTACGGAAAGCGGAGGATATTTCGCCCCCGTACAATTGGCGCCGTCTGTGGGAAAAGTTTGACATTCAACCCTTGTTCTTCGAGCTTCTTCGACTATTTCCGTGGCCAACAACGAGGAAGTTCCGCTGTCCGTCGTCGATGGTGTCACTCCAGAGTATGTCCGAATGAGAGAAGGCCCTCCGAATGTTCCAACCATGGCGGGCCTGGAAACTTCATCGCGAGGAGCGCGCGATAAGCGTGGGAGGAGTTCCGACCACTCGCAGAGTCCAGAGGGCCGCCGACACCGGGGGGAGTCCCGTGAGCAGCACCTGGAGCACAAACTCAAGGACCAAGACGCCCTCATTCGTAAGATGGCGGCGGAGATGGAGCTGCTGAAGCGCCAAGTTAGGGGGAAGGGTGTTGCTGGAGAGGGCAACCTCAGTGAGCGCACCCCCTCCCCTCGTTCTAGCAGTCTCCGCCAAAGGAGGACTCACTCTATCTCCATCACCAGGAATTATGGGGTTGGAGATTCCGACCAGAGAGAGGGCAGATCCCTCACTCGCGATAGCACCTACCGCCCCTCACGCCCGTCATCAACGTCGCGATACTCTGCCTCCTCCCGTTCCAGGGATCTCAGGGACGTGTTGGAGGAGAGAGCGTGCCGTCGAGAGGCTCAGAGGGTGCCGGCGCTCCAGAGGTTGAGTGCCCCAGCTCATTGCAGTTAAGAAGTGGTGATGCCGGCGCCCAGAGTCGTGGCCCCTACGCTGGTGGACAAAGAGCTGGCGAGACTTACAGCCACGCCGTTGTCTCCAGAGATAGAGGGTACTCCACTTCCTGCCGGATTCCACCAGCCAAAGTTCACCCTGTATGACGGCAAGACGGATCCGTACATGCACGTGAGTCATTACAGGCAGGTGATGGCTGGCCACCGGCGCAACGACGCCCTGATGTGTCTCATATTCCCAGCAAGCTTGGGAGAGCTGGGCTTGAAATGGTTCGAAAGGCTCCCGGAGGGGAGTATAGAGGGGTGGCAGCAGCTAGCAGAAGCCTTCGTCACCAGATTCAAGACCAACACTCGAACGCCGAAGGAGGTAGACCATCTCCTGGGCGTCAAGATGGAGTCGGGAAGTTCGCTGAAGGCATACAACGCGAAATACTGGGAAACTTACAACGAGATCCTTGACTGCCCTACCAATCTGGCGATCACTCAGTACAAGAGGGGTCTCCCAGTCGGACATAGGCTGCGAGATTCCCTCATGATGCATCAGCCCACAACCATGGAGTCTTTGATGCAGCGGATCAACGAGCACATTCGTGTGGAAGATGACGCGGCCTCCACGACCGAGAAGGATAATCCGGTCGCGGTGGAGAGAAGGGTAGCAGGGAAAGTCCATTCGGTCGGGCAGGAGGAAAACCGCCCAAGTGACCGATCAAAAGATCAGCGTCGTGGGACCGGCCGCGATGACAGAAACAAGGGTCGTAGAAATGACCGAGCTGATGCCCCCCGCGACGCAGCAGAAGATGCCAAGAGAAAATTGAAGGCGCGGACAGGAATCACCACGGTCTTCAAAATCCCTATCTACCGCATTTTGAGCGAGATCCGAGGTGAGCCCTTTGTCCGGTGGCCCGCAAAGTTGGGGAATGCACAGAGGGGCTTCAATTCAAAATATCGTTGCACCTTTCATGAGGAACGGGGGCACCGAACAGAGGACTGTTTGCCGCTCAAACAACACTTAGAAGAGTTGGTGGCAGCAGGGCATCTTGATCAGTACATAGATGGGGGCGTCAAGGCCGCGCCAGCAGGACAAGCCGAGCCAAATGGCCTAGCCGCCCTGGAGATTCCCCCGCAAGGTGTAATCAACGTCATCCACGGCATCATTGAACCAGCGAGGGTTTGCGAACTTAGAGGGATGATAAAGAAGGCTGAGCACATGAGGGAAGTGCTCTCTGTTCAGCCCGCCGTGAAGAAGGGAAAAATCGAAGAGAAGGACATCCTTTCCTTCTCGACCAAAGACTTGGAAAGGGTGCAGATGCCGCACAATGATGCTTTGGTGGTGACACTACGCGTCAAGGACTTTGATATCAAGAGAATCTTGATCGACCAGGGAAGTTCGGTCGAAATCATGTATTATGACGCGTTCAAGCAAATGAAGTTGGAAGATAAGGACTTGGCCCCTGCGACCTCTCCTTTGGTCGGCTTCAATTCACAGCCGGAGTGGCCAATTGGAAAGATTATTTTGCCGGTCAAAGCGGGTTCAGTAATAAAGCAAGTGGAGTTCTGGGTGCTCAAAGTTCCATCCACTTACAACTTGATCTTAGGCAGGGGCTGGCTGCACGCCATGCAAGCGGTTGCTTCGACCTTCCACGAAGTCATGCGCTTTCCGGCGTCGAATGGGCAAATAGAGGAAGTTTGGGGAGACCAGGTGATGGCAAAACAATGCTTTGTTGTGGTAAATGGCAGCCGAGCAGCCAAAGGGTTTGTCCAGATGATCGAGAGACCCGAGGGGAAGGAGGTCCTTGAAGAAGTGGGAAGAAAGGCCGAGGAAAAATCGGTCGAAGATTTAGTGGAGGTGCGCATTGACGAAGACGACCCGGCTAAGTTCTTCCTCCTGGGATCATCTTTGTCTAGCGCCGAACGGTCAGATTATATCAAGTTCTTGGTTTCCAACTTGGAGGCTTTTGCGTGGACGCCTTACGATATGCCTGGCGTCGACCCAAGCTTCGTTTGCCACCAGTTGAATGTCTTCCCTAACGCACGGCCAGTCATACAGAGGACCCGCCGCTCAGCCTTGCACCATGCTGAAGTGGTGGCAGAAGAGGTGAAGAATTTGTTGGAAGCCGGGGCTATAGAGGAGGTGCAATACCCTCGGTGGATATCTAACACGGTGGTGGTTCCTAAGAAGAACGGCAAATGGCGAGTCTGCGTTGACTACAAAACTGTCAACCGCGCTTGCCCGAAGGACAGTTTCCCCCTACCTCGAATTGACCAGCTGGTGGACTTGACCGCTGGCCATCAGAGGTTTAGCTTCTTGGATGCATATCGCGGCTATCATCAGATAGCCATGTATCAGCCGGACAGAGAGATCACGTCATTCACCACTCCCAGAGGCTTATACTGCTACAAAGTCATGCCGTTCGGACTGAAGAACGCCGGGGCAACCTTTCAGCGGATGGTCACAAAGATGTTTGCTCCTCTCTTGGGCCGAACTATGGAAGCCTATATTGACGATATGGTAGTGAAGAGTAAGGAGAAGTCTCAGCACCTCGCCGACCTAGCAGAAATGTTTGCCATACTAAAGCATCACAAGCTTCGTCTGAACGCCTCCAAATGCGCCTTCGGAGTTGGCACTGGAAAGTTTCTGGGTTTTTTGGTTACAAACCGAGGAATTGAAGCCGACCCATCCCAAATCAAAGCAATACAAGAGCTGGAGCGCCCGAACTCCACGAAGGACGTGCAACATCTTGCCGGAATGGCAGCCGCGCTGAACAGATTTATCAGCCGGTCTTCGGATCGTTGCAGGCCCTTCTTTAAAACTTTGAAGTCCAAGTTCTTCTGGGATGAAGAGTGCGACTGTGCACTTGCAGACCTAAAGACGTACCTTTCCTCAGCCCCTATTTTGGTCACACCTCAGCCGGGTGAAGAGCTGTACCTCTACTTGGCTGTTTCTCAACACGCGGTGAGCGCGGTATTGGTTCGTGCTGAGGGCGTCCAGCACCTACCAATCTTCTATGTAAGCAAGACCCTGCTCCCGGCCGAAACAAGATATCTTCCCTTGGAAAAATTGGCGCTGGCCCTAATGATGGCGTCAAGAAACTGGCGCACTATTTTCATGCCCATACAATAGTTGTGCTGACCGAGTTTCCACTTAAAGTGCTCTTCGAAAAGGCAGACTTCACTGGGAGGATTCTGAAATGGGCCGTGGAATTGAGCCAGTACGACATCAAGTTCCGGCCGCGCACCGCAATCAAGGCTCAAGCGCTTGCGGACTTTGTGGCGAAATTTGCCCCGGGGACGCATCCTGTTTGCCCGATTGATTTGGTTAGTGCGGATTCAGCACAACCCATGGTTCTGGCAACAGAAGCGGGCAAAGCGCAATCGAGCCAGCCAAGACCGGAGAATTGTTGGAAGGTAAACCCGACCAAGACAAGGAAAGAGACCAGAATGAACCGACCAGAAACTTGGAATTGAGAAGCTCCCAAAACCCGTCTGATAGCTGGAAGCTGTTCATTGGCGAGATATGGAAGCTCTTCGTCGATGGGGCGTCCAACAGGCATGGGGCCGGGCTGGGAATTGTGCTGACTTCACCGGATGGGCTGATTATTGAGCAAGCAATTACACTCGGCTTCCCAGCGTCCAACAACGAGGCAGAGTATGAAGCCCTCCTCGCCGGTCAGAGAAGCGCATTGAGAATGAAAGCCACAACCCTTATGGTTTTCAGCGACTCCAAGCTGGTGGTCAATCAGGTCTCAGGGGAGTATGAGGCAAGGGATGAAAGGATGGCCAAGTATCAAGCGTTGGTACGAGAAGAAATCAAGAAGTTCTCCGCGATAAGAGTGGAACAGATAAACCGCGAAGAAAACAACACGGCTGACGAATTGGCTGGGCTCGCCTCCACTCAGACAGCTTTTCCTAAGCCCTTGATGATAGAGTTTTTGCCTCGGCCAAGCATTGAGGAGCCAGAAGCAGCCGAGATACTCTGCGCCGACTTGGGCCCCTCTTGGATGGACCCCATCATTGCCTTCCTGAAAGATAGAGTTCTACCAGAAGAAAAGAAGGCGGCCCACAAGATCCGAGCAAAGTCAGAGCGGTTTTGGATCTCCCCGTCCGGAGCCTTGTACAAGAAGTCCTTCACCGGGCCGTATTTGAAGTGTGTCCACCCCGCTAAAGTGGAGGCCTTTCTCTTTGAGATCCATGAAGGCGTCTGCGGCAGCCATACTGGGGGCAGGTCTCTGGCGTACCGAGCAATTTCACAAGGTTACTGGTGGCCATGCATGCAGGCGGACGCGCAAAAATACGTTCGCCGATGTGAAAAATGTCAGAAATTTGCTCACCATATCCACCAGCCAGCAAGAGAATTGCTCTCTCTCACAAGTCCTTGGCCGTTCGCACTTTGGGGATTGGATATTGTTGGGCCACTCCCAGTTGCACCGGGCAATCGCAAGTTTTTCATCGCCGCCACTGACTATTTCACCAAGTGGGTGGAGGCCGAGCCACTGGCAACCATTAAGGAGAAAGACGTTAAGAAATTCGTTTGGCAGAATGTGATCACTCGCTTCGGCATACCCAGGGCCCTCATCTCGGATAATGGCACTCAATTCGATGGGAAACTCTTTCGCGGTTTTTGTGAAGAGTTGAAGGTCGAGTTCTACAATTCAACGCCGGCCTATCCGCAGTCAAATGGTCAAGCGGAGGCCTCAAACAAGACCATTCTGGACGGGTTGAAGAAGCGGCTTGAGAAGGCCAAGGGAAAGTGGGCTGAAGAGCTTCCTAATGTGCTATGGGCATACCGCACTACGCCAAGGCGATCGACTGGAGAAACACCATTCGCTTTGGCCTACGGCATGGAGGCCGTCATCCCGCTGGAAATTGGCATGCCAACCATCCGCTCTGAAGGCTTCCAGCCCGATCCGAACAGTGAAGCCGTGGCATTGGAATTGGACCTTGCCGAGGAAAGGAGGGAGCGAGCACTAATCCACATCGCAGCTTATCAACAAGAACTCTCCAAGAAATACAACAAGGCGGTGCACCCCAGGCTATTCAAGGTTGGAGACTGGGTTTTGAGAAAGGTGCTTGGCAACACGGTGGTCCCTGGCGAAGGAAAGCTCGGTGCGAATTGGGAAGGACCATACAAGGTGATTGGTTTGGCTGGCAAAGGGGCATACCATCTGGAAGATTTGGACGGCAAGGCTATCCCCAGACCATGGAATGCAGCCAACCTTAAGGTTTTTTACTTTTGAATTGTAATTTGCTTATGTTGTTTAAGCTTTTCTAGACATTTGGCCTTTTGGCACTTGATGTAAAAGATAGCAGTGTTTTTGTAATGAAAATTAGTCCCTTCCTGTTTAGTATTATGTTTGTCCAATGATATAGCAAGACACAAAAGGCAATTATGGATGCCAGGGGCAAGAAGACCGACCTGGACGGGACCAGACTGTTTTCCTCGGAATGGGAGCAGACCGCACAAACAGTTTGCCTATGGAGCAATGCGCATTAGGGCTGAGCTGGTTTTGCTCGCCCAGTTGGAATGTTGGCGGCATGACCAACCTAACTAAAACATTGGTGTTTTGCCCAATGTAGGAGCCGAGCTGAATTTGCTCGGCCCATTTGGCATATTGGTGTCTTGTCCAATATGGGAAACGAGCTGATTTTGCTCGGCGAAATTGGTAATGTTGGTATCTTGCCCAACAGTTATAAGGCGAGCTGGTTTTTGCTCGGCCATATTGAAGTACTGGAATCACAGTCTGTAAACCGACCAAGGCCGAGCGGATTTTGCTCGGCCAGGTGCAAAATGTCATTTCATTTGAAAGTGCAACTGCTAGCCCTAACTAGATTACTTGTGAGCTGATTTTAGCTCGGCAGTTTGTGCGGTTAGGCCGACCTGCCAGTTGATCAAAGTTTAAAGCAAGAAATTCACATATACGCAAGCCGAACAGGAACAGCCAATGAACGTGCAAAAAGTAGAAATTTCATTGATAGAAGGAATTCAGTACAGATGGTGGGGCATAGCCCGGTTACATTGCAAAACAAGGAAAGAAAAAGAAGAATACAAAAATAAAGGAAAATGAAACAGAAAAATCTTCAATCTAGAGCAAGGTTCTGTTCGGCCGTTTCTTCCGTCTGCTCGCCGGCAACGATTGTTTGCTCGGGCAGGTTTTCCTCGGCGTCGTCAGCCTCCACCGTAACAACCTCCCGATCAATGACTTCTTCATTTTCTGCATCTTGGGATGCCACCGGTGAAGTCTGCTCGGTCTGTTGTGCGGCGGCGGCTTCCTCCTCAGCCTCCTTCCTTGCCTCTGCAATTAATCGGTTCTGTGCGGTGTTGGCATATGCTTGCATATAGACCGGGATATATGCAGAGGGCGGATTGATGAACATGTCAGAATCCTGACCAAGGCCAACTTTTTCCACGGCGGCTTTCCAGCCGCACTGGAAAAAGATGTCCTTGGTCGCTTGGACCTGCCGCTCGTAGGTCCTCTCCCCCTGAGCGTATCCACGGTCTTCTGCGTCGTCGACCGCCTTGTCTTTCTCGGCCTTGTGGGCGTCACGCAGCTTGCGCAGCTCGGCTAGATACCGAGCTTTGGTTGACTTCACGGCGCGCTGCTTGTCGGCATCAGCTCGGTCAACTTTCTGCTGCAGCTTATCTCGCTCCGCCGCGATAGCGTCCTGCGCTGCCTTCAGCTTCTCTATCTCGGTCTTTTGCGCGGTGTTCTCGGCAATGGCGTCCCGAAGGCTCTGCCGCACTTTTATCATCCGGTCGTGCGCCAGGTAATTCTTTTGCGCGGCCTGCAAACAAGGGAAAGATTGTGAGTGTTCGAGGAACCGAGAAAAAACCGAGCAGACAGTTGAAGCAAAAAATTGAAATCTTACCAGCACGATGGATTTGGCCGCCGAGCGGAGGACCTTCAGGTCCGACAGCTCGTCATGCCTCTTCATGTCGGCTGGAAGGATTAGCCCCTTGGTCATGTTGAAGCCAAGGGAATAATCCTTGTCAGCATAGACAGAGTCCTCGGCAGAAACTGGTCGGCCTTGATATTGGAACTCGGGCGCCCAGACCGGGGGGTGGCTGGGCCCTTGCCCTTGGATTTGCGGGCCAGCGGTTGCTCGGTCTGGTCTCCCAGCTCGGTTGAAGCAACCTCGGCTGAATCTTCATCAACAAGGTTCTGCCCGGCCGTATCCTTCCTCGGCCGCTTCTTGGATCGGCCAGCTGGTTGTTCGGTGGCGAGAGCAAGCACCGCTCCTTCTGTTTGCACGGCGGGGGTGGAGGATGTTCCCCCGGTTGCCTCTGGAGGCTGGGACTCCCCTTCCTCTCCGGTAATCATTGATTTGATGGCCCTTATCTTCGCCATTTCCTGCTCGGCTGTAAGAGGGACGAGTCTGATCGGTGGCAAGTTGGGATCCGGTTCAGGGGATGGCGCACGCAGGAAGTCGGTTACTCTGCTTTTGCGCGGCGCCTGATAGTTGTAGGTCTGCTCGAAACCGAGTAGTTTCGACGCCGCCCTTTCCTCCTCGGGGTGATGAGCAGAGCTCGGATGGCTTCTGTGTTGGCCTGATGGTAGTCCGCTACCAAGTGTTTATCTGCAAGAAGACAAGTGTTAGACCGGCAGAAGACGACAAAAATGAAATGCAGAAAGAAAATAGTGCGGTCAGCCGGGCTACTTACCAGCACGGCCAAAATCTTTCCTAATGTACCAGCCTGGTATGGGCGCCTCGGTGTCCTCGTAATTACCGGACACCCAGAGGAAGTCGTCATCGTTTGTTTCTTTGTCGGGGTTGCCCTCTATAAGTTTTGCTCGGCCCTTCTTCACTTTAAGGTACCAGCAGAGCCCGCTCTTATTCCTACTTAAGCTATACTGATGGAAAATCTCAGCAAGACCGAGATTCAGACCGAGCCTGCGGTTTAGCTCGGCGACCCCGTTTATTATCTTGTATGTGTTATTCGAGACTTGGCTCGGGCAAAGCCTTGTCTGCCTCAAAAATTCGCAGAGCAAGGGCTAGACCGGGAAGTGGACGCCTCCCTCTACTATGGAAACGACCGTGAAGGGGCACCGGTCTAAGTCCCCCCATGGTGTATCTCCCTTTTTGGCGAGCTCTAGGACGACGTCGTCAGGAATTTTGTACTCCTTTCGAAACTCCGCCATCGCGCCGGGCGAACTGACCATGAACCGGTACTTTCCCATTATCTCGGTTTTATTTGGTTTGGTATGTATCCCGGCCAAAAATGTTGTTGTGGCTGCTCGGACTTTGAGCTCTACCAACTACAATGCTGGACTGGTTGGTCGGTCCTATTTGTTCTGCATATTGAAAAATAAGGCCAAGGGTTAGCACGGCAGATATTGCACGGCTCCTATGGGAAATGGCTCAGTGAAGGATTTGGTGTTTTGACCGACAAATCTCAGCTCGGTTTAACTACATGTGTGCCTAAGCCTCCTAGTGCGGTTATATCTTGGTAAAGACCTAGTAAAGGATCCAACTGGTCCTTCAGCTCGGTCCAGGTTCCAGGCGGAGTTTTCAGGGTTGTAGTTCGGTTCAATCTACTCGCCGACCTAGTGGAATATCCAGCCCGGTTGCAGCTTCTACGTGAAGCCACAAACAGTTTTTTGCTCGGTTAAGGCTCTAACTAAGGATCTAAATGAGCTCTTAGCTCAGTTCTATTCACATTCAAGCTGTTCATCCCAATCTGTTCAAGCCCAGGAAGAACCAGGGGCACGAAGGCCCCATCTACTCTCGCTATTTTCGTTTGCCCTAGGGTGTGCTGGCTCTAAGCAACGAAAGGGAACCTAAATAGCCCCAAACAAGAATACGAAGAACAGTGGAACAAAAATGAAGAACACGCTTGAAGAACTTGAAAATGGAAACTGAAAATGCAGTAGGGGGTGAAAAGACTTACCAAATACAAACGTGGACCTTGAGAGCTCGAGCACAGCGTAGGAAATAGGAAAAATGAGCAGGAACAGCGATGGCTGGAGGCTGGGAAGTTCTGAGTGCTAGGGTTTGGGGTTGAAGAGGAAAGCGAAATGTGAAGGGTTTAAACCCTTCAAATAGGGTTTAATGATGGGGGGAAAAACCCAAACGGCGCAGCCGTTTGAAATTCGGCCCATGGTAGACAGCTGGCTGCACGACCCAACGAAGCGAGGCCACGTGGCACTGCAAAAGCGGCTGTCAGTACGGCTGTACGACCTTTGATGGGACTGCGGAGGCGATGGCCGGGCAATTGTAGCAGCTCGGCGACGGACGGGTCCCCAATTACGCTCGGCTTGGTAATGGCGCAACTTAACCGTGGCTCGGCGATAGACGTTTCCCCAATCCAGCTCGGCCTAACAAGAGCGCAACATGACCTTAGCTCGGACACGGAGATAAACCTAATCACGATAGCTCGGGTGGGTTTAAGGGGCAATTGAGAGGGGAGATTTGCACGACAGTACGGCCGAGCTGAGGCAACGTCAGACTTAACGGAGTGCACGGCGCCGAGCTAACTACTCTATTGATGCGACTGACTTGCGCGGTCGGAGACAATGACCGGGCAAGCGCGAACTGGCCGTAGCCGAGCTGTGACGCGTGTACCGGATGGAGCTCGGAGTGGCGAATGGTGGCCGAGCTGTTGGGTGATCCGGGTTGGGCTGAGACTGCAGCAAGGCCGGCATGCCTCTGATCGGCCAGCTGAGATGAACGGCTCGTGTGACCGAGAATTAAGATGAAACGGTTGGAGGCCGGCATGCCTCGCAACCAGTTGGTCCAGACAAGCCGGTTTGGAGTAGCTCGGCCTAAGCGATCTGGCTTTCACCTGGTCCCAAGGGACAGGTCGGCGATATATAGCTCGGTTGTGTACACGCAATGGCGACCTTCCACAGGATATAGGCCGGTCATGGTACCCCGGTTAAGAATGCCACTTGGGCCAATAGCGTGAGGGAGAGGACATCTGCTCCACGAACGCCTCAATACCGTTAGACAGTTCTGTGTGTACTGGTGGAAGGACAAAACCTTTACACGCGTAAGGTGGTGAGAGGCGCGCATTGCCATCTGTCCAGGCAAGGACAGCAGAGATAGTGCGCGCACAATCTGGAGGCTGCATGGCCAGCCTAGATAGAGGGAGGGAGACGAACGTTGGAGGTATGCGAATTCACTCTCACAAACACTCTCCTGAGATTGTCTTCTTCCTTTTGTGATCTGACTTGATCGTCGGAGGGTCTTTCTGGCACACCACTGCCGGGCAGCTCACCATTTTTGTGTTGCAGAGATAGACGCCGTCACCAGAAGTTTGACGTCCAAGGAGTACGGAAAGCGGAGGATATTTCGCCCCCCGTACAACAAGCAAATAAAAGACACTTACTTGAACAGAGCACTGAAGCATGAGAGCATAGTTCTCATACTCACTCAACTCGGTGTTTCGAATCGAGATTGCCGAGAAGAAGCAGAGCGGTGCTGAGGGCAACGCCGACATTGATGTCATCGGCACTATCGCTGGCCATAACGGGCTTATCTTCCAGGGTGATTTGGGGGGCCCAGGGGGCACTATGCTTTGAAGACCCCGAGGTTGTTGCAGCGGACGACCTCGGCTTCTTTGGCCGGGTAGACCCGGATGGTTGGGCCTCGGCAAGCCTCTTTTCGGCAGCGGATGTGTTCTTATCGCTCTCAGCCAGTTTTGAGATTGGCAAGGTATCCTCAGTATCAACCTGAGTAACCTTTGCCTTTGGCTGTGCCTTCTTGATCCTTTTTGTCTTCGGCTTTGGCTGGGATGGTACTGGTTGAGCATCAACTGAATTAGGAATGTTGGCCAAAAGATCCTTGGCGACAGCTTTTTGGCGGCCCATCTCAGCAGCAAAAACAGTACGTCGCCGACGTTGTCGCTGGGATGACGGGATCAGGTATGGAGCCGAGGTTGACGGCTGCTCAGCTGGATCAGAAGTTGATCCTTGGTCTGTCCAAGATGTGGACGCAACTTGTGGAGTTGTGGCAGAAGGTGGAGAAAGGCTTTTCTTCTTCTTTTTTGGGACGTCGGGAAGAGCTGACTTGTAAATGGGGATGAAGTTGAGAAGCAGAGGGGCCTTCCGCTTGTGAACTGGCAAATTCAGTAGTTTCTTTAAGTCCTTGCTGGGAAAGAAAGACTGACGGAAGCCCTTTGGTGGCTGAGGAAGAACTACAAAGAAGAAAAAAAGCATAGACATGATAACAGAATGTTGAAAACTTTATGCAAGAAAGCAAGAAAATTTGTGAAGGGCGGCCCTTACCAGCTCCTTCCCCGAAAACTATTCGACTAAGGGGATAAAGATGGAGGTCATCGTTTGGCTGAAACTCCCAGTTTCCCGAGACGATGAAGTAATCATCCCCCGCTCCCTTGTTGGAGTCAGGGAGGTCGGCAACGATTTTGTATTCAGTGGACCTCAGCTTGAGGTAATAGATGTGGCCTTTTTCCGATTTCAGGCGACACATGGTATAACAGTACTGGAAATCGGCAAGAGTAATCCTAGAATTCTCTTGTTTGGCTAAGGCTATGGTACCATTAATAACTCGGTAAGAATTGATGGCAAGTTGCATTGGGTTCAACCTACAGAAATGAAGAATTTCACGGGAAAAAGGGTCAAGTGGAAACCTAAGTCCACATTCAATAAACGCTACTACTGGGAAACGCATAAGGTTTTCATCGGGCATGATAGAGTCATCCTCCTTAGCCAACCTCAGATGAACGTCGGCCGGGATTTCGAACTCTTGCCTAAAGTACTCTAATTTGGCTGGGGTGTCTGCTCTGTGTTTCCACATACCCATAACGTCGGCTTAAATGAAGATATCGGATTTCAGGAAGAAGTGTTTTTGGAGGGTTTAACGGACCTCGGCTAAAAACCTAAAAATGTACTATGAAAAGGGTTTATACGGATCTAGAAGGAATTCGTTTCAATTTTTCCTAAAAATTTTAGGTTCTATCAACAAATCCCAAAACCTAGATCTAAGGAAACGAAGGTTGAATGCACGGATCTGGAAAACAGAAAAACAGGGATGCGTTTCAGAATCAAGAACGGAGATGAATCTATCATGAAATTAAGACAAAAAGTTTGCACAGGTGTATCAGGCCAAGAACAGTGGCAGAAATCAACAGGTGTATGAACAGTATATATTCAAGAAGATGATTTGGGTAAAAACAGAATCATGAAACAAACATGTTCAAATTTATGATGGAATTCAAGATGCAAGGTGAAATATCAAAAATGTGGGCAAGATTGCAAAAACAGCAGGTAAAACAGTAAAGTTCAATAAGGTAACAAAAAACTAAAGATCAGGAAGAACGGTGACTTACCAGAATAATGGAAGTCGGTGTTGAATTCGCCGAAGTCTGGTGAACGACAGCAACAGAAAAGAGTAGCAAGAGCCTTGTCAGAGGAGGTGAACAACAGCAATGGCAGAGCTTGGAAGCTTGAACAATGGAGGATCTTGGAGGGAAAAATTAGAAAGAGAAAAGGGTTTCGAACGCAAAAATGAAAAGTGAAAAGACGGGGGAAAGAGGCAAGTTTTGTCAAAAAACTTGAAACGGCGGCAAAAAAGGGCAATTAATGCGCCTAGAGCAGCGAATGCGTCAGACGGCGCATGTAGGCGCGAGACAGCTTCCAGACGCGTAGCAGGTACGATCCAGTAAAGAAAGGGCACGTGGCTAAACGGTTGAGTTGTTATGTATAACAGCTCATACGCGTGAGGAAGCCCTTGGAATTCTTGATCTTTTAGAAGACACGTCGGCCTATGATGATGATTTCGGCTTAAGCCGATGTACTGGCACTAAGTACCGATATAGGTTCCATCACCTCAGAATGCCGAGGTAATAGAGTCTAGGGGGCAGTTGTGGGGATATATTTTCTGAGTACCAACACGTGGCAAGGTGACGCCAACGTGTCAGCCGAGGTGCCACGTGTCTTGGTCATAACGCCGAGGTTATCTCGGCAAGGCCGAGGTTATCTCCGAAGATATCGAAATTTGAGATAAGCAAATAAGGCACAAGAGTCCTAGAATGGAGGAAGACTTCAGTTGGGTAAGGATAAGATTCTTAGGGAGTTTATCCCAATCCGACTGAGAGTCCCAGATTAGCAGTAATCCTGAGTCCATTAGAGCTAGGCTTCTATGAGGACTAGGACTGAGTTAACTATAAAAGAAAGGCACCCCCGATGGGTCTAAGGTACGCAATTTGTATTCTGAACAGTGAGATTAGCACTATTGATTATCTTTGAGAGATATACTGACTTGATCGTCGGAGTGCCCCCGGGTGGACGAACCACCTCCGGAATCTTCTCTTTCTGTTGCAGGTTAGCCAGGTGTCATCTATGCTGCCAGTTCTCTCCAGCTGATTACTGAGTTGGCAGTGTGGTCGAAAAATCACTCACACAATTGGTAATAAAGCAATAATTTATATAAAAAGAGACCCTAACCATAAGATTCTTTGGGCACATGTGATGTAAATTAAGTTTTGTTTTTAATGTTATGATATCTTGTTAAGTTAAGTTTGCGTGCATTAGCTATGTGTGTGCATATCTTTTTGTGTTCAAGAGTATTTGTGTCTTTTGTGGGAGTAGCCAAGGCAAGCAGAGCAGCTACCAAGATGATGTTGAGCTTGGCAAGGAATTGGTATTGTTTTCATGAAACTTTAATGGCCCCATTTTTCTCTGAGTTTTATGGTCTATTTATTTCAAATGGATTTATCTATTTTCTTGCACACACTTTGTTACAAAATATTTTTTGCCTAATTTGACTTTGGTGTATAGTTTACTTGATGGGATGACTATATATGATTCTGTGTTAATTGGCCCCTTCCCTTTAGGTCAATACTTTTCCCCTAACAATGTAATTCTTATTTGTCTACCATTGGTTGAACTTGAGTTGGGCTTTTAAGATCCTGAAACTAATTGTAAATAAGAAAATACCATCGGAATATGGAATTGACTGAGTCAACTGGTTTATTCATTGCAAAATATTAACTTCCAATTACTTATCATGGGTATGGTACATCAGTTGTTGAAAATTGAAATTGATTGATGTTTTCTCTTGTTTGTTGCCCAAATGTTGGTGTCTAGTTATCTGTTTAAACAGAACCAAAGTTTATGTTTGGGGGTGACTCTGTTAATGTTTGGGGGTGACTCTGACATATGTGAAAATGCACCTGGTATGCAGATTTTCATAATGTCAAATATGCTTTCTGTTTTTGTAAGAGGGTCAAAGGGTTTAAACTTATGTTTCTCTCTCTAAATTGTGCATGTGCAGCTTTCTTTTACTGTGAGGAGGATGGAAGCTCCCTTTGTTTGCAGTGCGATATGATTGTTCATGTAGGAGGTAAAAGAACCCATGAAAGATATCTTGTATTGAGGCAGAGAATTGAGGTTTGTTTCTGTGGGATAGAACTGGATCATATTTATTCTTCTGAATGTTATGCTAAGACTCTTATAATTTTTTCTTCCCTCGGTTTTATCTTTAGTTTCCCGGGGATAAGCCTGGCCGTATGGAGGATCCAACTGAGAACAGAAGGGGAGAGAATCAGCAACTCGGATTGACGATAAGAGAGAACCAGCAGAATCACAGGGTTCTAGAGTCAGGTACGAATGCCAATGCCGATAGGCATGCCAACACGAAGACAAATATGATGGATTTGAATATGTAGCCACATCAGATACATGAACAAGCTTCAAATAATCAGGTTAGATTGTCTCCGTTGTTTATCTATCAGAAACAGATTTTGAATTTTTTTTTAATTTGAACTCTATTAACAGATCAATGTCTCAGTGGAATGGTTACAATTTGCATTAGTATTTGAATGCACTTATTGTTCATATCAATTGGACCGCACTACTCCATTCAAATGTATAAATCATGGACAGGTTTAAAATGATATATCTGACAACTGAAGATATCAGAATAAGTTTTCTAAATGGATCAATTTGGTGTGTAAAACTAAACTAAGCCTGGTGTTCCAATCAAGTAGAGTCAGCTACATGAATCTTTTGTCACCGTCCTACTCTGTCAAAGGCTATATCTTCAATTAAATTAATTAAATTTTTATCCTTTTTTTACTACCACATCCCATGTCATAATAGGTCATTCCCTTCCCTTAACATTTCCATTTATGGTAATCATATTGCTCCTCTTTACCTTTGCATCTATAGGTATTTGTTGCATCTATGGTGTGTGTATATATAAATAGTGGTGGTTAGACTGAGAATCTCAAGTGTATTTGAAATGGATTAAAAATATAGATCATATGAAGTTTACAAGATTTAGTTTGGTTGTTTACAGTTATGGTTCTTTATGATGTTGACAAAGTTTCCAAGAACATTCAGCACTTGATAAAATGGATCATGGACTGTTACACAAATTCATGTAAACTCATACTCTGCTGTGAAGATGATGTGGACATTGTTGAACATGTTAAAAATTGCTGCAAAGTTATTGCGGTTGATGCTCCTGTGACTCATGAAGTAAGTATGCTCATTGATATTGAGTAGTAGTTGTTTCTTGATTGCATTTTATGACACTCCTTACATTATACTATTATCCTCTTCTTTCTTTATGGTGTGCATGGTTGATGGCCATAGGAACACTTCATATCACTTTGAAAGAAAATGGATAATCGACAATTCAATGTTTCCTATGTAATAAAAAATGGGAATTAAATGAATCCAACACCTAGACACCGACCTGCAATCAGCACACATATTATAAACATAGCTGATAATCTCTAGAAAAACTATTCCAGGGAAAAATTTTGGTGAGTTAATTTGGGAAGCCATGAAGAGTCAATTGATGTTTTCAGAAAATTTTAACCTCATTTCTTATGGGTTCCTAACATGGTTGGGATTGGTGTCTTGATTCTTTTAATCAAAAATATTTCATAGAATCGTTAATAGGAATCCAAATACTGCAAATATATAGAAATATAGAAATATTGAGGGATTTTGTTGGTCTTTAGGTCCATTCACTATGTGCAGTGTATGCAGTCTGCTGGGGAATCTTCTGGGGCTGAAATCTCGTATTGTACCCTGAATTTTCTTTGACTCTTCTCCCCCACAATTTTGCAGATCATGGAGGTTCTTATTTAGATAGCAAGGAAGGAATACTTTGATCTACCGATGAGTTTCGCTGCTAAGATTGCTACAAAGTCAAAGCAAAACCTTAGGAAAACAATTATGGCTCTTGAAGCATGCAAACCACACAAGTTGGATATTGAACAATAGATTTGCTGCCTTTAGCTTGTGTGAACAAAAGGTTTGGGCTTGTTATGCAGGGTTTCTGGGATTTTTTTTAAACCATAAATTTGGACATGAGAAATTCACTTGGGGGAAAAAAAAAAAACAGAAGAAGAATTTCATTTATTACAATTTGACATTCTTGAAATGCTCTGTCCCCTGTCTGTCACTCTCTATATATAGGTATACCTCCCTCTGTATGTTTACAAGACCACCTTCTCAGGGAAGCTGAGCCTTCATGAGGATGATGAAGAGATTTATGGGGTGCTTTCCTTTATTTTCCGGACATTCACTCTCATGGCTCTCTTCAAATACATCTTCATTGTGATATCAGCCAATGACAACGGTGAAGGTACAGTTTGTCCTTTCATGGTTTTGTTTACTGGTTGCTGGAAGTCAAATGAGCTTGGGTTGTTGTCCACTTGTTTTTTGTTGGTAAATATGCAATATATTGTTGAGAAGGAACTAAAAGGACAGAGTAACATATTAGGGCTTGTTTTTTGTTGGTAAATATGCAATATATTGTTTGAGAATGAACTAAAAGGACATAGTAACGTAAAAGGACAGAGTAACGAATCATCACAGTTAATTAGGTGGTAGTAAACATATATTGTTGAGAAGAAACACATTGAAAACATAATGAGAAACAAGATCTTGAAAACTATATATGTTTCTCATTATGTTTGCAATGTGTTTCTGAATTTGAAGGCAATCACCTAATTAACTGTGATGATTCGAATTTGTTCATTTCAGCTTTAGCATTCTTTTTATTCCCACTTCTTTTTTCCTACTTTTATTAGGTGTTATGTCTTTGTTGGAGGTTATAATAGTAAAGTGATGATATTGTTTTAAGTTGTGTGTAATGTTGGTTATCTCACCGAACAAATCAATGTTCAGTGTCCACAGCATTAAGGGAACAATATGGTGAAGGGTCATGCTGTGGATTTATTTTATATATAGGATCTGAATTGCCTCTAGTTTAGATCTGAATTGGAGGATATTATTTAGGCTCGTGAAATTTATTACAGGTTCTATTTTGATAATTCGAACGTTTATTTTGTAGGATTCTTCATTTATATATTCCATAAAAAAATTAAATCGATTCAATAAACGTAATTTGCTCAATTTATCTTATTTTTCACAAACAAAATAAAAAATAGATGGCTTATTTTTAAAAATATACGACTGTCCAAATTGGTAGCACCTGCCCTAATTGATGTCCTCTTCAAAGAACTCCGGTTAACACTTCATTCTGTTCTCAAGGAACTGATTAGGAAGCCACATGTAAATTCTGTTTTCCTGCTCAGTATCACTCATGTCATGAATAGCCATATTCCTTAGCTGATGGAAATTACAATGAATCTTTTTTTCTTTTATGTAAATTCACTTTCATTTGCTGTGCATAAATAATGATTAGATGGTTATGTGGAGCATCATGATTGGTAATAAAGCAATAATTTATATAAAAAGAGACCATAACCATAAGATTCTTTAGGCACATGTGATGTAAGTTAAGTTTTGTTTTTAATGTTATGATACTTGTTAAGTTAAGTTTGTGAGTGGATATAACTTTTTATGCTTCATGCTTTTGCTAGCTATAGGAGGCTCCAAGGGAAAATTGGAAGTGAGTGGACATAACTTTTTAGGTATGTCTATCCAATTAATCTGAAACCAATAGTAAATGACATAAAAAAAAAAAACAAAGAGCATAGTTTTGTTCTGTTAACACTATTGGATGCTTGCCCTTCTGTTCTGTCATAGGTTGCTCTTGAAACAGCTTGTTACAATGGAGGTTATTCAGTGGATGACTTCATGGAATACATTCAAGGATGAACATGCTTGGTGGTTCTTTAGGTAACAGAGCAGCTGAAGATTTGAGACACAGAGTAATAGAACATGTAATCTTTCACTCATGTTCAATTATATATTTCAATTATATGCTGCAATGGTTTATCTACAAGACATTATTGTTTCTTGCAGAACATCCTTCTTGTCTCAAAGTATTACTGAAGGATTACCTTGGCGAGACTTGCTGAGCTGCTTTGTCTCATTGTTCAGGTATGACAATACTTAATTGTGGTATAGTCATCATCAAATGTTTGTAATGTAATCATATAAATTTTTTGCCATATGGTTAATTTTTTATGAGAATACGTCATTTTGGATGTTTTTCTAGATTCTAACTTTTCTTATTTTATTTGTAGGTGACTTCCAAAAACGATCAAGCACAAGGCTGATGCTTCAAAACCATATATATTCCTTCCTGTTGTAGAATTTTTTTTGGATTCCTTCATTGATTTTCCTTTTAATTTTTGTTCAATTACTTACTGGTTTTCAATGGATGGATGTTTAAAACTTGTCTCAATTAATGTTTTGAATGGAATGATTGTAAAGTTTGGGATTGAGCAGGAAAATATGATGAATTTTAATGTTATATTTAGGTTGGGTTGAATGAATTTTGTTCAATATTGGATTGAATGTTTATAAACAAAAATTGATTGTTCAAAAAAAAAAAAAAAAAAAAGAGATTCGGCGACTAACTAATTAGTCGTTGATTGTTTAATGTCTTTTGGCAACAAAATATTTGGTTGAGAAAAGTTTTGGCGACTAAATAATTGGTCGCCAAATTCTACACTTTTGCGACTAAAATCATTGGTTGGCAATTCCTTACCTTTTGGCGACTAAATTATTAGTTGGCGATTCCTCAACTTTTGGCAACGAAAATAGTTGGTCGCCGATTTTTTGCTTTTGGCGACAAACATATTTGGCCGGGAAAATATCACTTTTCGCGAACAAAGTATTTTAGCAACTAAATGAATTAGTCGTGGTAATGATATATTTAGCGACCAAAAATTTAGTCGGCAAATCTAACTTTTTCCCGACTAACAAAAGTTTTGGTCGCCAATTACTTTTGCCGACCCTCAATTGGCGACCAAAGTGGCGACCAAAAATATTGGTTGCAAATGACTTTTGCCGACTAAAAATGGACTTTTGCCGACCAAATTTTTAGTCGGCAAAAGTGTAATTTTTTTGTAGTGAATATTGCCGACCAATCTTTTGGTCGTGGAATGTATTGCCAACCAAATTTTTTGGTCGCGGAATGTGACAATTTGCGACCAAATTAGTTGGTCGTGGAAATGGGCGACAAATGCTGACCAAACTATTTGGTCGTTGAATGTGCAAATTGGCAACTAACATGTTTGGTCGGGAAAATATGACTTTTCGCGACTAAAGTGTTTTAGCTACTAAATGGATTAGTCGCAGTAATTATATATTTAGCGACCAAAAATTTAGTCGGCAAATATAACTTTTTCGCGACTAAAAAATTTTTTGGTCGCTAATTACTTTCCGCGACCCTCAATTGGCGACCAAAAAAATTAGTCACGGATAACTTTTGCCGACCAAAATTTTAGTCGGCAAAAGTGCGAATTCTTGTAGTGGTAAGAAGAAACAAAAGATAGAAAACAAAATGGTGAGGTGTCACGGTTTAATTGATTGTCTGTAAACCATTGTTTACGGGAACGCCGTGTATAATGCATCCTCATATGATATATCACATCTTTGTTAGTAACAAACATGAATAGTTGATCCCATTAAATCAATACAATGATGACAATAATATGGTAAAAAATATATATATAATACATAAATATATTAATAGTATTATTATTTGGATTATTATTGTATGGGATCAGCTTCTCTCTAATCCGCGATTAGACTGGAAAGATCCAATCCTACGTATTGTGGGCATACCTCAAGTTAGCTTTGACGATTCGAATTATTCATTTTGTGGGATCCATTGAATACATTATTTGCAGCAAAAATCAAGTTGATTGATTATCAGTAACTATTTAATCAGATCACAATTGTTTAAAGGATAAATAAATAAACGGATTTCTTCAAAATCATATAATTTGTCAATTTTTTAGACAAATATAATCCGATCAAATTGATATTGATATTCATAAAAATAATTTTTGATATGAATAATGTGCTCATTGCAATATGGTTCGGGTTGTCGAGGCGAGCCCGAAGTGGGCCTAGTGGATTGAGCTGGA
Source organism: Camellia japonica (assembly GCA_030407325.1). NCBI lineage: Eukaryota > Viridiplantae > Streptophyta > Magnoliopsida > Ericales > Theaceae > Camellia > Camellia japonica. Next base: position 59,616,323 of record JAPPVO010000029.1, read on the forward strand.
TATCTCTTGTTTGTATTGCTTAATTATTGTATTGGTAACATATAAATGGTAGGTAATATTTAACTTAAGACCATAATGACACATGAAATGATACCTAACTGTAATCCATATAACATTATTATTTAAATTATTTAGTTAGAGATAACTTTCCATTTATAATAAAAATGTGGTCACCTTGAAGAGTTTTTTTTTTTTTTTTAAATTTAAAAAGTGTGAGGTAATTTATTAAGATTGAGAAGCTTCAGACAAAATCAAATGAACCAATGTTGGTGGAGCCTCCTCCATCCAAATCGTTGGCCCAACACAATCAAATGTTAATTTACTCAAGCAATGAGTAACAAAATTACCCTCCCTGAAAACATGATACATAGTAGTAGATCGAAAACTTCTCAGTAAATCATGGACACCATGAGCTAAGTGTCCAAATGGAGAGACAGCATCGCCTGGGTCATTAATCGTTTTGATCACATTTGTTGTATCACCCTCCAAATAGATGTTTTCTAAACCCAGATCCTTCACAAATTGGACTGCTTTGAATGCAACCGTGGCTTCTATACAGTCAACATTTACCTAATGCCTTAGCCCCTCAGATAAAGCTGCTATGACAAGGCCCTGGTGATCGTGTACACTAACACCAATACCAACCTTGTTGATCTTCGTCCTCACAGACCTATCGAAATTAACTTTGTAGTTCCCTCCTGAACCACACCATTTCACTAGTTGACCGGGTGTCATAAGTGCATGTTAAGTCCCTTAGTTTTGTCAATACCACAAACAAACATTGTTTATCAAGTTGTAAGGTTCCTGGTTGTCTTGCCTTACTTGCTCGAGCGAAGATGTCCTGGCTCGAGCGAAGAAGTCCTGCTCCTAGAAGTTGTCTGTGTCTGCAAAAGTTTTGGGAAGGAAGTTTGTGCGCTCAAGCGAAGGAAGCTTGGCTCAAGAGACACCACTTAAGAAATTCACACATAATTGGTTCCTCGCTCAAGCGAGAGAATCTTTGCTTGAGCGACCTTCGCGGCCTCTATTTTCTATATATTTGTGTTTCAGTCTGTTTTAGGGTTAACTTTGCTAGATCTGTTTTGAGGGCTCTAGGGTTTTCTTTTGGGACTATTTTACTAGTTTTCCTTTGATGTATGCTTGAGTATTAAACTCACATGGTTTGACAATTCACATCAAAGAGTTGTTTGAGTGATCATCTTCAACAGTATTATTCTTCGATGGAATCTAGAGATTCAAGCGTGGAGTGTTCGAAGGTGTTCGAAACTATGCACAGTCGTTGAATCGACGTGAATGTTATGGAATCAATATCAATCTAATCAATTCTGAGACGAAGGTTGCGGTGGAAGAGATACAAATCGTTAAAGACAAATTGACAGAGTTTGGGTAATTTGTTTGGTTGTTTTGTATTCTTTCTTTCTTTCATAGTGGATTGATTTGTGGCGTTTCGCCCGTGGTTTTTTAATCACAATTGGAGGTGTTCCAATTGTGGTTTTTCATGTAAAAATTGTTTGTATTGGTTTATTATTTTTTGAAACGATAGTTTAAATTACTTTCGTACGTGCTTGATGATTAAGATTTGTAGTTTTGATTGTTTGGGAACTGGTGTATTTTATCTTAAGTCGAATCACGAATCACTTAGGTTTTTCAATTGGTATTAGAGCAGGTCACTATTTGTTTTATCAAAACTATAGGAGTGTGATTTTGTGTGATTGGTGATATGGATTCAATTCGTGAAGCTAACTCGACCCATAGACCTCCGTTACTTGATGGTACAAACTATTCTTATTGGAAAACTCGTATGAGAGCGCTTTTAAAATCTATCAATGAGAAAATTTGGCACTGTGTGATCTATGGGTGGAGTGAACCTGTTGTCACCATTGATGGTGTTGATATTCCCAAACCTCTTGATAAATGGGACGCATTCGATTATCAAAATTCGAGTTGGAACAATAAGGTACCGTTGTTTATGTTGTGAATCATGTGTATTTAAGGCCCGACACTTTACAAACTCCATATGAATTGTGAAAGGGATTGAAACCTAATGTAAAATACTTCAAAACTTTTGGGAGTAAATGTTACATTTTCAAAGATAGAGAGCCTTTGGGCAAATTTGACTCCCGAAATGATGAAGGTATTTTTCTAGGGTATTCAACTACTAGCAGAGCTTTTCGTGTCTATAACTAGCGAACTCTATCTTTAATGGAATCGAGCAATGTGGTTATAGATGACACAAGTTCTCCTACTTCAGCGATAAATGAGGAAGAAAATGGTGAGTCTCTAATCCTAGATACTGAACCACAAAGTCAAGGAGAAGTTGAGGTCCAAGCTCAAGAAGGTGAGCCATCATCAACTTCTAAGGTAAGTCCAAGTCCAAATAGTGCACAAAGAGACACCACTTCTGATGCTCCTGTCACTACAAGTCCAGAATTCAAACCATCAGCAAGGGTGAAACTGAATCATCCAACTCAATAGGTGATTGGAAGTGTCTCAGATCGAATGAAAACTAGAAGACAAATTCGGGAAGAGGTATCTCATATGTGTCATGTTTCCTTAATTGAACCTAAGAATATAAAAGAGGCCTTACTAGATGATAGTTGGGTCAATGCTATGCATGAAGAGTTGGGTCAATTTGAACGTAACAAAGTTTGGACTCTTGTTCCCAGACCTAGAGACATGAATATGATAGGTACCAAGTAGATCTTTAAAAATAAATCTGATGAGAATGGTACTGTGGTTAAAATAAAGCTAGGTTGGTTGCTCAAGGCTATACTCAAGTAGAGGGTGTTGACTATGATGAGACGTTTGCCCCAATTGCACGTCTCGAATCTATTCGTATTTTACTTGGTGTTGCATGCTTTCTTGGGTTCAAATTGTTTCAAATGGATGTGAAAAGTGTCTTTCTGAATAGGTACTTGAAAGAAGAGGCTTATGTAAAGCAACCAAAAAGGTTTGAGGACGCAAAATGTCCAAACCATTTCTACAAATTAGACAAGGCTTTGTATGGGTTGAAATAAGCCCCACGAGCTTGGTATGAGAGACTTACTACCTTTCTTCTTGATAATGATTTTCAAAGGGGTAGTGTGGACAAGACTTTATTTGTAAAACATACTAAGTCTCATATATTTGTTGCTCAGATTTATGTTGATGATATTGTGTTTGGATCCACTGCTGATCATCTTGTGAAATATTTTTTGGATTGCATGACACATGAGTTTGAGATGAGCATGATGGGAGAGTTGTCTTATTTCTTAGGTCTTCAAATTAAACAGTATCCTTCTGGTATGTTTGTTTCTCAGACTAAGTATGCTAAAAACCTTGTGTCAAAGTTCGGTCTAGACTCGGCCAAACATGCTCATACTCCTATGAGCACCAGTCTTCACCTTTCCAAAGATTCATCTAGTACTGATGTTGATCCTACCATTTATAGGAGTATGATGGAGAGTCTTCTTTACCTCACAGCCAGTCGACCTGGCATTGTATTTAGTGTAGGTGTTTGTACCCATTACCAAGCATGTCCTATAGAGTCTCATCTTCTTGCAGTCAAACGCATCATTAAGTATGTTAATGGGACATTAGGTTATGGGATTTGGTTCTCGATCGACACTACAGCTGAAATCACTAGTTTTTCCGATGCCGACTAGGCAGAGTGTGTTGATGATCATAAGAGCACATCTGGAGGGTGTTTTTATCTTGGGAATAATTTGGTTGCCTGGCATAGCAAAAAGCAAAATGCCATCTCTCTTTCGACTGCTAAAGCTGAATACATTGTTGTAGGGAGTTGTTGTTCCCAAATGTTGTGGATGAAGCAAATGCTTTATGATTATGGTATAGACCAGAACACTCTCACCCTCTTCTGTGATAATACTAGTGCCATTAATATTTCTAAAAATCCAGTCCAACACTCTCACACCAAACACATTGACATTCGTCATCATTTTATTCGAGAGTTAGTGGAAGAGGGCCTTATTGTTCTTGAACATGTACCCACTAAGCATCAAAAAGCTAATAATTTTACAAAATCCCTTGATCTTCTTAGGTTTGAGTTCCTTAGAAAGACCTTGGGTGTTGTGCTTAGTCACTAGGGTGTGACCTGTTACTTGAGTGGGTGAGCATGATTGGCTTTATGTTTACTTGGATGCTATAATCTCATTGTCATAGATTCCTGTCATCTCTGCATTTAGACTCATATGAACACCTCTCATGCTGCTTGCAAGATTTCATTCTTCTTTGTTCATAGCTCATTCTGAATGCTCATGCTCATTGACTTCATGATCTCATTATGTACACATCTTTGAGATAAACTGTTGCAGGGGTTTTCGCACAAGTGATCAAAGTTCTCTATGGACCACTAACGGTGTCTCTTTTACATTTTTAGAGGAATTGACCTATACTGGCATATCATGGGTGATGTTGAGTCTCTTAACCGTCTACCATCGTTTTTTCACTTCGACAATTCCTCCATCAGTTCATTGATGTCTGGGCATTAGGAAAAGGCTACCTCAGATGCACCAACCAGACCATCCTCATTAATTCCTTGCTTCTCTGGTTTGGTCTCCATACCCTTGAGCGTGCATGCCACCAGTGAGTGCCCACTGGAAAGAAAAGTCAAAAAAAAAAAAAAAAAAAAAGGAACTCATTGATTGAGGGGGAGCCTCCGTGTTTACTCAACAAATACCCCTTGATTCTTAGTGGTTTGACTTTTCTCTGTGATGTTTAGTTACTCTTGCCGGAGGTCCAGTCCTTTGATCACTAAAATGATTAACTCTAGCTCTGTGGCCTCTCAAGGATTGCACACACACATTCATTTTGTGAGCTCTCATGATTGTATTTGAGTCATGCATTCTCATGTAGCTTATGCTTATTGATCAATATTTATCTGATTTGCTCATGATATTATGCTTCATATTGTCAATATTGTAAGTTTGCAGGCTTCATGGTTTGTGAATTATCTCATCTTAGTGTCACATTCTTGCTATTGAGCTCACTTCCTTTTGTTTGAGGTCTCACTTGATAGTGTGAGTGTTTTTTTTTTTTTAACTCAGAAGGATGTTTTTCAAGTTTTTTTTTTTTTTTCTTCTTCTCTCAAGGTAGGGAGTTTGCGCTCGAGCAAGCATTACTTCAACCCAGTTCTTTTGCAGATGGCACAGATTCTAGGTGCTTGTTTTTTGGGCTTGAGCGACCCCGTGTGCGTAAGTGTCTTAGCTCGAACGACAAAATTTTCGCTCGAGCGAAGGTTTAAATAGTTTCTTCAGCCTCTTTAGTCCTATTTCTCCCCATTTGCTTGATTTGCTCTCTCTCTCTCTCTCTCTCTCTCTCTCTCTCTCTCCTAAGGCATTTACATCCCCATTGTTGTTCATCCCTTGGTCTTTACTCGATTTTGGGTGCTTCTCTTATCAATCCGTCTTGCATCTTCATTGTTGGTAAGTCTTTCTTTCTTTCTATTTTTTTTTTTTTCCGTCCTCCTTATTTCTTGTGGTGCTCTGCTTCGTCTATGTTGTCTAGGGTTCATCTTTATTGTTGGGTTCATTTATGATCTTTTGGCTTGTTGTCTCTCTATTTATTTTTGTTTATCAGTTTGGTTCATTTTTGCTAGGGTTCATTGTTAGTGTTTGGTTTTAGGGCTTTCATTTTTGTTTTACCATTGTTTTGCTATGAGTTTTAATTGCTAATTTATGATGTTCTCAAGGCATTGTGTTGTTGTTGGTTCCCTTAATCTACTGTCGTTATATCTCTCATGCTACTGCATTTGTTTGGTTTTGGGACTTGATCTAGCTATGTATCTATACTTTCCCTGCTCTTACAGTCATTGATATAATGCTTTGGTTTTGTGAATTTTGATTTTTAAACCATGTTAGACTAATGATTTGTGCTGTGCTCTTATGTTTGTTTTTGGGGATTCTAATGGGCTTTGGGTGTTCCTTGGTTTCTGTCTTGGTGGGTTAGGGCTTTGTGGTGATCTTTTCTTATTGTCAGTCAGTCATGGCTGAGTCCTCTAAACGCCGTAAAACCACCGTGTCATGCCCCAATTTCAATACTGACAAATTCCAATCCAAGGAAAAATCCATCCTTTGTCGGAATTTCTATGTTTTTAGAAAAGTTCACTTAGAACGTAATGTCCACCCTAGTGCATTTGAGTCTATTCCGATCCGATCTCTGTTTGATGCTTTAGGGGGTTGACCAGGTCCTGCTTTTCTCTGGTCCACAAAATCTTATCTGAGTCCGGGAATGCTATTGCAATATGCACTCCATTTGTAAGGAAATAGCCCCCTCTTTTCACGCTTGGGTTTGTAACAAAGCCTTGGTCATAGATGATGAAGTCATTAGGCAGTTTCTTAATCTTACAGAAGTCCAGAACTGTCACTATCCTTTTCTTACCCGCAGCTTTGTTGATTTTGATCAAGTGGCCACTGAACTTTGTGGCACTCCCCGGACTTGGGTTGCCAGGGCTCTCATTCAGCAAGATGAGCTTCTTCTCCGTTTTCATCTCCTAAACATCATCGTTTGTGCCAACATCCATGTTACTTCTCATTCTTCTCACTTACCCAAGATCAGGGTTATGTGTTGTTTTGTATTGACCACCACCTTCACATCGACTTGTCTGAAATGATAGTCTCCAAAATGATTAGTGTGTTTGAAGGTCTCAAGTCTTTGGGTCTCCCTTATGGGTGTTTCCTCACTCAGTTTATTATATCTCTTGGTGTCCCCACCCTTGATGATGACAAGTTTGCCTCTCCTATTAAACCTATCACCAAACAGACCGTCTCACAGAGTCAAGCCCATGTCAAGGGAAGTTCGTCGGGAGTCAAGGTGTCTAATGCAAGTGATGATCCACTTGTCGAAGAGGTCGAGATTGATGCAACCACTGCCGGTGCACCTGAGTTGCGTCCTCGTTCGTTTCGTGGACAGCTGCAGCAGTTTGAGCAGTCTGTCACCCATCGCCTTGATCAGCTCGATACGCTTGACGGCCGCCTCAATCAGCAAACCGCCATGCTTACTCAGATACTTTCTTTGTTACAGATGCAGTCGTCGCCTCCACCGGATTCACAGTGATGTTTGTTTTTGGATAGTTTTTTTTCTTATGTTTGGACTGTATCTACTTTTTCTTTTGTCTTTCTTGGACAAAAAGGGAAGTATTGGTTGGGGTATATATATCTATTTACATAATGATTGCTATATTGGGATATAGTTGTGGATTTTGAATACTAGGCATATATCTGTTTGCATTTGGGATTTTGATTTAGTTTCGATTCATTATGTCTTGATATGGTTTTTGATTTTGATGAATTACTCTCTCTATTCCCATGGTGTTGTTTATCTATTTTTGCAGATATTTCATCAAGGTTGTTTAGTCAGTTGGTTGTTTGTTTAGTTAGTGTGTATGTTTTCTAGGAAACTGTGTTAGAATGTTTTGTTCGGGAATTGACAAAGAGAGAGATTGTTAGGTCCCTTAGTTTTGTCAATACCACGAACAAACATTGTTTATCGAGTTGTATGGTTCCTGGTTATTTTTCCTTACTCGCTCGAGCGAAGAAGTCCTGGCTCGAGCGAAGAAGTCCTACTTCCAGAAGTTGTCTTTGTCTGCAAAAGTTCTGGAAATGAAGTTTGTGCGCTCAAGCGAATGAAGCTTGGCTCGAGTGACGCCACTTAAGAAATTCAAGCATAATTGGTTCCTCGCTCGAGCGAAAGAGTCTTCATTCGAGCAACCTTCGCAGCCTCTATTTTCTATATATTTGTGTTTCAATCCGTTTTAGGGTTAACTTTGCTAGATCTGTTTTGAGGGTTCTAGGGTTTTCTTTTGGAACTATTTTACTAGTTTTCCTTTTATGTATGCTTGAGTATTAAACTCACATGGTTTGACAATTCACATTAAAGGGTTGTTTGAGTAATCATCTTCAAGAGTGTTATTCTTCGGTGGAATTTGGAGATTCAAGCGTGGAGTGTTCGAAGGTGTTCGAAGCTGTGCACAATCGTTGAATTGACGTGGATATTGTGGAATCAACATCAATCTAATCAATTTTGAGACAAAGGCTGCGGTGGAAGAGATACAAATCGTTGAAGACAAATTGACAGAGTTTGGGTAATTTGTTTGGTTGTTTTATATTCTTTGTTTCCTTCATAGTGGATTGATTTGTAGCATTTCGCCCGTTGTTTTTTAATCACAATTGGAGGTGCTCCAATTGTGGTTTTTCTACGTAAAAATCGTTTGTGTCAATTTATTGTTTTTTGAAACAACAATATAAATCACTTTCGTACGTGCTTGAAGATTTAGATTGGTAATTTTGATTGTTTGGGAACTGGTTTGATGTATTCAAAACCAACTTGTATTCATTTAGGTAGTCCATAGCAAACTGAGCAATGTCTTCTGATTGAGGCCGAATTGTGCAACACTAAGGCCAGTAATTAGGATCCATTAACCTTACTTGCCAGTCAAATTGTATATTTTATATCTGTTTAATGCCAATCAGGTGAGATGTGGTTGGAGCACAAAATGACCAAAAACACAACATTTTAGCCAGAAAAGGGCTTGCTGCATGTGCAGAGGATCATTCTCACATGTACGGCCCAACCAAATAAGCCAATCAGCTACTACAAAAATTGCACGTGTGGGGGGTTTTTCCCGCAAGTACAAAACCTTCTCCACACATGCGGTGGTGTTTCCCGCACATACGGTCGTGCCTTGAAAATTGTGTGCGGTGTTTTGAATCTGTTTGAAAATGCTAGAGGTATAAAAAGACAAAAAGGAGGCTAGATTAGGGTTCTGAAAATTCCAAGAGAGAGAAGAGGCTAGGGTTTGGAAAAAGGGATTCTCAAGCTTCAAAGGCAATTTCCATGGAGGGTTCTTCTTATTTTACTTCTTCCCACTCCTCCATAAGTGGCTAGTCTCCTCTTTCTATGGTTTTGATGAAACCCTAGCCAAGTAAATTGGGTTTTCTCTTTGCTTTTTAATTATATAAATGTTTGAACAAATTGTATGATGTTTAAGAAGTTTGAAATATATATTTTTCATTATCTCTAAGTATTCTACTTTCTGTGATTGTTGAATACTTTCCATTCAATGATTTTCAATTTTTTCATATTCAAGGTATGAGATGACCCATACTACGAGAAACAAGTTGTGTTACTACCCTAGTTTAGAGTGAACGACTCGTACTACTTGAGATGGTTCGTGCCCTTACGTTGAATGTAATTTTCTTGATCAATGCTTCGAGCTTGTAATTGCGAAGTATTATTTCGTTCGAACCATAATATAATTGATTTTCAAATTGAAACATTATTTATGTAACTAATGGTGAATTCATTACCCTAGGTTTTTCCACAATCGGTAATTCCAATTTCATTTATAATCGCTAGTTTAATCGCTTTGTTTAATTTAATTATCATTAAGTTATGAACAACTATCTCTTTCATCATAATTAATTTAGGAATTTGACAATTAAATTAGTTTAATTTCACAATTGTCCCTATGGATCGATATCTAGATTTGCCATTATTCTAAAAAATTTGGTACAGTTTAGAGTTTATTTTTTGTATGTGAAACGACCCATCATCTTCATTTTAAGGGAAGCAGTTCTCTCTTGTATTTAAAAGACAACAATATCTTAAATGTTCGATAATGTCTCAAGTTTACTAAATAATTTTTCAAACTAGTTATTTGTCAAGATGGGAGTTGTTTGGTAATGTTTATACTCATGTTCACAAAATTTTTAAAATTATAAATAAAAACTCATTTAGTACTATTTTTAATTTAAAGAAATCATAAATATAGTTTATAAAAAATTGAAAGCTCTTCTATTGGAAAAAAAATAAAAATAAAAAATTATAAAAGTTACCAAATTGTGTCATAATGTGCCATGCCACTACTGCTATGCCAATAGGGCTGTCCTTTCTTCATTTTCAAATTAATATTTTGTGCACATACATGTAAAATTAAAAGATTAATTAGTTTGATATATATTTAGGGAAAAATACACTTGTAGTCTCTATTGTTTGCTGTTTGGGTCAATTTAATCTTTATAATTCTAATTTTATTATTATTATTATTTTTTTTTTTTTGAACTGTTAAAAATGCCCTAAGGCTTAAAAAGAGGTGCTCTTTGGAGGCATCATTACAATCCCTAGGTTCATGTATTATGGCCAAATTTATCCTAACTTAAAGGAAATGACTCACCAATAGGGTAAGCGGGAATGCACCAATCCTTGACATAGGAGGCAGAGTCACGAACGGAGTCTAGCATAGTTAGGTTTACCAAATAAATGGGACGCTAGTTGTGCCTCCTAAAAATCGAGCCTCGCTCACCTGTGTGAAAGGCCAGTGCCTTTCCACGCCACCGCCATCCCTGGTGGTTAATTTTATCAATTTTACTCTTGAATTTTTTGTGTTGTGTATTTAATCTAATTGATAACTTCCATTATAAAATTGGACAAAAATTAAGTGCAAAATAACCCAATAAAAAAGGAATAAATTGTTTTAAATTGGATGTCAATCCCTCAATCTCTTTGAGGGGAATGGATTGATTATTTTCTCTCTCATTGTCAAATCTAATTTTTACAGATGTATTATTAATTAGACTAAATTAACACAATGCGAAAATATAAATTGCAAAATTAATACAATTGAGACTAAATTTATACAAAAGACAAATTATAAAAACCACATATAAAATTTTCCCTTGTTTTTATAACCATTTGCAAATAAAAGATAAATTAATATATGTAAAGTAAAAGTTTCTTTTTGGCAAACAATTGTCGGTCAAGTTTGGTACCATTTGCTTACTCCCTAAGCATAAGTTGGTAGATTCTATGTGTAGTTAGACTCCGTTTGGGAATAGGCTAATTTAGTAATTTTTTGACTATTTGACTAAAATATGAGCTAAAAAAAACTAGTATGTTTGGGATGACTTTTTGGCTTTTTACGAAAAGATGTGCAAAAAGTAGAGAGAAAAGAGAATATTTGACTTTTTGGTATGGGTTGTTGGCTTTTTGGCTGATTTAGTAACTTTTTGACTTTTTAGCTAAAAATGAAAGTTCCCAAACGAGGCCTTAATAGTAACTAATAATGTGGATTCATTTCATATAATGTCTACGAATTAAAATAAACAAAAAGGAGATAAGGACAAATTTATATTGTGTACTTCGTAGTTGTCCAGAATCACATAATAACAAATTCATACTCCCTCCGTCCCAAAATAATGGTCCCTTTTGGGGAATTCAACTTTTTTTGGTAGTACAATTATTGCATTTGAAAAAAGTTGATTTTCCAAAATTATCCTTTTGATAGTACATTTTTTTAGAGTATCAATGTATAATTGTACTTTTTATATTGTTTATTAATTTAAAAGAAGGGCAAAATAGGAAATTTATATTATTTTTGTACTTGATTTTTGAAGAGGGACTAATATTTTGGGACAATGAAAAATGGAATAAGGGACTAATATTTTGGGACGGAGGGAGTATTATATTTGGATATTGAATTTAGAAAGAGATTTCTAAAGGGTATTATAATAATAATAATAATAACAATTACAATATAAATATAAATAAAGAAAAAAATGATTGTTATTAATACTTATCTCTTTACTTTGGCCCTGTCATTTTTTTGAACCCTCACCCAACAAAATGAATCCCCTCCTTTTTCTCTTTGAACTCCCACTTTAATACCAACTATATCCCTAACCCCAAACCCAAACCCTTGCCCCCACTCTCGACCACCACCTCCGACACTACTGTCGCTGCCTCCGGCAACCAATCCGCAGCCCACTCACTGGCGACTTCTTCCCCTCCACATCCGACCAACGTAACCATTCTTCTTCTTCTTTTACTATTAAGCCCTCTCCTTTTTCTTCTTCTTCTTCTTCTTCTTCTTCTTCTTCTTTCTCCTTTCCATCATCGCACCATTGCCATCACCACCCATCACCATCGTCGATCACACCTTGTTCTTCTTCTTCCTCATTCTCATCTTCTCCACTTCGCAACTTCTTCGCCAAACCCTAGCCACCGCGAAAGAGAGAGAGAGAGAGAGAGAGAGAGAGAGAGAGAGAGACGAAACCATGACGATGAAGATGAGAACAAGCGCGCGCGAGAGAGAGAGAGAGAGAGAATAAAGCGATGGCAACGTGACGAAGATGATGGTGATGCGACGGCTGGGCAAGGGTTTTGTAATGAGAATAAGAAGAAGAAGGGGTGTTTGTTGGCAGAGGTAGTGAAGATAGGTTATGGTGGCAGAGATAGATTTATAGTGGCAACATAGAGTTGGGAGATAGACTGCGATGGTAGAGGAAGGGTTGTGGGTGCTTGTCGATGGAGGTAGTGGCTGGTTGCAACAGTGGCAAATAGTGACTGGAAGGGTGGGCGATGGCGACGGCCGAAGGTGATGGGAATGGCTAGAGTTAAGGTTTGGGAAATTAGGTTTAGAAGGGTAGGGATGAGGATAAAATAGAACTTCATATTTGCACAAAATTGGAATTAAAAAAATAAATAAAGGAGATGGGAGTTTAAAGAAGAAAAATAAGTCCTAATAGCAGCACTCTAAATACAAACATGAAAAAGAACATATTGGAGATTAAGATTTTTTAGAATAAATTATTTTGCAAGAAGTTCTTCCCCTTATATATGCGCGCTATCCCTATGTGTGTAAAATTGGCCCTGAGACCCTAGGCGTCTATTTTGAGGCCCGGCCCGCCGAGGCCCACTTTCATTTCCAAGCTATTTTGGTGGGGAAAAAATAAAATTTTGGTAAAAACAAATTAAAAATTAGTCAGACCCGCCTCAAGTCTGAGCCCAGGTCCGATAGTCCAGCCCAAGGCCCGAGTACCCCTAAGCCTAGGCTTGGACTTAGACTTGAACCGTAATTTTGTGCTAAGAGGCCAACCCGGCCTAACTTGATTTTTATCAGAAGCCTGCTAAACCCGACGACTGGCCGAACCGTGCCTGAGTTCCTGATGAGCCGGGCATTTTTACACCCCTGGCTATCTCTTGCTCTTAAAAGATTTCTCTACACAATTGAGGGAATAATTATGTAACGCTTTCGCCAACGGGCGAGCGCCATGTGACCCTTACCTTTTTGCATGTTTTCTAAAAGCTACCAAACGCATACTTCAAATGGTGACAGTTACTGGCAGAGAACAATCCTTGATTTTGCTACGTATCCTTGTATTGATGGATTGGTCGGGCCTCTTTCAACTCCTCTAGAGGTTGTTTACGTGGTCGGTCTGGAGGTTGGGGTTTCCAATGAATACAAATAACCTCTATTTATTTTTATTATTATTATTATTATTATTATTATTATTATATTTTTATTTTTTTCAGATTTGACTAACATCTGGAATAACTTTTGATTTACAATTATATTGCCGTAATCAGGTAGCACCTTTATAGCTATATAGCCTAATCGGATGTTCGTTTGACCTACTTTGGGCCGAACTGTTGATTACAGGTTGGTCTTGGGCCTAGAGGTTGGGGTCAAAAGATCATGGTAAGTTGGACCTATTTTAGTAAAAAGCAACAAATAATGATGAAGTGGTCATTGAGATTTGATTTAACACTTTCGTGGCTTATTCTATTTACACTTAAATAATAAGTCAGTAAGTGGAATTAAAATTTTAAAATTTTAATTTTTATTATATTTTAATATATATTTATTAATAAGTATAATACACATTAAATTTTAAAATAAAATATTATTCAATGTGTTTGGTTTGAGTTTTCTGGATTAAATTTTTTGAAAATTGACTTTTTTTATTTTTGTATTTTTTTGTTTTTAGTGAATATTTTTTAAATTTTAAACATTTTTTTTTTTACTTTTTTAGATGCACCTTACTTAGATGTATCTAAAAAGTAAAAAATTTATGAAAAAATATTTTAAAAAATTAATAAATGCATAAAAATATAAAAAATGTACTGAATTTTTGTATTTTTTTTATATTTTTGGTATTTAGTGAATTTTTAAAAGATTTTTTTTACAATTTTTTTACTTTTTAGGTGTATTTATGTTAGGTGTGTCTAAAAAAAAAAAATTACTTAAAATATTTTTAAAAATTCAATAAAAACAAAAGAACACGAAAAATAAAAAAGTATAATTTTTTGAAAAGTGTTTTTTAAAAAGTGGAAACAAGTAATTATCTTTTTCATAGTACACCTTAATCACTTATTCTTCATATTCAAGTATCAACTTCTCTCTTAATTTTTAATTATTTTCTCTTCATCTTCTTCCTTACCATTATCATTAACATTATTGTTTCTTATTATGTTGTTACTTGCAAATAGAAAAAAAAAAAATTGAATAAAATTAAATAATAGATGAAAATAATAATCAAAAAAGTTTTTTAAAACAATCTATTACCCAATTATATAAGAATTAAGCGTTTTAGATCACCCAAAATGACACCCAATTATTTGTGTATTCAACGCTTTACATCACTAATACCATGATATCATTCTCTTTCATATGATAATTATTTTCAAATTCTCTTTCATATGATAATTATTTTCAAATTAGAAATGAATTAAAAATATATAAAAATATGTATATATAAACCCTAAATCCTATATATATATATATATTATAATATAAGTAAAAACTTTGTGAAGTGTTTGTTAGTGAAAATTTCAATATATTTTTCTCAAATTTTTTTAATTTTTATAGTGTAAAAATCTAAGTGTCATTATATTATTGGTTCTCATTAGTTCTCTTTATTTTTTAAATTTTAATTATCAATATGACAATATCTTTCACATTTGGTCCATTAATTAGAGAATCTTTGGAATTTTCAACAGTATGAAAACTTTCTATTTCTTAAATTGATGATGAAAATCTCAATATATTTTTCTCAAGTTGCTGAATCTTTCTCATTTATTTGTTAATTGTTTTTCTATTCGAAATATATATTTAAAAAAGTTGTTTAAATATGAATTATACATAACTTAAGAAAATAAAAAATATTTAAAATTTAAAGTAAATAAACACTTCATCTTTTAATGATACAATTGTCCAATATTTTGGTACTATATATATCTATATAATAAAGTATGATAGTTTTTGAATTTGTCCTACATACATTTGTCCTACTAGGACATTTGGACGGCTTAGATTTATTCAAATTATAAAACAACGGCTGAGATATATTTTTCAAAAAATATCCTACATGTACATTTTTTATTTTCCCGTTTCTCTCTTACTTTTTTCCTTTTCTCACGCATCCTTCTATGATCCCATGATCCCACTTTTCTCTCTCTTTTTTTTTATTTTTTTATTTTCTCCCATTTTTATTTTTCTCTCTATTTGTTTATTTATTTTATTTTCTCCTTTTTGCTCACTTATTTTTATTCATATTATATGAAAAAGTCTGCGATTCCAGAATTAGGAGTCAGATTTTATTGTATAGTGGAGATTATATTAATGAATTTTTTAGTCCATAAATTAAATGAATTTGAATAATTAATTATTATTTTTAAATATATTGACTATCTGATAGACTTCGTAAATTTAGACCTCATATGAATATTCAACATCTATATAATAAAGCAGGACGGTTTTTTAATCTTCAACATATTTTTGTCCTATTAAGACATTTAGATGGCTTAGATCTGTTCAAATTATAAAACAATGATTGAGATATATTTTTCAAAAAATATTATACATATACATTTTCTACTTTCCTGCTTCTCTCTCTCTTACTTTTTCTTTTTCTCACACCTCTCCTTCTATGATCTCATGATCCCGCCTTTCTCTCTCTTTTCTTTTCATTTTTCTCTCTATTTGTTTATTTTTTTTTATTTTCTCCTTTTTGTTCAATATATTTTACACATATTTTCATACAATGTATGTATGCCCGTAATACACTAGGACATTACGGGCATACATACAATTTCCATATAATTATATAAACAAAAGCAGTATTGTATGTATGCTCGTGAAAATTGTATGTATGCTAGGCACATCTATCTATCTAACTATATATTATATAAGCAAAAGCGAGTTTTCGTGAAGAGTTTTGTGAGAACTCCAAAATTTTATAATAAATTTGTAATTTTATCAAATTAGAAAATAAATTTAAATAGTGTTGGGATTGCAATTATATTATATATAATCCTAATATTATTTACACCGTGCCTTCAGGCACGGGTATACACTAGTATTTTAATAAAGCCTGACGGTTTTTGAATCTTCAACCTATTTTTGTCCTATTAGGACATTTGGATGCACTACAACAAAAGCATACTTTAGTGGCACTACACTAGTGGCATATTTTTAGAAAATGCCACAAAAATGATATTTACTGGCACGTTTTTGAAAAATGCCACAAAACGACAAACATAAAAGGCTCTAGTGACATTTCAATGAACAAGTGTCACAAAACTACAACAAAAACATACTTTAGTGGCACTACACTAGTGGCATATTTTTAGAAAATGCCACAAAAATGATATTTAGTGGCACGTTTTTGAAAAATGCCACAAAACGATAAACATAAAAGACTCTAGTGACATTTCAATAAACAAGTGTCACAAAACTATAACAAAAACACACTTTAGTGACACTATACTAGTGGCATGTTTTTAGAAAATGCCACAAAAATAATATTTGGTGACACATTTAGATAAATGCCACAAAGCCACAAACATATAAAGCTCTAGTGGCATTTCAATAAAGAAATGTCACATCAATTTTATGGCATTTTATAAAATAATGACACAAAAAATTATGTTCGTGACATTTACCAACAGATGCCACTAAACTTTAGTAGCAATGGCATTTTTTAAAAAATGTCAGGACACTAGGTAGGTGCAAATTACTTTTTATGGCACTTAGGTGAAAAGTTTCATAAACAAATATTTTATAGCATTTTGAGAAATGTCACTAAGTCAAAAACTTTCCAAGCTTATAATGGCATTTTTGAAAAAGCAAAAAATGCCAATATATTTTTAAAATTTTTACAATGCAGTAAATGATTAAAAATAAATAAATTAAACTCAATATACACTACAGGAAAAAGCATATTCGGCAACTAAATTTCCTGACCAAAAAAAATTTGGTCGCTGAAAGTATAGCTTTCAGCAACCAAAACAGTATTAGTAGCCAAAAGTCTACAATTGGCGACCAAAACTAAGTTTGGTCGCTGATTATATGGGTTTTAGTGACAAAAAAAAATTTAGTAGCCCAAAGTAAAGCTTTTTGGCAACTAAAAAAATTTAGTAGCCAAAAGTCTACAATTGGCGACTAAAAATAAGTTTGGTCACTAATTATATTTGTTTTACAGACTAAAAAAATTTTAGTAGCCGAAAGTAAAGTTTTTTGGTGACTAAAAAAATTTTAATAGCCAAAAGTGTATAATTGGTGACTAAAAAATAAGTTTAGTCGCCAAAAGTGGTTATTTTTAGCGCGGGAGAACTAAAATCTTAAGGCGGGAATTAAATTTTTTGGCGACCAAAATTTTGGTAGCTGAAAGTGCATCTTCGATGACCAAATCTGATTTTGGTCGACAAAAGTTAAGTTTTTTAGCAACTAAAAAACAATTAGTAGCCAAAAGTATAGAATTGGCGACCAAAAAATATTTTTAGTCGCCAAAAGTGGTCTTTTTTTATTTTACTAGTAAATAGTTTATTTTACATAAATTATGTTCAATAAAATAATTATGTTTATACATATAATTTTATTTTAATATAGATGTATGTACTATATAAATAATATATGTTGCATATATAATTATATGGTGCTATAGAGGTGTAGTGGGAAGAGTGTAGTGTATAAGGTTTATGGTGCGGGAGGTTGGCGGTTCGAGTCTCTGCAAGAGCGGATCAAATTATTCTACAACGAATTATCGTCACGAATGACACTTGATAGCGTCACGAATAGTGCCTACCATGGTATTAAAGTGTCACTGAAAGGTTTTAGTCTTGATGGTGTAATGACACTTATAAGTGTCACTAACTCTTTTTTTAATGGCGCTTGATAGTGCCACAAATAATAACTACCATGACATTAAAATGTCATTGAAAGTTTTTAGCCATAATGGTGCAGTGGCACTTGCAAGTATCTACCGTGGCACTCATATCTACCGTGGCACCGATAGAAGTGGCACTTGTTCAAAATGCCACAAGACCAAAAAATGTCATTAGAAGAATAGTTTTATGGCACTTTCAAATGTCACTAAACTAAGAAAATGTTGTAGTGATGGTTCAGATCTATTCAAATTATAAAACAATGACTAAGATATATTTTTTTTTAAATATTCTACATATACATTTTCTACTTTCCTGCTTCTCTCTCTCTCTTACTTTTTCCTTTTCTCACACCCCTCCTTCCATGATCCCATGATCCCTCCTTCCTCTCTCTTTTCTTTTTATTTTTTTTTTATTTTCTCCCATTTTTATTTTTCTCTCTATTTGTTTTTTTTTTTTTTCTCTTTTTTGTTCAATATATTTTACACATATTTTCATACAATGTATGTATGCCCATAATACACTAGAACATTTTTGGCATATATACAATTTCCATATCTATATAATAAAGCAGGATGTTTTTTGAATTTGTCATATACACATTTGTCCTACTAAGACATTTGAACGGCTCAAATCTATTCAAATTATAAAACAACGACTGAGAAATATTTTTCAAAAAATATCCTACATGTACATTTTTTATTTTCA
This sequence comes from Camellia japonica, assembly GCA_030407325.1. Taxonomy (NCBI): domain Eukaryota; kingdom Viridiplantae; phylum Streptophyta; class Magnoliopsida; order Ericales; family Theaceae; genus Camellia; species Camellia japonica. Next base: position 59,634,968 of record JAPPVO010000029.1, read on the forward strand.
CACTTCTCTCTCTTACTTTTTCCTTTTCTCACACATCCTTCTATGATCCCATGATCCCACCTTCCTCTTTCTTTTCTTTTTATTTTTTTATTTTCTCATATTTTTATTTTTCTCTCTATTTGTTTATTTTGTTTATTTTCTTCTTTTTGTTCACTTATTTTTATTCATATTATATGAAAAAAATATGCAATCCCAAAGTTAGGAGACAGATTTTACTGTGTGTAATGGAGATTACATTAATGAATTTTTTAGTCCTCAAATTAAATGAATTTGAACAATTAATTATTATTTTTAAATATACTGAATACCTGATAGACTTCGTAAATTTAGACCTCATATGAATCTTCAACATTTATATAATAAAGTAGGACGGTTTTTTAATCTTTAACATATTTTTGTCCTATTAGGACATTTGGATGGCTCAAATATGTTCAAATTATAAAACAATGGCTAAGATATATTTTCCAAAAAATGTTTTACATATACATTTTCTACTTTCCTACTTCTCTCTCTAATACTTTTTCCTTTTCTCACACCCCTCCTTCAATGATCCCATGATCCCGCCTTTCTCTCTCTTTTCTTTTTATTTTTTTTATTTTCTCCCGTTTTTATTTTTCTCTCTATTTGTTTTTTTTTATTTTCTCCTTTTTGTTCAATATATTTTACATATATTTTCATACAATGTATGTATGCCCGTAATACAGTAGGACATTACGGGCATACATATAATTTCCATATAATTATATAAGGAAAAGCAGTATTGTATATATGATAGGCACATCTATCTAACTAGCTATATATTATATAAGTAAAAGTGAGTTTTCGTGAGAAATTTTGTAAGAATTTCAAAATTTTATAATAAATTTGTAATTTTATCAATTTAAAAAATAAATTTAAATAGTGTTGGGATTACAATTATATTTTAATCCTAATATTATTTACATTGTGCCTTCAAGCACGGGTATATACTAGTATATATATATATATATATATATAAGGCCTAAACCAGAGTTTTTATCCATAAGCCAGGTCTTGACCAATAAAATAGTTTGACATAATTTTAAATTAGAAATCGAGCCGAAAACTTAAATTGTTCCAACCCAATTAAATCTTTATTTACTATTATATATAGTAAAATATTGTTTTGTCATGAATTTATGAAATGTTAATATATACATAACTCTTCATTATTGGTTCTTTAATTAATTCACTTAAATCATGATTTTCAAGTACGCATCACACACACATTTATACTTACTATTATATCAAGCAAAATGTTGTAGAGTAGTTAAGACTCATAATTTCAATGTAAATTTATCAAATTATAAAAATACACATCATGAAAGTGTTGGTTTTGTTCAATATGATAATATTTCTCACACATTTAAGTTAAATCAAGTAAGAACCAAAAAAATTGAGAATAACTTGAATATGAAGTACTGCAAAAATTTAACACGAAATCTAAATAGTAATAATAAAAAATTTAATTACTTAAAATGTAGAATTGAAATATCTAAATAGTAACAATGAAATTTGTAACTTTTACTCACCAAACACCATACTCAAATATTATTTTAATTTGGATTTTTATAGTTAAATATTAATGAAATATCTAAATATTAATTTGAGAGGTTATAAAATAAAAATAAGTTATTTAGAATGACGTCTAAATATCAATGTTTAAAAAAAGTAATAAAACAAGCATATTTCAAATTATAAATTATGCCCATTTTTTTTTTCTCTAAAAAGAATTCCTGCTAATATATATATATATATATATATATATATATCTCGGTGCATTAATGCCGAATGATGTACAACTCATTATGTGGAGTGGTTACTTTGGTTTCCTTTGGAAGCCTCCTATTCCATCATCATCATGATCGTCATCATCATCATCTTTTTCTTCTTCAAATACTATAAATCATACTCCTTCCGTCCCAAAATAATGGTCCCTTTTAGGGAATCTAACTTTTTTTGGTAGTACAATTATTACATTTGAAAAAAGTTGATTTTCCAAAATTATCCTTTTGATAGTACATTTTTTGGGAATATCAATGTCATAATTGTACTTTTTATATTGTTTATTAATTTAAAAGAAGGGCAAAATAGGAAATTTATATTATTTTTGTACTTGATTTTTGAAGATGGACTAATATTTTGGGACAATGAAAAATGAAATAAGGGACTAATATTTTGAGACGGAGGGAGTATATCTTTCTGCTATCATGGCTGGGATTTGAGGTGATTGTTGCGTTGGATGCACAGTAATCATTGTTATGTAGTTAAATAGGCTTATTTTGGAATTAATTTTGATAATTTAAACTATTCATATTTTATAATATATCAAGTAGAACATACTTGAAATAAATCAAGTTAATTGGATATTTTTACCCATTCACCTACTCATATTTGTATCTATAAAAATAAATAACAATTGTGATTCAAAATATTAAAATGAACACAAATATGAGTTGATGAAAAGGTAAATGATATCCGATTAATTTGATTTTTTACAGGTATATTGTACTTGATATATTCTAAAATGTGAACTGTTCGAATTATCGAAATGAGTTCCGAAATAGACCCATTTAACTGCACAACCATGATTGCTGTGCACTCCACACAATAACCACCCCCAAATACCCATGACTGACCGGCACTTGCATGGAAGATCCTCTTTAAGAAATTTGTTAAAAGATTTTTGAAAGGATTTTTTAAAATAGTATAATTTGAAATTTTTGATTTAACCACCCCAAATACCCATGACTGACCGGCACTTGCATGGAAGATCCTCTTTAAGAAATTTGTTAAAAGATTTTTGAAAGGTTTTTTTTTAAATAGTATAATTTGAGATTTTTGATTTATTTATTATTTGGATGTACCATAAATTATAATTCTATCTTCAAGAGTGATTTGTAACAAAATATAGAATACTGAGAATTATAACTCTAAATATGTTAATAAAAAATATTGAAAAATTAGAAGTGTTGTATATCATGTACGTAGATATGGGCTAATTGTATATCAGTGGTACAATCTGAAATTAATTGCACTATACATGACTAGTTTTTGGGGTGAAAATCTAACACACATAGCCTTCGTTTAAGATGTGTGTTAATTTTTTGACTTTTTTATTTTTTGATTATTTTAATTTGGGGTTAAAAAATTTCATTTGGGATGAACTTTTTGACCTTTTTGATTTTTGTGAGAGAAAAAATGAAACAATTATAATTTAAATATTACATTTTATCTTATTAACTTTTTCGTTTATTTTATCTTTTTGCAATTAAAATAGCCAAAAAATCTTATGCCAAACGAAGCCATAAATATTCGCCCCATAAGCCATATATACCATATCCTAAAGAGATTTAGGCTTTACTTGGTTTCAATTTTCATAAATTATTTTTAAATCAATTTTATTTGTCTTTATTGAACCTTTTTTTTTTTATATCTTAGTCATATTTTTTGGATTAATTACAAAAAAAATTCCAAAGTTTCATATGTTTTTCACTTTAAATCCCAATGTTTCAATTTCGACAAATTAAACCTTAAAGTTCCATTCGTATTTCAATGTACCCCCTCCATCCATCTCCATCTGTGTAAACTAACAGAGAATCAAACATGATTTAAAGTGAAAAACAAGTAAAATCTTGGGGGTTTTTTTTTAAATTAACTATATATTTTTTTTTAAAATTTTTAGATACATCTAAAGAGTAAAAAAGTTTAACTAAGATATGAAAAAAAAAATTCACTAAGAACAAATGAGAATCCAAAAAAAAAAATGCACATAGATTTTTATTCGCATTTTCATTTGTTTTTAGTGATATTTTTTTTTTAAATTTAAGAGTTTTTTTTTTTTTTTTGAATGCATCTCAACTAGATATATTTAAAAAGTACAAAAAAATGACTAAAATATAAGAAAATCATTGAAAATAAATGAAACTCGTCTAAAAATAATTTTTGAAAAATCAAACCAAACAGACAATACACTTCATAAAGATGAAATATTTTCAAATAGATTTTTGTTTGAATGTTCATTTGTTTTTAGTGATTTTTCAAAATTTAAAGGTTCTTTTTTTTTTTTTTTGTAAACTTTTTGAATGCATCTCAATTATGTATATTTAAAAAGTACAAAAAAATGACTAAAATATAAGAAATCATGAAAAATAAATGAAACTCATCTGAAAATAATTTTAAAAAAATCAAACCAAACCCACAATTACACTTCGTAAAAATGATATATTTTTTTCCGCAATCTCACTTATTTATGATTTTCCTTATATATATGTGACAAAGAAAGAATGATAATAATGACAGTGTATGGAGTAGTATATACATACATGCACATTCCTTACCACTGAAAACAACTGTGCTTCACATGGAAATGTTCAACCAATAATGACAAGAATGCATTACTTGCTCTATAAAGAAGCACCCTCCAAATGCATGCTCTATAAATTTATAACCCCACATCTATGCCCATAGGGAACCACCTCCAAACCAAAAGCAGTTAAAATGGTCATCTTCTTTATAAATATTTGTCACTGTCTCTCTGTGTGTATGTGGTCTAGAAAAAGTTAATAATTAACTGGGCCTCAGAATTAGGTATCTCATGAACACCATAATAATCATAATAATCATGATGATGATGAAGGCTGACAAAGATAGAGGAGAAGGAGCTCTCTCTCTCTCTCTCCATGATTGTTCAAGACAATGGTTATGATTATTCACGCCCACACGAGATGCCTGTTTTATCAGTATTTATTTATTTTTTTTACATAATTTAATTACAGAATTAAATATAGGTATTGTTTGGCAAGTTAGTTTGTGGCTAAAATAGTCACAAAAGACAAAATAGGTTATTTTAGCCATAACAAACAAAACATCACATCTAACCCATAATCATTACACTCTTCTCTCACAAAAAAAAAGTTAAAAAAGTCAAAAAGTCAAAAAATTCTTCCCAAACCAAGCTTTTTAGCTCAGGCTAAAATAGTCAAAAAAGTCAAAAAGCCAAAAAGCCAACCCACTTCCCAAACGGAGACATAATCTTTTACATAATTGGTGCATTTGAAAACAGAAAATTACAAATATATAGAGCAATGGAAAAAAAAAATTACACTATAAATGAAAATAAAATAAAAATTAGTGCAACTCTGACACACAATAAGAATTACACCAGATACATAAATATATTTGTACTATGCACACAATAAAAATGTACCACCATAAAAATATAATTTTTTTTTTCTCACTATTCCACTCAAATGTAATTTTTTCTTTAAAAATTAGACAAATTACATTGACTTCTCTTAAAGTTTAGAGAAAATATAAAAGTCTCAATTTTAACGTAATTATATCAAGTCATCTTGAGATTTTAATTTGCATAACACTTAACTCCATTTTCATCAATAATTTATTAGTCACATAGATGAAAAAATAATAATGTTTGGTTTGAGTTTTTTGGATTAAGTTTTTTAAAAATTGAGTTTTTTGATTTTCGTATTTTTTTGTTTTTAGTGAATATTTTTAAAATTTTAAATATTTTTTTTTACTTTTTTAGATGCACCTTACTTAGATGTATCTAAAAAGTAAAAAATTTGTGAAAAAATATTTTTTAAAATTAATAAATACATAAAAATATAAAAAAATGTACTGAATTCTCGTATTTTTTTTATATTTTTGGTATTTAGTGAATTTTTAAACGGTTTTTTTCAATTTTTTTTTACTTTTTAGGTATATTTATGTTAGGTATGTCTAAAAATTAAAAAAAAAATTGCTCAAAATATTAAAAAAATTCAGTAAAAACAAAAAAAAAATACGAAAAATAAGAAAGTAGAATTTTCTGAAAAATATTTTTGAAAAACGATAACCAAGCATAGTGAATCACTGTATTAGTTTTTGTCCATTTAACCTTACTAAAAAAAAAATTAATGTAATTATATTAAAATTGTGGAACAACTAGTTCCTTGGGAAAATTACTCGGACACAGTGTCAGCAAAACTTATTTACCAAAAAGTAAAAAATATTATAAATATTAATAATAAATATTATAAGCTTTTTTATTAATTTGTATTTTTTTTTCTCTCTAATATACTGTTAAGTAATTGCCTCTATTTCCTTCAAACTTGAGGAGAAGTCAATGTAATTTATGTTAGCATTTATATCATTTCCCACTAACGTAAACGGAAACACATTCACACACACTAAATAGAAAAATAATCACACCCAAATTTACATCATTTGACTCTAATTACCTACATCCACAAGAGAGAGATTCCACTATGATAAAAATAGAAAATAGATGTGAAATTGTCAAAACACTCAAATCCCACACTACTACTCAAACCCCATATTCAAAGATAATTAAGTTCTTGCTCACCCCGATGCCCTTACGTTATTTTTTCTCTAACCTATACATTTCTATTTTTTTCCTCACCACTCTCTCAATCTCCCTCAAGAAAACCTTATAACTATTTATAATGGTCTATTCATGAGACTCCTAGTTCTATACAATTAGGTAACTAAATCCTTTATATAGTAGGCATCCTAATAGATTTCAAACTCTATTATCCTAATCCAAATACATGTATAAATAACCTAATAATTGTAGGTGGACCCACATTTATTACGTAGGTGCACTACAACAAAAGCATACTTTAGTGGCACTACACTAGTGGCATATTTTTAGAAAATGTCACAAAAATGATATTTAGTGGCACGTTTTTTAAAAATGCCACAAAACGACAAACATAAAAGGCTCTAGTGACATTTCATTGAACAAATGTCACAAAATTACAACAAAAACATACTTTAGTGGCACTAAACTAGTGGCATATTTTTAGAAAATGCCACAAAAATGATATTTAGTGGCATGTTTTTTAAAAATGCCACAAAACGACAAACATAAAAGGCTCTAGTGACATTTCAATGAACAAGTGTCACAAAACTATAACAAAAACACACTTTAGTGACACTATACTAGTGGTAAGTTTTTAGAAAATGTCACAAAAATAATATTTGGTGACACATTTAGATAAATGCCACAAAGCCACAAACATATAAGGCTCTAGTGGCATTTCAATAAAGAAATGTCACATCAATTTTATGACATTTTATAAAATAATGACACAAAAAATTATGTTCGTGACATTTATCAACAGATGTCACTAAACTTTAGTAGCAATGGCATTTTTTAAAAAATGTCAGGACACTAGGTAGGTGCAAATTACTTTTTATGGCACTTAGCTGAAAAGTTTCATAAACAAATATTTTATAGCATTTTAAACTTTCCAAGCTTATAATGGTATTTTTGAAAAAACAAAAAATGCCAATATATTTTCTAAATTTTTACAATGCAATAAATGATTAAAAATAAATAAATTAAACTCAATATACAATACAGGAAAAAGCATATTCGGCAACTAAATTTCCTGACCAAAAAAAATTTGGTCATTGAAAGTATAGCTTTCAGCAACCAAAACAGTATTAGTAATCAAAAGTAAAGTTTTTGGCGACTAAACAATTTTAGTAGCCAAAAGTCTACAATTGGCGACCAAAACTAAGTTTGGTCGCTGATTATATGGGTTTTAGTGACAAAAAAATTTTTAGTAGCCCAAAATAAAGCTTTTTGGTGACTAAAAAAATTTTAGTAGCCAAAAGTCTATAATTGGCGACTAAAAAATAAGTTTAGTCGCCAAAAGTGGTTATTTTTAGCACGGGAGAACCAAAATCCTAAGGCGGGAATTAAATTTTTTGGCAACCAAAATTTTGGTAGCTGAAAATGCATCTTCGGTGACCAAATTCGATTTTGGTCGGCAAAAGTTAAGTTTTTTAGCAACTAAAAAACAATTAGTAGCCAAAAGTATAGAATTGGCGACCAAAAAATATTTTTAGTCGCCAAAAGTGGTCTTTTTTTATTTTACTAGTAAATAGTTTATTTTACATAAATTATGTTCAATAAAATAATTATGTTTATACATATACTTTTATATTAATATAGATGTATGTACTATATAAATAATATATGTTGCATATATAATCATATGGTGCTATAGAGGTGTAGTGGGAAGAGTGTGGTGTATAAGGTTTATGGTGCGGGAGGTTGGCGGTTCGAGTCTCTGCAAGAGCAGATCAAATTGTTCTACAACGAATTATCGTCACGAATGGCACTTGATAGCGTCACGAATAGTGCCTACCATGACATTAAAGTGTCACTGAAAGGTTTTAGTCTTGATGGTGTAATGACACTTATAAGTGTCACTAACTCTTTTTTTAATGGCGCTTGATAGTGCCACAAATAATATCTACCATGACATTAAAATGTCATTGAAAGTTTTTAGCCATGATGGTGCAGTGGCACTTGCAAGTATCTACCGTAGCACTCGTATCTACCGTGGCACCGATAGAAGTGGCACTTGTTCAAAATGCCACAAGACCAAAAAATGTCATTAGAAGAATAGTTTTGTGGCACTTTCAAATGTCACTAAACTAAGAAAATGTTGTAGTGGTGGACTAATCCTCTTTGAGTTTCCATCACTACTTCAATAATCTTCTAAGCTTAAGGTACGGATTTTTTGCACCTTCTATGAGTTTTAACTTACTTATTTGTTATTTCTAAACAATATTGCAATTTTGGAAATTTTGGAACAAACCTAGGGTTTTGGGTAAAAATCAAAAGGGGGTTTTCAAATAGATTCATGGAAATGGTTTTAGAATTGTAAATGAGGATGAGTGGTGATGAAATAGTATGTTTTTATCCTTGGGATTGATTTATGAAGAAAAATGGGGTTTTGCCCTAAATGTCAAAATGTTGATTTTGTATAAATAATAAAATTAATGTTGAAATTGTGAAATTGGATTGATATTGATGAGAATGGTGGAGTTAGATATATATTATCACTCACCTCTTGAAATTTGAAAAGTTTATCTTTATTGAAAATTGTTTATCTGTTTAGAAATATCTATTTTGGGCTATTGGTGGAGGATATCTATAATTGTTGTAGAAATTGCATGAGAATTAGGAGAATTGAAACCATTTTCTCATTCATTTGCATTGGGCATTATCTAACACTTATACATTGTAAATGTTTATCGTTTTGAGAAAAATGGGTAAATCTGGGAAACATGTATTGTCACGTTGAAATAGGTTGGCTTGAGTGTCCATGGTGAAAGTCCTAAAAACTACATGTATACATGGGTGCCGATCTCACAGACGAAATATCCATAAAATGGCAATAGTAGTGCTTGTATAGCCTACGTTTACATGAGTGCTAGTTCACGGTATTCCGCAGACAAAATTTACGTGAAAGGTTGTGTTTGTTTGAGATTTCCAGAGTGTGATTCACTGCCCTGTTTTCTATTGTAAAGGAAATGAATTATAATATTAACATGGCATTGCATAGTTTTGGAAATAGATATAAAATGTTTGGCACAAGTATTACATATGCATTCACCTTATAGCTTTAGTAAGATTCATATACTGTGTTGGATTATTTCTACAAGGCTTTGGATCACCCTATATGGGAAAAACATTTCAGGTGCTGATGATATGCCTCCGCCAAGGCAATAGCATTGGAGTACTTGGAGCAAGAGCTTCATTTTGTTGATTTTTATATATGTTTTGTACAAGCTAAGGGCCTTTAACTGTATTGGACTTAAATTCCACTTTTGCTGTAACCAAACATTGTCTTGGAAAGTTATAAGCCTTTAGGGCATTTATTATCTGATTTATTTTCATATCTTATCTCTTGTTGTAACAAATTGTAGCTTGACTTTTTCACACCCCCGTTCAGAAGGCGAAATAGCCCTACAGTATCAGACTCTCGCAGTTCTGAATCTGATCTCATAAGTGTAATGTGAGATAGATAATCACCAAAGAGTTCAAATCCGGTAAATCTTTTGAAAAATCGATTTTGAATCAAATTGTAAAAAATGGACTGCTTTGCCAGATACAGAGTCGCCACTTAAATGTTTTTAGGAAATTTAGGAAACCCATGACTCGTGCCAAAGGCCACGTGTTCGTCATCACCAAGATTGTCTTGGCTCGGGAACTTAAATATAAGAGAGAAAGGTCATGAATTGAGTACCCCCGCTTGCCCGATCAAAGATCGGTCTCTACTAATTATGATATGATTCTTATCTACATAATATGCTCTTGTTCCGATTTATTAGGCTAGCATTACTATGTGATGCGCACACATACAAGTATAAACTAAATTGCAAGAATTGGAACATTTCAATTCATGTTTGTTTTGAAAATTGTTTTGAATGTGTACCACTAGAAAAAGTCATCGCATATGAACAATACCCAAATTATTCCAATTCAAGCAACTAGCCTTCATCCACAAGCATTCAAGCAATTATAGCACTTAAGCAATTAACCTCATAGCAAACATGCTAGACATGACAACATCAACACTCATGCAATTATGCTAAAACAAGTAAAGGCTCGCCTAGTACTCCAAACCAAAAAATGAAATGAGTTAGAAAAATGCATGATTCTTAACTATGCGATATGACTAATGTAACGCATGCAAAAATGAAACTAATAGGCTCAGCTACTAATATGGCATATGAATCAATTTGATAAGAAGCGATCTAAGCACGTATTCAAAGAAGTATTTAAACTAGCAATGCAAGTCAGAATGATGAACCGAGCATCGGTGTATGCAATACAAATAGATGCAAACATGAAGTATGCTAAACAAAACATAATGTTCCTAAACTAACCATCATAAGCAGTTAAATAAAAGGGAGAAAGACGTGGGATTGAAAGATATACACGTTATAACAACATTGCGCTCTCACGCAGGAAAGTTTGAATGAACTAAGCTAATTAACTAACTAACTAATTAAAGTTATGCTAATTATTACAAAACAAGTTAAATTAGCTAAACTACTTAACTAATTATTACAACAAATGAATTAACTATTCTAGCTAATTAAAATAATTACAAAACAAAATTGAATAACTAGTTAACTAACTCAACACTTTACAAAATTAACTAGCTACAAGTAATTAATTATAACAAATCTCTAAGCTAAATATTTAAACTTAAACATGCTTGGTACGCGAGGAATGTTCATGCACATGCTTGGTTTTCACCCGAAAAATCACTATTTTGCTTCCAGAAGGCCTCTATTGCACAATAGAACACTTACACTTTCGTCCACCTCTAGAATGGCTCTGCTCTGCTTAAAAAACACACTGCTGAATTTTGTATCAGTGGCCGGCCGGCCGGCCACCACTGATGGCCAGGCGGCCATCAAAGGTGGCTTACTGGCCATAGAAAGTGGCATGTCGGCCACTGTTGCAAGGCTCATCTTGCTGCAACAGAGAGCAAACAGAGCATACACAAGGTGTTCTCAAAGGTTTGTTTGTACAATTCACCACTCATTATCAAGAAGAAAGAAAAAAAAAAAAAAGGAGTAGTAGGCTTGATTCACAAACCACCAATGAATGCAATTTCATTGTATGATGGCTCATGAACCAAGTGTGCAAGTTTAATAAATGCAACAAAATAAGACTCTCAAAACCACCTCCCTATCATAAAAGATCAAGGGAAGTACTTAACAATGAATCTCGAACAGTTTTCATCACTAATGAATATGAAACGACTCAAGACTGAAGGGTTCAATTAACGTCCGATTGAACCCAAAACCAAATTATTATCTTGCATCACTTTTAATTCCAAATTTTAATTACTCCATTTTAATTTACCAACTATTCCTTAATCAATTAAGTCCAAAGGTGAAGATTAAGTCCTCTAATGGAAAGGAGCATCAAACCAAAAGTTGTTTTAGACATAAGAGAAGCTTCATGTCGTTGGTAATAAACCCCAAATGGATTAAACCATTAAACACAAACCTCAATCTCATCCTTTAAACAAGCAAGTAGCTTGAAGCAACTTTCAAAGCAAATCAAAAGCCAAGAAAGGAGGGAGGTTGCAGAGATAATTAAAAGTGATTAGAAGTATGGAAAACCATAAATAAATGCAATCAACTCAAACAAGATGGTGTCTAAGGCCTAGAACACCAAACTCATGAGGACAATTACACTATAAGCATACAAAACAAAGCTCAAATGCAACTATCAACCCAAAACAATGCTAAAACAGTCTGAAAACATGCTGCAATTAAGGAAGAAAAAAGTTAGATTAATAAGCTAAAACATAGAGCATGCCAGGCTAGTAAGTAAGACACAAGAAGGGAAGGCTAACCCCTCCAATTTTGGACTTCAAAATATGATTTTGGCTATTGAAATAACTCTAAAAATCAATGTTTAAAAGCTCAAAAAAAGATAGTGCAAAAGTGGGAAACACAAGGGTAAAGGCCTTGAACACAAGGTGTAAAGAAGAGTGAACCAATCCTCAACCTTTAATGGTCTTAAATCATAAGTTTTAGCCCAAAAATACAGGTTTTAAACAGCTCAAAAACAATAGAAAAGATGAAAAACAAGTGGTGTAAAGATGGTACAAAGGTAAGAGAAGGTATACCTCTTGAAAATGAATGAACCCTTAAGCCATAAACTACCAATTTCACACTCTCAAGTGTTTCAAGAGCTCAAATTCAAGCACAAATAACCTCAGCAAGAAGCTCTCTAGGTTTGGTTTAGAGTGTATGGGCAAAGGCTATGCAAGTTATAAGAGAGAGAGAGAAAGAGAGAGAGAATTGTAAAGAGAGATAAAGAGAGAGGATATTTTTGAAATTATTCCCTCACTCCTAAATGTTTCTCACCTTGAAATATGAGAGGAAGGTCATCTATATATAGAAAACATGAGCCTTAGGTAGAAAATATCAAAAAATGGACAACTAGAGCTTTGTGGAAACAACTGGCAAAAATATCTGGGTTTCACACTAGTGTCCGACTGGCCAGAAGTGTGAATTAACGGCCACCAATGGTGTCCTGCCGACCATCTGCCTGCCACCAAAATTCTACTTCCAAGCCCAACTTCAAATGGACATATCTCCCTCATCCGGGCTCGATTTTAGGTCATTCATTAGTCTAAATTAAAACCCCCGAAGTCTAATTTCCAATGGTGGCAGCCTCACATCTAAATGCTAAGTGTGCAAAAAGATATGCCTATTTTAGTGAAGGTTTTTCATTTCTATCTTAATCAGATTGATGCCTAACTTCAAACGGCCATATCTCTCTCATCCGAACTCGACTTTAGGAAATTCTTGTGTCTAAAATGAAGCCCTGGAAGTCTACTTTCCAATGGTGGTGGCCTTACAACTAAAGTCCAAGTGTACAAAAGGATATGCCTGATTTAGTGAAGGCTGCTCAGTTCTCTCTTAACGGTTTGATGCCTAACTTCTTCCCCAACTAGTTTTCTTCCCTCTCCTCCTATTTTCTTCAACTCCAAACTTCTAAGTATGATGTTTTTAAAGATTTTCAAAGAGTTCACCTCTCTTCCATTTATTTCCACTTTGTCCTTACTCGGTTATCGAAAAGTGCAACTTTTAAACGAAATGCGAGCCTTGGAACATCGTAGAAACATTTTTAAAAATATTTTGAAAGAGAGGGTTTTAAGGTCTAAAATAGTTTTGGTCCAAAATAGGGTGTAAGGTTGGGATTTAGAAGCTCTTCTTGCTAATGAAATTGAGCGTTTGTATAGCATAACTTTCATCATCAAGTGATTAACTTGAGGCGTCCAAGTCTTAAGGGTGGTCAAAAATGGGGTGTCTACAGTTGCCTCTCTTTGAAAAAGCTCAAAGTCATGAAGTGACGTGAGTGAATGTCCAAGCCGGAAGACGACCCGTACTGACATGGCCGTAAGACTTGGGCAAACAAACAAAATGCGGATGCAATTGGTTGAACCCAAGGGTTGCCTACGTATCCTGTTACAAGGAATCAAACCAGCGTAATTCAGGAGCAGAATGAAAAATGATACATAATATAACGAAATAATACAAATGATATGTAGTGCAATGCAATAATATAATCAAACGACAAGCATGCCAAACCACACAAATACCATAAAGGGATGGAGATGCAAAATCAAACTACGTTTTATATAGAAAAGAAGTGGGCACAGCCAAACGACACCTAACACAAGCTAAGTGCCTACATCCTCAATACTGGCCTTAGTGCAGCATGGATGCTTAGACATAACAGAACCATTGTTTTAATGTGAAAAGGGTGCGAGCACATGCAAAACTATGTTTTTCGTAGAAAGAGAAAGAGTAAAAATAATTGGGTGATGTGATATAAGTGAGGAATGATCTGCCTGGGAAAGATAATGATCCTAAATGCTAAATGCCACAAGAGAAAGTACAATGCAATGAATGCAATGGATGCAGTGAATAAGGAACGCAAGCCAAATTACATCTTACCTAGAAAGGGCATGGACACAAAACAAACCACGTCTAACACAGAAAAAGTGTCGACACCCTCAATACTGGCCTCAGCGCAGCATGGGTACTTACATATGACAGAACCATGTTTCAACGAGGGAAATGTATGAACACATGCCAAACTAAGCTTAAAATGGAAAGGATGCAGACAATAAAATAGATAATGATGTACTGGATGCGATAGATAATGTAGTAGATGCATGCAATAGATGTTATATGCAATGCAATAAATGTAATAGATAATAAAATGCGATGTAGTAGCAAGGAAGTGGAAGTACCTTACAGGGGCAATTGGCGATAACTCACCTTATGCTACTGTGGATCTTCCTCTTCTTCTTGGTTGTGCTACAAATACTACTTTTTTCTTGGCTATGTTCGCAACTTTCCTTATTCTCCAACATGGTGACAGACTAGGTTGGTTCAGCATCCAGAATTGAGGTGCACACAAGCTACCTTAACCAATGGGGCTATCATATAGATTTCAAGCCGAGGATACACCCCTTGGTATTTAAACCATACGTTAGTCTCGAAAACCCCGAACCTTTGCGTTTTAGGCCTTAGCCACTCGAACTCTAGTGTCCACCATCTTAGTTAATCTCCTAAGAACTCATCGCAAACACAGGCAAGTGGCTATACCAGACTACCGGAAGTCGTTCAGGCACGACAAATACCAAAGGAATTGCACCTTTAGAGGATTTAAGATCTCCTAGACCAAGAGAGTGCACAAGACAGTGCGATGCAGAGTGAATGCACAAAACAATGCTATGCAGATAAATACACAAATCAATGCTGTGTAGGGTGAATGCACAAAACAGTACTATGCAGGTGCACAAGATAGTGCAATATAGGGTGAAATGCACAAGATAGTGTGATGTAAGATGAAATGCACAAGATAGTGCGATGTAAGATGAAATGCACAAGATAGCGCGATGTAAGATAAAATGCACAATATAGTGCGATGTAAGAAGAAATGCACAAAATAGTGTGATATAAAGTGAAATGCACAAGATAGTGCGACGTAAAGTGAAATGCACAAGATAGTGCGATGTAAAATGAAATGCACAAGATAGTGCGATGTAAAGTGAAATGCACAAGATAGTGCTATGCAGGTGCACAAGATAGTGCGATGTAAGATGAAATGCACAAGATAATGCGATGCAAAGTAGAATACACAAATTAATACATGAAATAGATGCGAATGCACAAGACAGTGCGAGTGAGGTGCACAAAATAGTGCGAGCGGTGCACAAAATAGTGCTCTGTGGGTTGAATGCAAAAGACAATGCAATGGTGCACAAAATAGTACGATACAAAGTGAATAGGATAGTGTGATACAAAGTGTACAAAACAGTGCGATGCAAAATGAAATGCACAAAATAGTGCGATGCAGGTGAGTGATGCATAGTAGGCAGAGGGAAATGAACAGTATTCAGAGTAATGCGTCATATACCTTACGAAATGAGTGTAGGGTAACTTGCCACAATTCACTGAAATGTAACACAAAAGGAGGCAACTTGATAAAACTCTGTTAAGTGCAGAACAAAGTTAAGAGCAAGAGCAATCAATCACGTAGCTTAACTCAACTAGAGAGTATAAGCATGCAGGCATAATCCAAAACACATGCATTAATCAAAGGGAATATGGCCATCCCAAAAGAGTTTTGAAATGGTCGAAGACAACTTTCGAAAGCTGAATCATATCAAAATCATCATGGGGGTGAGTTACCCTAATTCAAGGAAAAGTGTCCAACAAATGGCTCTGAGCGGATGAAGAGAAAGGTTGGGTTCATGCCCTTTACTCAATTGATGGCCCAATCAAATATACTGAAAATTGCCTCTGGTGCCTAGTCATTGGCCACCGGTTGGGTTCATGCCCCTTGTTCAATGGATGGCCCGGTCAGATACACTAAAAATTGCCCCTAGTGTCCAACCACTGGCCACTGTTTTCAACATTATGTAGGCACATGTAATAGGGATCATCAGATCCTGGAACAGTTGTCAACCCATTAGACTCATGCTTCTCTTCTGCTCCAACATGTTGAGAACTTACTCTAGTCCCCTCCGAAGCACTTACTCTAGTCCCCTCCGAAGCAGTGACAGATTCCACATATACACTTTGTAATGATCATGAATGCGATGCCCCTTGTATGGACACTTTCAGTTTATTTATGAATTCCACACATGGAATTGTTTTTGAGTTTGGATCAAATGCTCGTGTATAGAATTTTGACGATGTCACTCTATTGAACTTTAAACGACAAACTTGCTAGGGTGACTCGATGAAGAGCATTTTTTAGCAATAGACATGTTATGGTGACTCAATGAAGAGCACAAACTGAAACAAACACCAGGCACGACACAACTGAATTCACAACTGACCCAAAAGCATAAAAAGGCTCAAGGTAACTGATCATTCATAGTGCCCCTAGTTTTATTTATGTTCCCTTTTAGAAATCAATTTTGCAAAACTCAAGTTTCGATTCCTTTTTGTTGCTCAAGATAGAGATTCTACTGATAAGTTCAAGTATTGAAAATTTCTCCACTTGTTGATTCAAGCTAGTTCTTTTTTACCCAATGCAAGTATATGATATACACAACAGTCAGTGTAGCTCATGGATTGATACGAAGCTAACGACATGAATTGGGCAAGATGATTGAGTTGAAATGGTTGAGATAGATATGGTTAAGACCGAACTTCAAGATGAAATTGCCTACGTATCCCAATAATGGGAATTAGGTCAACGTAGTTTATGGCTGAGTTTTACTCGGGTGTTGACACTCTCTTTTTGCGCTCTAACTTTTTCCAAAGTCGCCCATTCGGGATTTTCAACGTTACGAGCTATATTTTTTTGATTTCTCATTTTTTTTATGCTCTAACTTTTGCCTAGGTCACCCTTTCAGGTTTTCGGCCTAGCGAGCCTCTCAAGGATAATGTTATAACATTTGTAGTGAATTTGATCAATGGTCATTCTTGCCCTAACACTGGTACTGGCTTCGCCTTGATTTGAGCTTGGCTCTCCATTCTTTTATGCATGCCTTCTTCCTATCTTTTGCACCTTTTGCAAAGTTAGCTCTTCTTGCACTATGGTACCTCCTCTCATTGGCTTTCCCGAAATGCAGGCAAAAGTTCCTTTCTTCATAATTGATTGGATTTCATTCCAATGGATCATAGCTGATTGATTTCATTCCAATGAATGCTCTTGGCTTGATGGTTGACTTCTTTCTTTTCTTTTTTTCCTTTTTTCCTTTTCTTTTTTCATTCCTTTCTTTTCTTTTTTTCTTTCTTCTTTTTCTTCTTTTAGGTTTCTTTTATCCTTTTCCCTTTGAATAATGAAAACACCAGGGGAGCAATTCTATGATTATAAGGTTTGAAAGCCGCCTTATACTTGCAGGTCTGAAAGCCGCCTTGTGCTTGCCAAAATGATCGCCTTACGGCGAAGAGAATCCCTAGACAATGTAAAATACTACGCACAATTCTGAACCTATCTTCGCAAGTTTTGCAAAAGAAACAACTTAAAAATTTTCAAAGCATGAATGATTTTGCGCCGATAAGTCAGAATTCACTCAAACCATTCAAGGGATCCTTCTCAACACTAAAGCTTATTAACAAATCTTATTCCAAAACAAATTCAAAACCAAATTCAAAGCCTTTTTCTATTTGTAAAAGGTCACACATGCATCACTATAGGCACAATAAAACGATCAGAAACTTAACTCTCATTTTCTTATAAAGATGAAGACCTAAGGGTACACCAGAGCGACTCAAATGAAAAGACTCAACTGACGCAACAACAAAAGAAAAGACAAAGAAAATAATACTCACAATATAACTATTTGCAGGACATAACTCAAAACAAAACAAGTATTTCTAAGACAAAAAGGGGGTCCATCTGTAGAATTTCAAAAACAACTTCAAGTAGCCTTATAGGAAGGTCCACACCTGCCTTCAATTCAACAATACACATCCACACCCAAAAGGGTTGATTTTCGACTTTCAAATTGGGTCTCACAGATTGAATCTCACGATTACGCTGTCCCCAAACATCTTCTTGACCAAAACAATTGCTTTTTCATACCATGCCCCTAGTTCAGAAGGTCCTTCCCAAGTGCTTTTGACAATTACCCTAGCTGAGACTGAGATTCATCATCCCAACCACCAGTGCTGGCATCTCTAAAGAGCCCAGTGCTTCATCAAGCTTGAACTCATCGAGATCGAGTAAACTTTCCATCTCTTCAAAGATTTTGTTCCTTTTGCTCAAATCGGGATCAGAAGATTCAGGAATGAACATAGTGGGTTTGGGCTCATTGGCGGGTATACTATGTTGGCTAGGGTAATGGTTGGTTGTTGGCAAGCTGTGGATGGATTTTATGTTGTGAAGTGGCAACCTATTGCAGTCAGGGAGAGGGTTATTGACAGCTTTGGGATTTTCAGGTGGGGGTGATGACCTTTTTGTCAATCAGGTCTTGAATTTCATGGTGAAGGTGAGAGCTACGGTTTGTATGGTGACCGTACTACTAGTAGAATGTGCAATGTTGGGTAGAGTCGTGTGTAGATGGAAGAGGATTAGGGAGAGGTCGAGGATTGAGCGATTTGAGATACCATTTATTCATTAGTACCCACAGTGCACAGGTTAGGCTCATATGGAGTTAGGTGAAGGTTCATTTCGGGGAGGAGGAAGCACTAGGTTTAGAAATATTGGCAAATGGGTTGGCGGGTGTTGATCGCGTATTCATGGGCTTAAGCCTAGAGTTAGGATGGGTATTTCTAGTAAAGCAACCCTTTCTATTGCTTGCCCTCTTATTCAAAATGCTCTCATCCTGAGCGATAAAATTGTTATCCATAGTCTTTGCAACAACTGCAAGCACTTACTGCTTGTTCAACCCTTTGACCTTCAAAGTCTTAATAGCCCACTGAAGTTGTGCATAGAGATCAATACTTGTTCCAGCCTTATTCTTGCCACTTGCTTCTGCTTGGCCAAGGGTTTGGGTGGCTATATCAAAGCGAGATCCATTTGTTGTTGATCTGTAATCACTTAGACTTGAGATAGTTTCAAGTTGGCCATTTTCAACTGCAACTCGCCCCAAGATTGAGGAGCTTGGTGATGGGACCAAAACCTTAAATGTTAAATCTGCCACCGTTCCTTGAAGGTCTTCAATGATTCTCCACATCTCACCAATAGCAGGTTCGGCCTTTTGGCGCTCATGATGTACTCAAACTGGATTGGATGCATCCATCATACACAAGTCAGTGCTTTTTGGAATGAACATCACATGCTTAGGTAAATGGGCCGGGGTGATGTATATGTTGGGGTTGAAGGTAGCTGAGAGCATGTGGATGAGGTTAAGGTGGGGAGGAGATACTTGGTCATGGATGGAAAGTGGGTCGGTGATAATATTGGGGTCTTGAGGTGGAGCTACTGTCTAGTTGTCGATGAAATTTGAACCTCATGACGAAGAAGGTAGCAACGATTGGTGCCATGACCTCATTGCTAATGATACATATAATATTTGGGGGGATTATGTCTAGCAAGGAGTGGTTAGGAAGAGGCTGAGGATCAAGGGCTTTGAGATACCCTTTTTCCATCAGGACTTTTAGTGCACTGGTTAGGCTCATATAGAGGAGAGTGAAAGTTTGTCTTGAGCTCAGGTTGGGCCGGTTGTTTGTGGTTTGGTATTGGTAAAAGGATTTGCAATTTTGGTAGTGGTGACGGTATTGACTTCAGTGGGTTTGGGAATGGTGCTACTGCCAGCATTGGTACTCTCGAAAAAACCTTCTTTGTTGGTTCGCTTGTTTTGTGAATAATCCCTTTGTTGAATGCACTCTTAATCTGAACCCCTAATTCATGCAAAGTTTTGAAAGTTAATAGTGGAGCGACTATCAACTTTTGTAACATATCAAGCTCAAGGTTGTGCACAACTATCTGCACTTGGTCCCTCTCAGAAGGGCGATCTATCATCTGTGCAACCTTTGCTCTCCACCTTGCAACAAATTTCACAAAAGGTTCTTTAGAATTCTGGTGGTTTGCTTCAAGGTCTTGGGTGGCCATTTCAATTAGGGTATTGTAAGAGTACTGATTGACAAACGCCTCAGCCAACTCTTCCCAATTCTGCTTCACTTTATCCCCCAACTTAGCATACCAAGTGGCTGCTATACCCAACAGGGTTCTTCCATGCAGAGAGAGTTTCTGAGGCTTAGTCAGACCCATCAGTTTTAGGACATCCAAGAAAAGCTGGATATGTACCATAGGATCTCCAGACCCGTCAAAACGGTCAATGTGTGGCATTTTGAATCTATCTGGAAGCCTTACAACAGCCTCGATGTACCCATCCTCAATGTCAAGAATGAAGCTAATTCCCTGTGCCTTTTGGAATTGCTTCTCAAGGTTAGCAATTTTTACCAAGGTCGGATCGAGATCATTAATATCAAGGGGATAAAGCCCCTCATTAGGCTGCACCAAGGGTCTAAAAACTCGAACTTGAGCCAAGCCTTCTCGAGGATCTGTGTCGTGAAAATCTTCAGCTCACAGAGGTGGGTCAAAGTTTGGCTGTGGGCCTAGGACTAGATGTGTAGTAGATATTCCAGATGGGCGTTGCATTTCAGCATTGGTCTCATCCTGTGTGGCAATTCTGTGGTTTGACGCCACTATCATGGCCATAACTTCTTCTGGACTCTGAGCTATCATGGGTCTGCTGAGTTGGCCATCGGGAAATGGATGGGTGTAAGCTGAGAGTTGACTGACAAGGATTTTGACTCGGTTACACCTGATGTATCTGAACTGGATTAGCATTAACAGGATTGACGGGATTGGGCTTTTTTAGAATTGATCTTTTGGCATTATATGGATCTTTTCTGAGTTATCCTTTTGCGAATCAGATGGACTGGGCCTTTGCTGAGTGGGTTTTTTTCTAAATTTGGATGGACTGTGATGGGTTAAGGCAGATATTGCTCATTCTTTCGGTCAGACAAACCTGGCATTAAAAACAAATGCTCCATCAGATTGCAATACCGAATATGCTGGTCAAAACAGTGTAAGATACAATTCTTGGCCCTAGTTCTGGTTCGGGTTCCAATATTTTTCCACTATATCAAACACAAACCCTTGGATTTTGACCCAAATTCTGATTCTGATATGACCCTCAAGTTTGAAAGGAATAGCCTCAATATTAAGACTCTCCGAGGATTGCATCATATATTCCCAAAGAGTTCACATTTTGCACAAAAGCATTCAAAACACCCCTATAAGAGGTTTAGGGTTTCCCTGTCCTAGCTTTGGCGTGATCTACAGCTTTACTACTCAAACAAACGATATCACATCATCCTGCATATGGGAGAGTATCATGTCCTAAATTGGAACAGTCTCTATGGCTTTACTATATACAGCTAGGCCAAATGGTCAAAAAGGGTGCCTCGGCAAGACTAACTAATATACCTCTCACACCTAACACCGAGAAGTGAAAGGAGGATCAAGCGGTACAGTGGTAGTCCAGATCCAAGGGTTGTGTTCCCATCATGGTAAAGCCTGTGACCGGTAATCCTTTTGGCAAGCTTTTCAGGCAAGCCTCCGGCAAACCATCCAGGAATAGCAGATGGCAAACACAGTGACTTAAGCACAACAATGCAAGTGTAACGCAAAGAAATGTATGAGTGTAGGTAAAATTTCATATCATGAATTTCGAGTCAAGTTCTCTAAAGTCCCCAGTAGAGTCGCCAGAAACTGTAGCTCGACTTTTTCACATCCCCTTTCGGAAGACGAAATAACCCTACAGTATCGAACTCTCACGGTTCTGAATCTGATCTCACAAGTGCAATATGAAATAGATAATCACCAAAGAGTCCAAATCTGGCAAATCTTTTGGAAAATCGATTTTGAATCAAATTGCCAAAAATGGACTACTTTACCAGATACAGAGTCGTCACCTAAATATTTTTTAAGAAATTTAGAAAACCCAAGACTCGTACCAAAGGCCACGTGTCCATCATCACCAAGATTGTCTTGGCTCATGAACTTAAGTACTAGAGGGGAAGGTCATGAATTGAGCACCCCCGCTCGCCCGATCAAAGTTCGGCCTCTACTAATCATGATATGATTCTTATCTACATTATATGCTCTTGTTCCAGTTTATTAGGCTAGCATTACTATGTGATGCGCACACACACAAGTATAGACTAAATTGCAAGAATTGGAACATTTCGATTCATGTTTGTTTTGAAAATTGCTTCGAATATGTACCACTTGAAAAAGTGATCGCATATGAACATTACCCAAATTATTCCAATTTAAGCAACTAGTCTTCATCCACAGGCATTCAAGCAATTATAGCACCTAAGCAATTGGCCTCATGGCAAGAATGCTAGACATGACAACATCAACACTTATGCAATTATGCTAAAGTGAGTAAAGGCTCATCTAGTACTCCAAGCCAAAAAAAGAAACGAGTTAGAAAAATACATTATTCCTAACTATGCGATATGACTAATGCAACGCATGCAAAAATGCAACTAATAGGCTCGGCTACTAATATGGCATATGAATCAATTTGATAACATGCGATCTAAGCACGCATTCAAAGAAATATTTAAGCTAACAATGCAAGTTAAAATGATGAACCGAGTCTCGGTGCATACACTACAAATGGAAGCAAACATGAAGTATACTAAACAAAACATGATGTCCCTAAACTAACCATCGTAAGCAGTTAAATAAAAGGGAGAAAAACGTGGGGTTGGAAGACATACACGTTATTTCAACATTGCGTTCTCACGAAGGAGAGTTCGAATGAACTAAGTTAATTAACTAACTAACTAATTAAAGCTAAGCTAATTATAACAAAACAAGTTAAATTAGCTAAATTACTTAACTAATTATTATAACAAATGAATTAACTATTCTAACTAACTAAAATAATTACAAAACGAAATCAAATAACAAGTTAACTAACTCAACACTTTACAAAATTAACTAGCCATAACTAATTAATTACAACAAATCTCTAAGCTAAATATTTAAACTTAAGCATGCTCGGTACGCGAGGAATGCTCATGCACATGCTTGGTTTTCACCCGAAAAACCACTGTTTTGCTTGCAAAAGGCCTTTGTTGCACAATAGAACATTTACACTTTTGTCCACCTCTAGAATGGCTCTATTCTGCTTAAAAAACACACTGCTGAATTTTGCATCGGTGGCCGGACGACCAGGAGTGAGGGCCTGCTGGTCACCAGTGATAGCCAGCCGGCCACTGTTGTAGGGTTCATCTTGCTGCAACAAAGAGCAAACAGAGCATGCACAGGATGTTCTCAAAGATTTTTTTGCACAATTCACCCCTCCTTATCATAAAAAAAAAAAAAAAAAAAAAAGGAGTAATAGGTTTGACTCACGAATCACCAATGGATGCAATTTCCTTGCATGATAGCTCATGAACCAAATGTGCAAGTTTAACAAATGCAACAAAATAAGACTCTCAAAACCACCACTCTATCATGAAAGATCAAGGGAAGTAGTTGACAATGAATCTTGAACCGTTTTCATTACTAATGAGTATGAAACGACTCAAGACTCAAGGGTTCAATTAACGTCCCATTGAACCCAAAACCAAATTATTATCTTGCATCACTTTTAATTCCAAGTTTTAATTACTCCATTTTAATTTACCAACTATTCCTTAATTAATTAAGTCCAAATGTGAAGATTAAGTCCTCTAATGGAAAGAAGCATCAAACCAAAAGTTATTTTAGACATGAGAGAAGCTTTATGTCGTTGGTAATGAACCCCAAAGGGATTAGACCATTAAGCACAAGACCTCAATCTCATGCTTTAAACAAGCAAGTAGCTTGAAGCAACTTTCAAAGCAAATCAAAAGCCAAGAAATGAGGGAGGTTGCAGAGGTAATTAAGAGTGACTAGAAGTATGGAAAGCCATAAATAAATGCAATCAACTCAAATAAAATGATGTCTAAGGCCTAGAACACCAAACTCATGAGGACAATTACACTATAAGCATACAAAACAAAGCTCAAATGAAATTATCAACCCAAAACAGTGCTAAAATAGTCTAAAAACAGTCCTAAAACATGTTGGAACTAAGACAAAAAAAAAAAGAAAGAGCTAGATTAATAAGCTAAAACATAGAGCATGCTAGGCTAGTAAGCAAGACACGAAGAGGGGAAGCTAACCCCTCCAATTTTTGACTTCAAAACATGATTTTGGCCACTGAAATAACTCTGAAAATCAGTGTTTAAAAGCTCAGAAAAAGATAGTGCAAAGGTGGGAAACACAAGGATAAAGGCCTAGAACACAAGGTGTAAAGAAGGGTGAACCCCCTCCTCAACCTTTAATGGCCTTAAATCACAAGTTTTAGCCCAAAAATACAGGTTTTAAATAGCTCAAAAAATAGTAGAAGAGATGGAAAAACAAGTGGTGTAAAGATGGTACAAAGGCAAGAGAAGGTATACCCCTTGAAAAGGAATGAATCATTTAGTCATAAATCACCAATTTCACACTCTCAAGTGTTTCAAGAGCTCAAATTCAAGCTCAAATTCAAGCTCAAATAACCTCAGCAAGAAACTCTCTAGGTTTGGTTTAAAGTGTTTGGGCAAAGGCTATGCAAGTTGTAAGAGAGAGAGAGAGAGAGAGGATATTTTTGAAATTATTTCCTCACTCCTAAATGTTTCTCACCTTGAAATATGAGAGGGTCGTCATCTATATATTAAAAACATGAGCCTTAGGTCGAAAATATCAAAAAAGGGGACAGCTGGAGCTTTGTGGAAACTACTGGCAAAAATATCTGGATTTTACACTAGTGGCCAACTAGTGGCCGGCTGGCTAGAAGTGTGAATTTCCGGCCACCAATGGTGTCCGGCCGGCCATCGGTCGGCCACTTGTCAGCCACCAAAAATCTGCTTCTTGGCCAGACTTCAAATGGGCATACCTCCCTCATCCGGACTTGGTTTTAGGCAATTCTTGAGTTTAAATTGAAGCCCCGGAAGTATACTTTCCAATGGTAGAAGCCTCACATCTAAATGCTAAGTGTGCAAAAAGATATGCCTATTTTAGTAAAGGTTGCTCATTTATATTTTAACCAGATTGACACCTAACTTCAAACGGCCATATCTCCCTCATCCAGACTCGGCTTTAGGAGATTCTTGTATCTAAAATGAAGCCCCGGAAGTCCAATTTCCAATGGTGGTGGCCTTACAACTAAAGTCTAAGTGTACAAAAGGATAGGCCTGATTTAGTGAAGGTTGCTCAGTTCTCTCTTAACGGTTTGATGCCCAACTTCTTTCCCAACTAGTTTTCTTCCCTCTCCTCCTATTTTCTTCAACTCCAAACCTCTAAATAAGATGTTTTTAAAGATTTTCAAAGAGCTCACCTCTCTTTCATTTATTTCCACTTTGTCCTTACTCGGTTTACCGAAAAGTGCAACTTTTAAACGAAATGTGATCCTCAGAACATGGTAGAAACATTTTCAAAAATATTTTAAAAGAGAGGGTTTTAAGGTCTAAAATAGTTTTGGTCTAAATAGTTTTGGTCCAAAATAGAGTGTAAGGTTGGGATTTAGAAGCTCTTCTTGCTGAAGAAATTGAGCGTTTGTACAACATAACTTTCATTATCGAGTGATCAACCTAAGGTGCCCAAGTCTTAAGGACGATTAAAAATGGGGTGTCTACACATATGCTATAGATTCAGAGTTAGACTTGTGAATTTATATCTGTAAATGTTTCCTTTTTTTACAAATAATTGGGATTAATGGAAGATAACTATTTCATCGCATGTTATTATGTAATTAACATTGTGGGTGGTTTATCATAATTATTTCAGGGCATTACAGGATCCTATTTCGATGGGACCTTGATGAGTCGATCCACCTACATATCTTGCTTTTACTGCTATATCGAGAGTTGCTCCACGTATTGCTTGACGTAAAACAGATAGTGGATTTGTTTCTTTCTTTTGTTGAATCTTTTTCATAGCTCGATAGATAATTTGATAAGCCAATGATTTTTTTTCCGTGTTTCAGAATATGGTTAATCAACATATTAACTAATCGATTACAATAAATTGGATCAGATTTTGTAATTTTTTCTTTTGTAGTACCTCGACGTGACATGAGCGTGAAAGAGGTTCAAGAATCCGTTTTCTTTTATAAGGTCTAAAATCACTTATTTTGACTTTTTTACCCCATATTGTAGGATGGATCTTCAAAGATATAAAAGATCTCCCTCCAAGCCGTGCATACGACTTTCATTAAATATGGCTTTGCACAATTTTTTACTTTTGGCGACTAAAATTTTTTTCGTCGCCAAAAACCTTTCCCAACAATTGGTCACCAACTAACGTGTCGACCAAAACTTTTAGTCACCAAAACCTTCGCCGACTAAAACATGACTTTTGACGACTAAAAATTTAGTCGCCAAGAGTGCTAGTTCTTGTAGTGCTATATGATGACTGACGAATTCTATTTTCTCTCATTTTTTTAAAAATCTTTTTGTGGATGTATACATTTTTCACTATTGTTTTGATAATATGAATAGCATGCCAATTACAAATTAGTACCTATAATTCTTCACTATTGTTTTGATACATTTTAAATTTAATATACAAATTCTATATAATAATAATAATAACCCAAATTGCAACACTCATATGGCTCGGCCTAGCTCAAAACTCATATTTTTAGACTCATGGGTAGAATTTAAGCTTTAATAATCTGGGACAGGTCAATCCAACCGTGACATGTTGACTAGTTAAAACCACCAGTCTAATCCTTAAGTTTTGAAACAAAATTGGACCGGCTCATTAGGACAAACACAATAGATATGTTAAAGTGTGTTATATGATAAAAAAATATTAAAAGTGAAACTTAAAAATATGTGTTAAGAATTTGTTAATTTAGTTAGTGAATAATAAATGAATGGTGATACAATAAATATGTTAAGAGGTGTGTTAAAGTGTGTGTTACAAATATATATGTGTATATAATAAATAAAATAAATAAATAATTTAGTTTAATCCAAAATTTCAAACTTAAAATTAAATTTCAAGTCAAAAAAAAAAAATCCCAACAAGTAAAAAATATATATATATATATTGCCATTGACCGGTCAACTGGTAAGACCAATTTTTTTTTTTTTTTTTTTTTTTTCCTTTTCTTGAAGGATTCGAAGCCAGACGTCCGGGAGGACTTCCGGTCAGATGTCCGGGGGACGTCCTCCAAGCACATTCACTCTCTCTTTCGCTGGCTAAAACGCTCGCTGCAGTTAACACACATATTAACATCTGATACTAACACACACGTTAACAGCTCCATTGCAGCCCCAAACAACACCCTCAGCTAGCCAAAACTTAACACATGATACTAACACACAGCTTAGTATATCCATTATGGATACTCTTATTAAGGCCTCGTTTGGGAATAGACTAATTTAGTAATTTTTTAGCTATTTGGCTAAAATATGAGCTAAAAAAAACTAATATGTTTGGGATAACTTTTGACTTTTTACGAAAAGATGTGCAAAAAGTAGAAAGAAAAGAGAATCTTTGACTTTTTGGTATGGGTTGTTGGCTTTTTGACTTTTTTAGTGACTTTTTTACTTTTTAGCTAAACAGGCCGCTTCCCAAACGAGGCCTAAGGGTTAGTTGGGGTGTCATGGCTAACCCAAAAAAATCATTTTGTTATAGAAACTAACCCAAAAAAATTCATCCTAAATTTTACCAATCCGTCAAGGGGATCTTACCTAACACATGGATATTATAAAAGGAAAATACTATAAGTTTCAAATTTTTTACTAAACAAATAATTAAATGTCTCATATGAGTGTGGGGTCTATAAAATTACGGACCTCACATCATGTGAGGCATTTGGTCATTTATTTAATAAAAAATTTAATATCTCTAACATTACTCTATTATAAAAGGACATGGATGCATAAAAGTTGTAAAACTCAATGTACTTTTCATTAATTTTATAATATATTTAATTTATTTTGAAATTTTTTTAACCCATTCACTACTTCTAAATCAGTTTTATTTTGAAATTTTTTTAACCTAGTCACTATTTCTAGATCAAGGCCGATCATAAAACAGAATACAAAAATGTAACCGAAATCTTTAATACTAAATTAAATTTGTAACGGCAAAAGAACTATCAGCAATTGCCTAGGTGAGATCTTTTTGGGGATCCCACCTTATTTTCTCCTTGCTCAAAAGAATTAATCTTAATTTTATTTATTAAAACTCTAATTCACCCTTCATTTTTTTCATTCCTCCCACAATGAAAACCTTTTGAATATTTGGCTAAGCAAAACCATGAAATAGAAGAAGAAAGGGGTTTTTTCCCATAAGAAAACGTTAAGCACTTGGCTGTCCACATATCTGAGCACTATAACATTGACAGTTTTAGAAATCAAATATTTTAATTTCTAAAAGTAAAAATTTTGTTACAAAAGATATTTATGGATCAATTTCTATCATCGTGAGAATAGTTGCTAAAAAATCGTTCCGAAAACTCAAAAATAAGGCTTTTAGCGACAAAATTTTGAAAATGTCACTAATAAATAGATTTTTAGGAACAAAGTAATTTGGTCTCAAAATAATTTATTTTTTGAGACAAAAAATTTGGTCCTAAATAGATAATAATTCATCATTAATGTCTAATTTTCGTTGCTAAAAATATAATAAAGATAATCAAATAGATTCACGTTGATCATGCTAATCAAAAAGATGAAAATGATTTATCTATCTTTGATGACACTATTGGTTATTACAAACCTGATGGTATAAATACCTTAATCTACACCATAGTCCGACATTTCATAGGAACTCCTACTAATATATATTCTCGCATACATGATCAACTTAATAATCTTACTTGCCCTACTTTAAGTGATTTTAGATGGTATAAAGATGTATTTACTTCTAGAGTCATGTTAAGAGAAGACTGTACTAAATCTTTTTGGAAAGAAAAATTTATTAATGGATTACCTAGTCTTTTTACTCATAAAATTAGAGATGTTCTTAGTCAACCTACTAGTGTTATTGAATGTGATAATTTAACTTATGGTGATATCATTAGTACTATTCAAAAAGAATGATTAAGAATGTGTATTGATCTTAAACTTAGTCAAAAAACTACTAAAGATAAACATAAGGTTAAATATGAATTAGGAAACTTTTGTGAACAATATGGTTTACCTCCTGTAGCACCCTATCGTCGCAAATCACATAAACATAAATCATCCTACAAATCTTCTAATAAATATAAAAAGAATTATTCACCTTTTAAATCAACTGATAAATTTTATACGAAACCCAAAAAGAAATATTATAAAAAATCACATCCAAAATCTAAATCTAATAAAGATATTTACTTGTTATAATTGTGGTAAAAAAGGCCATTATTCTAATAAATGTAAAGAAAAACAAAAATTAAAAGATAAATTTAATCAACTACAAATTAATGATGAATCAAAAAGTCAATTATATGAAATCTTTCAATTAAATCAATCTGATAATAACTCATCTTCTAATAATTCAAATAATTCGTCTGATTCTCAATCATCTAGTGATAATTCTGATAACAATATTGAATTAGGGTGTAATGATGTCTGTTGTAAACCAGTTAAACGAATCACTGTTCTTACTAAACAAAATCAAGAAGAATCTGCTCTTATTGAATTAATTAGTCGATTAGAAGATCTAGAATTAAAACAAAAAATATACTGATAAATTAAAATTTTTATTAACTAATACTGATAGAAAACCTAAGTTTGATAAACCAATTATTAGTCTCTCCAAGACCTTAGAAAGATTTAAAAATAAACAAAAAGAAGTTACACTGCAGGATTTACAACATGAAATTCATCAGATTAAACAAACCATTAAAGATTTACAAAGTAAAGATAGAAGTTTAGAATATGAAATTATTACATTAAAACTTAATAAAAATTTAGATCTATTCCAAGAAAATCATGGTACGTCTCCTAATGAATCCCCTAATGAATCTGAACATGATTCTGATCCTACTAATCCTAAAAATCTACTCTTTGATAATCGATCACATCAATCTCCTAAAGAAAAAAGATTGAATCTAATTAATAAAATTCATATTCAAAAATAGTATTCAAAAGTTAAACTTGTAATTGATGATTTTGAATTAAATCTTATTGCTTTAATTGATACTGGTGCTGATCTTAATTGTATTCAAGAAGGATTACTCCCTACTAAGTATTATGAAAAATGTCTTGAAAAATTAACGTCTGCTAATGGTAGTAAAATGCATATTAATACAAATTACCTAAAGCTCATATTTGTCAAGATAATATTTGTTTTAAAACCTCATTTGTTTTAGTTAAAAACATGACTGATAAAATCATTTTAAGAACTCCATTTATATTTTTATTATATCCATTTACTACATCTAGTAAGGAATAACCACTCATGTTTTAGGACAACCTGTTACTTTTAAATTCTTATCTCCGCCTGAAATATTGGAATTAAATCAGTTGAAAGATTGTTCTATTTCTCAATCTATTAATTGATTAACTTGACAGTTACGTTTTCTCAAAGAAGAAGTCAATTATAAACGAATTGATCAACAATTAACTGACCCTGTTGTTATATCCCAAATTGAAGAATTTAAATTAAAACTAGAAACCACTGTTTGTTCTACTTTACCAACTGCCTTTTGGTATAGGAAAAAACATGTAGTTACTTTACCATATATTAAAAAATTTAATGAAAGACAAATCTCTACTAAATCCCGACCTATTCAAATGAATCATGAATTAGTTGAAATGTGTAAAAAAGAAATTAATGAGTTGTTAAAAAATAGAATTATTAGCCATAGTAAATCACCATGGTCTTGTCCTGCTTTTTATGTTAATAAAAATGTTGAACTAGAAAGAGGTGTCCCTCGCTTAGTCATTAATTATAAACCATTGAATAAAGTCTTAGAATGGATTAGATATCCTATTCCTAATAAAAAAGATTTGATTAAAAGACTCAGTCAAGCTGTTATTTTTAGTAAATTTGATTTAAAAAGTGGTTTTTGGCAAATTCAAATTCATCTTAAAAATAGATATAAAACTGTTTTCACTACCCCCTTTGGTCATTATGAATGGAATGTCATGCCTTTTGGATTAAAAAATGCTCCTAGTGAATTTCAAAATATAATGAATGATATTTTTAATCCATTTAGTCATTTTTCTATTGTCTATATCGATGACATATTAATTTTTTTCTAAATCCATTAGTGAACATTGGAAGCATTTAACTGCATTCTTTTATACTATTAAAAGTCATGGTCACGTTATATCTGCTCCAAAAATTAAATTGTTTCAAACTAAAGTCCGATTTTTAGGTTATGATATTCACCAAAATACAATTTTACCTATTAGCCGCTCTATTAAGTTTGCGTCCAAGTTTCCTGATGAAATTTTAGATAAAACCCAGTTGCAACGTTTTTAGGTTCATTAAATTATATTGCTGAGTTTTACAAAGACCTTAGGAAAACTTGTCAACCTCTGTTTGATCGGTTAAAAGACAATCCTCCTCCTTGATCTTCTAATCATACTGCTATTGTTAAACAAGTCAAACAATATGTCAAGTCTCTTCCTTGTCTTGGTATTCCTACTGAAAATTCATTCAAAATTATTCAAACTGATACTTCTAATATTGGTTATGGTGGCATTCTTCTCCAGCAAGTCACTCCTCAGTCATCTGAACAAATTGTTCGTTATCATTCTGGTGTCTGGAATAAAGCACAATTAAACTATAATACTATTAAAAAATAGATTTTATCTACTGTTTTATGTATTAGTAAATTTCAAGATGATATTTTAAATCAAAAGTTTCTACTTCGTGTTGATTGCAAATCTGCTAAATATATTTTAGAAAAAGATGTTCAGAATCTTGCTAGTAAGCAAATTTTTGCCCGTTGGCAATCTATTTTAAGTATTTTTTATTTTGATATTACTTATATACCTGGTTGTCAAAATTCTATTCCTGATTTTCTTACCCGAGAATTTTTACAGGGGGGATAGGGATGACCACTCCTTTTATCCCTTACCACAAATCCCAAATTACCCATTACAACACCCTGATTCACCAAACTACTTACCGCATTGCTCGCCTCAAATTAGGCCGCAAAACTACTTAACGTGCTCAATATATTAACTATCACCAAATTCAAGCTTGTCGCCATTTATTTGCTGATTATTACAACTGTTTTGATTACCATCAATCTTATTTAAACCTCCTTAGTCTTTGTTAATCCTTATTGCTAACCCTTGTTTTTATTTAACAGATGTCTCACCCCAGGCCTCCTTCTAAAGCCTTAGTCCCTTCTAGTCAACCTATTGTTCCACCTCCATTGGAGTTAGTCACCCAATACCATCCTATTGAACTGATTAATCATTACCAAGTTCTTGGTAACATTCCTAAACCTAGTTACACATCTGCTTTGGCTACTGATCCTTTTGCTTCATCCAGCCAGGCAGTTACTCCATACCCTCCTAATCCTATTAAATCAGCCCGTTCTGATTATGTTAAATTCACCACTACTAATCTGTTTTTCAAAGAGCCTAGCCACTCCAAGAGTCAGTTTGTTAATGACCTAGTTAAATCTTATTTTCCTCCTGGATGGCATTTTGTTCCTCTCCATCTAGAGAAAACAATCACCTTCTATAAAGACATCATATTCAACCATCAGTCAATTGTGATTAAACCTATTTATGATCGTACTTACACTAGTAAAGTTGTCTACCATTCACTTTATATCCACAACATTGTTTCCTTAGTTGAATGGGGTTCTCCTTATCAACTTCGAGATTTACCTAATCACTCCATTCAATATAGTTATTATGACTATATTGATGCCTGGTTCAAAGTGTTTCTCTACCAAACTGATACTTTTAGTCACTCTTGGTTTCTCCAATTTGATCAAAAGTTTAAATCAGAATTACCTACCTGGTTTCTGAGATGGTGGACTCATTATGGTGCCATTTCAGATATCTTCCCAACTATTGTGATGGAACAGGTTAACTATTTTTCAACTGTTTTCTCATTTTCTCCACAACAGAAGAAATTCCCCAAATTGCTTACTTTTATATCCAAATACAAAATCCCTTGGATATTTAAATGGCAATATGGCATTTCTGATGATGTTGTTCACCGGCTACATATGGTTAAATGGTGGGATAACTACAAAGTTTCCCGCATTGTTGAAATTGTTCAAACTGAGTTCCCGATTAACATTCATGCTCCTACACCTGCCATGGTTAAAGCTCAGCAGAACCCAACTGCTTCAATCACCCAAGGAAGTCAACTTCCTACAGTCAACCTTGGAAGCCCATCTTCAAGTTCTTCCAAGCCCAAGTCAAAGATTAAATCAAAGGATAAAACAAAGCCCAAAACTGCTAAAGCAAAGTCCAAGGCTAAGTCTCCAGCTTCGGCATCTCAAGCTCAACCCAAAGTCAAGCCCAAGGACAAATCCAAGTCTAAGTCATCCAAAGATGAGCTGCTCAAAATGGCTCGTCTATTGGTTAATCAGGCCCAAGCCCAGTCAGAATCGGATAACAGCAGTTCAAAAGAAAGTTCAGACAGTTCACATTCTTCTGAAGGATCAACTACTCAAAACCCATATGGACCCGAATTTCAAGATGCACAGGATCCATATGCTTAGTCAGATCTGCATTGGATTCCATATAGATACAAATTAGCTTCAATCAATACTCTTTTGAGAAAAGCTGTCAATTTGTATTTATATCGATTCCTTTAGTAACATGTTTTCCACCGAAAGTAATGAATAGTAAAAGTCACTATTCATCACTCAATCAATCTGCTAAAGCTACATCAACTTTC
The DNA here is from genome assembly GCA_030407325.1 of Camellia japonica. Lineage (NCBI taxonomy): Eukaryota > Viridiplantae > Streptophyta > Magnoliopsida > Ericales > Theaceae > Camellia > Camellia japonica. The sequence goes on from JAPPVO010000029.1 coordinate 59,669,184, forward strand.
AATCAATCAACCGACAGTCTCCGACAGCCTGCTTTTGCCCATGTGCTGCCAGCTGCTTCATCAATCACCAAGTCACATGCTGCATAGTAAAATTGCTTTTGATTTCTATAAATTGTAATAAGTTAGTCATTTGTAGGCAGAGGTTCAAAACTATTTGAGTGAGAACCAACACCTAGTAAAATAGTCAATTTTCTCTTTCTGATGTATCGTGAAGCAACCCAGTGTTACTTCTGTTAAACAATTGTAAGTTATTTTGATTAAAAGTATTTTGATTAAAAGGCTTATTTTTTTACAATATTCATCTTTGTCTATCCATTTTCTTCTCTTTTATTCCTCGCTTCCCCTTTTGGTATCAAACAAAAGGGGAAGCGAGGAACATAAGAGAAGAAGATGGATGAACAAAGATGAATATTGTACAAAAATAAGCACAATATTGGGTGGTTTTTTTATGAACAAAGATGGTTTTTTAACTAATTTGTCTTATGAACAAAAATAAAGGACAATATTTTATGAACAAAGATATGCACAATAAGCACAAAAATAAGCACAATATTTTGATTAAGATGAAGAATAAAGATTGGGACTCCTTTTCCCCTACCCCCTTTTGACCCCCTTTCTTTTTTGATTGGTCACTTTTTCTTTTTCTTTTTTTTCTCCTCCTCCAATCACCACCCGCCACGTGTGTGTGGGGGTGGTGGGAGTTAAAGTTTGAGGGGGTCTAAATCACTGCTGTAAGATGAATATGAACAAAGATGGTTTTTTAACTAATTTGTCTTTTAGTGAAAAAAAATAAAAAAAAAAACCCCAAAAAGCAAGTTCCCAAACAGCGCCTTGGTAAAGGACTGAAGCTAAGTCCGAACAACAATGTGGGTGTTTGGGAAGTTGTTATTTAGTAAATTTTGTTAGTTTTTGATTATTTTAGAAGGTTAAAATTTTTATTTTTGAGAAGATAGTTGAGTTTTTTTTATAGTTGAATGTGATGTTTGTGAAAAATAAAATAAAATGATTATGGATTTGATATGACATTTTATCTGGATTTATTTTTTTTTTTTTTTACCAATTTTATCTTTTTTGTGTTTTTTTTTTTGGCAAAAAAAAAAAAAAAAAAAACACTTTCCAAACACCATCAATATTGCACGATAAAGATCTACAAGATGTATATATTATATAAACACGATGATGATGTTAGATACAACAATCTCAAAAACTATTACTAATAGAACAGGAATGATTACACACAAGTCAGAAGACTACTTTTCCCCCACAGAAATTTTATCATCTTTAAAATTATTTTATGAAATAAATTAAAGTAAACTGAAATTGTTTCATCTCATGGAAGTCCATAGGTATTCTATATTTGGTTTTAATTTTTTGAATTTAATTTTTTTTTAAATTGAGTTTTTTATTTTTTAATTTTTTTTAAAAAATTTTTAGGTGTATCTAAAAAGTAAAATATTTTAAAAAAATATTTTAAAAAATCAAAAAATATACAACAATATGAAAATATACTGAATTTTTATATTTTGGGTATTTGGTGAATTTTTTAAATATTTTTTTCACAAATATTATACTTTTTAATTATATTTATATTAAGTGTATCTTAAAAGTAAAAAAATTGCTCAAAATATTTTTTTAAAAAATACTAAAAATAAAAAATTCAATGTTCAGAAAATTGAATTCAAAAAATTGAAACCAAACAAGGTGTAGTTTTTAGCGAATTCAACACAACACAATCTATTTAACAAAACCAAATAACACTAATTTCACTATGCTAGATCTATCCATAATTTTGGGAGTGATAAGCAGTTTTAGATTGTTAGTCTAACAATACAATTATCAATCTATTAAGCATGAATATTATAGTAATTGTACGGGGGCAAAATAACCTTAGCTCTCCGTACGCCTTGAACGTCAAGCTTCCGTCAACAGCGTCTGTCTCTGCAACACGAAAAATGGTGAGCCCCGGCGGTGGTGTGCCGGAAAAACCCTCCGACGCTCAAGTTAGTTCACTGAGGACGAAGATAATCAGAAGGGAGAGAGAATGCTCGTGAGAATGAATTCGCATACCTGAAACGTTCGCCTTCCCTCTCCATATCTAGGCTGCCCACGCAGCTCCGAGATTGTGCGCGCACTACCTCTTGCTGTCCCTTCCTGGACAGGTGGCAGTGCTCGCCTCTCACCACCTTACACGTGTAAAGGTTTTGTCCTCTTTCCAGTACATGCAGAACTGCCTAACGGTATTGAGGCGTTCGTGGAGCAGACGTCCTCTCCTTCACACCATTGGCCCAGGTGGCACCCTTAGCCGAGGTACCATGACCGGCCAACACATGGAAAATTGCCATCACACAACCATGCCAATACAGCCGGCTTATGACTTAGAACCAACCCAGAACTTAATAGCAAATGCCGAGCTAATAAGTACCAGTATATCGCGATAGACCGGTCGTGAGGCATGCCGGCCTCCAACCGTTTCATCTCCAATCTCTGCCACGCCCAAGCGCTTGGCCTCGGCTGGACGGCTGGGGACACGACGGCCCGGTCGCATCCTCTATGTACCACGGTCAGCCATTCAGCTCGACTGCGATCTTCGTCCTGAACTTCGCCATGCACGAGCCTCCAGCTCGGTCCTCAAGAGGACACTGGTTGATGTCGTCGCACGAGCAGATTGATTGCTCGGCCAATTAGGCCGACCATCTTGCTCGGTGCCCCGTAACCCGTGACGCCGGGCGTTATTCTTCTCGGCCGTACTGACAGATGGAAATCTCCCCACTCAGTAATAATCTCGATAAATCATAAAATATATAAAGATCAAAACAAGTGTAGAGAAAATAGTTGTGAGATTCTAAGAGTCATGTTATCACCGTCTTAAAACTTCTTGTTTTTTTCCCTTGTGAAGGTACAGTCGGAGTGGAGCAATTCCAAGATAAAAACCCAATTGCTCACAATGTATTCATGACTAGCAGGAGGATTGAACCAAGCCACAAATTAAAGTTACCCAAAAATACAAAAAATACAGACTCTTGAGTATATAAATCTCTATATCTTTCTTGTCTATGAAGCACTTTTCATCGCTCAAATCATCTTCTCCTTATATATTTTACCTTTAGAAAACTATAGGTATTTATAGGAGAATTGTACCATAAAGAATTAACACAATTATATTTCAATTAAACTCATATTTAATATCATAATAGTTTTAATATCATAAGTTTTATATTCACAAAATAATAAAACAATATAAATTATACTTAATTATATTTTTAAAAAAAGATCCCAACACCAACTACTATCTTTGACTGCCAGCAACCTCCAGCGATAGTTTTCAATGATGATATTTCTCATATTTGGGTGATAGAGAAAGGGTGAAGGAGAAGGGTGTCACCATTTTCTCAAATTTGGTGGCGATAAGAAAGAGAGGAAGATAAGTAGGAAAATAAAAATTCTTACTAGAAAATAGTCCTCTTCAGTCTTTACTGTCACAGATTAACACAAGAATTATGCATTTGCCATGTGTTCTCTATCCTTCTATCAGTGATAAATTTATCAGGAGAATTTCTTTAAAAAAAAAAATTACAAATGGTAGATCTGATTTGAGAGAGAGAGAGAGAGAGAGAGAGACCACTTAGGCGAAGCAATACATTCTTTCTCAATGATAAATTTATCACTGACAAATTCATTAGACTGACTTTGTAAATAAATTACAACAAAAAAAATACATGGAAGATTTCAAACTACTTAAAAGAAATACTTTTAAATACATTTGTTATTTTGGTTTTGTATATTTTTATTTTTGACACTAAATCCCACTTTAGTTTATAAGAAAATCAAGCAAATAAAATAAGTTATGATAAATTTATCAATGGTTCTTCAATTTTATAGATAGCCAATCTAGGTCACGATGAGACTCAATATCACTAATAGAAGCTCTAACAATCATGTAATGGCTCTATCTCGATGTTGACGAGGGCTACAATACTACATCAGCGCTGAAAATGGCTAGATCTAAAGTTGGTGGTGAAGATTGACATAGCATATAATAGATCCATAATGGAGGGGGATGGTGGTAGTAACCATGTCAAATATAGCAGATCGATGATGGAAAAGTAGGATAGTGGCAACAAGGGAGGAGGATAGTGGTGTGGGGTGAGCAATGGTGGCGGCAATGGAGAAGGACGAGGATGATGATTGAAATGAGTGATGTTGGCATCAACGGAGAAAGACAATCGTTGAGTAGAGCACCATTGATGGCAACGGAGGAGAATCTTGGTTAGGGCGAGCACCATTTTTTTTTTTTTATCAGCGAAAGTCAATTATTAGTTGTTAGATTAGCACTTATGGGAGTTAGCCTCTTCACCCTATACAAAACACCAAGTGCTTGCCCTCTTAATTCAACTTTCCTAAGAAGAGTTGAACTCATGACCTCCCTTTAGAACTAAGCCCTTAGGATAGTCATTGTGGCTAACTAGGCTAGGCCTATTTGGTTCAGGCAAGCACCATTGATGGCAATGGAGGAGAACGATGGTTAAGGAGTGCAGCGTAGACGAAAAGAGTGGTATGTGCCAATTGGTGAAATTGTGAAGGAGGGAGAGAGAGAGAGAGCAGTATTTAGGGCAACATAGAGAGACAACCAATACACACTCAAGGGTAAAAAGGGTAAAACAATTGATGTGACAGGACTAATACATGAATTAGTATATTCTTCAAGATTAACAAGGTAATAAGTCCAAAAAGGGGATCGGCCCATAATAAACCCTTTAAATAACTCATAGTCAAAAAAATATAACTAAGGCCATTTGGTAGCCAACTTTTGGATTAAAATAACAAAAAATGTCATAAAAAAGGTCAAAATATCGTATCATACACATGAATAAAAATAAAAATAAAAAAATTTCCACACAACAATCCATTCAACTAAAAAAATATTCCAAACACATTATTTTTCTCTCTCATAAAAAAGCTAAAAAACTAAGTCTCGCTCACTAGAAAAACCAAGTTGCCAAACTGATGAATGTAGTATGGGACAAATCCTTTGAGACATTTTTTTAAAAATAAAAATAACTAAAATATGTGTAATTTAAATTCATAACTTTTATTTTAAAATTTTTGTGCATCACACAGATCTCTTGTTAATATGTATTTTAAAACATATTTTCTATATCTAAGAACTTTCATATATTTTTCAACATTAAAAAAAAGGGGAATTACATTCGAGTGGGACAAAAAAACATGTACACAAATATGGACTTGCACTTCATTACAGAATCGCTTGCACATCACATATTTTTCTAATTTTTTTTTATCTGTCCGACCATACTGTAGTTTTTCCTTAAAATCACTACATTAACAATTGTTGTTCCCAAAAAAAAAAAAAAAATGTAACAATTGTTTTTAGTTTGGAATGAATTATTTTAGTTAAATTAGTCAATAAAGATAAAAACAGGCTAATTTAATCAATAACATAAAATGTTGCATTCAACTCATATTATTATTTTACTTTTTCTTTCACAACCATCAAATCAACTAAATAAAAGCTAAAATTTATCTCTAAATATAATTTTTTTAATCAAATTAAAATAATCAAAAAATAAAGTTAAATTAATTCATCCAAACGAGGGCTAAATTTCATTTTACAAATCTCTTGCATTAGTTTTTTTTTTTTTTTTTTTTTGAGAGGGGAAGAGGGGAGTGGTTACCTGCATGTTGTGGCAGGAAAAAAATTACAAATCAATGTAGTTTGCTTTTCATGCTCCTCAAAGGGGTTTTCTCCTCGGATACGATACCCCTACAGTTCAGACTCACGTGGTTCTGAATCTGATTTCACAAGTGCAATGTGAAACAGATAAACACAAAAGAGTCCAAATTCGGCAAATTATTTTAGAAAATCAATTTTGAATTAAAGATGCCAAAAATGGACTGCATTGCCAGATTTCAGAGTCACCACCTAAATATTTTTGAGAAATTTAAGAAACCCGTGACTCGTGCCAAAGGCCATTAATCTATCATCACCAAAGTGTCTTAACTAGAGAAGATAAGTATGAGAGGGGAAGGTCATAAATTGAGCACCCCATTCACCCAATCAAATATTCGCCTCTACTAATCATGATGTAATCTTATCTATATTATATGCTCTAGTTCCGATTATTATACTATCTTTACTATGTGATACACACAAGTATAGACTAATTCACAAAAGTTGGAATGCTTTGTTTTGAAAAGTGTTTTGAATATGTAACCACTGGAAAAAGTGATCTCTTATATACATTAATCAAATCATCGCAATTTAAGCGAAAAGCCTTCATCCACAAGTATTCAAGAGATATATCAACTAGGCACTTGGCCTCATGGTAGTTATGCTTGACATGGCAACAATCGCACACATGCAATATGTTAAAGCAAAAAATACTTACCCCAAATATCCGAGGCGAGCCAAAAGAAAGAAAATTATTAGAAAAAATGCATGTACCACTATGCAAGTGACTAATACAACACATACAACATGCAATTAATAGGTTCGGCTACTATTATGACATGTGAGTCAATTCAACACATGCAATATAGCACGTATTGGAATTTGAAATTGATATTGATTAGTATGATGAGCTAAACCCTTATGCATGCAAAACGAATCGATGCAAGTCATAGAAGATGCTAATTAAAACATGATGCTATACAACCATAGCAAACAGGTAAATAAAAGGGAGAAAAAAATAGGGATTGGAAGATATACACAATATTACAAGTTTTCCCTACAAGTTTGCCCTCATGCAAGAGGATTCGAATGAGTGTCCGGATTAACTAACTATTATAACACCAAATAAATGAATAAATGAATGAGCTAACTTAACTAGTTATTACAAATTCAAATAATTCTAAGTAATTAATTACAACACACTACTATTAAAGTACTAATTATGGACTAAATTAAGGAACGGAAGACATGGAGTCGCACGCATATCAACAAGAATATCCTCCCAGAACTTTTTGTTTACTGCCAATTTCTGTTTTGTCTCACAGTCGGAAAATTAATATATTTTCACCCCAACCTCTACTCTGTTCTACCATGAAAATGGCACTGCCTGTGTAAAATGAAGTGGTCGGCCGGCCAATGTTTTTGGGCTCTACCTGCTGCAACAAAATGAAAACAAAGCACAAACACAGTGTTTCCAGGAGGTGTTTCTCTTTCTGCCTCTCCCTGTCATGGAATTGACCAAGAGATGAGTAGAATCGGTCCACAAATCATCAATTTTCGCAATGTTATTGCATGATGATCTATGAACTAATTGGACAAAAGATCAATGACACGAAATGAAAGACCAACAACTCCCCCTTTCCTATCATGGAATCACATTAAGGAAAAGAGTGGACGTTGCTCCTTGAACCATTAACATCACTAGGAGTATATAATGATCCAAGGCTCAATAGGTTCAATTAACTGTCCGATTGAACCCGACTTGATTTTATTATTTTGTTACCACTTTTAGTCCAATTTTATTAGCCTTTTTTTATTACCTTTCCATTCTTTAATCATTTTGTCCCAAAGTGAGAGTTATGTTCACTAATGAAGAGAAGTGTCAAACAAGAAGTTATTTTTGACATGAGAGAGATGTAATGCCCTGGTAATGAACCTCTGAAGAGATTAAACCATTAAGCATGGAAGGTCTCTTTCTTATGCTTAAACAACTATTGTTTGAAACAACTCACACAAATAAAAAAGAAAACCAAGAAATGAGGGAGGTCGCAAATATTATTAGTACAAGTGTGAGTATATATATGAAAAGCTAGGAAATAATAACTATCAACTCAAATAAGTTGGTGTCTAAGGCCTAAACCACCAAACCTATAAGGACTTACAATAATGCAAGCACAATATTCAAAGCATAAATGAAGTAAACACACTAAAACAATCCTAAAACAGCAAAAACATTGCTGAAAATGGCTTGGAGGAGTTAGAAAAGTAAGCCAAAATTGAAGAGAATTAAAGCTAGTAAACAAGCCTAAGGAGGGGTGGCTAACCCCTCCACTTTTTCGACCTCAAAGCCACATGTTTTAGCCTTTTAAAACTCTGAAAATCAGTGGCCAAAAATTGAGAAACAAGTGGAAAACACAAGGAGAAAAGCTTATGGAATAAGGCTCAAAGAATGGTGGTTAACCCCTCCACCTTTGGTAGCTTTAACTCACAAGTTTTAGCCCACAAAACAGTTCAAAAACAATATAAAAAGAGCAAGAAAAGAGAGAAAGAAGTAGGGTAAAGATGGCCAAAGTTTACCTCTTGAAGATATGTTATTCTTTGATTCACAAACCAATAAGCTTTCACTCTCAATGACTGAAATTTTAGCTCAAGAAGCGTCAAATTTTTGGTTTAGAAAATATATGTAGAGTGTATGTATATTGCAAGATAGAGAGTGAGAGTGTTTTGCAAGCTTTGAGCTCTTTGGAATTTTTTCTAACCTAAAATCAAGAGGGTTGGTCTTGTATTTATAGAAAAATAACCTCTTAGGTCGGAAATATCTATATAGAGACAGCTGGTGTAAGGCACGCACATAGGGGGGAACAGCTGGCAGTAAATATCTGTCTACCAGGACACCTGGCCGGCCGGCTACAAAAAGTGGCTGGCCGGCCACAAAAAACTACTATCAAGCCCGATTTCAAACGGGCATATATTCTTCATCCGAACTCGGTTTCAAGTGATTCTTGAGTCTAAATTGAAGCCACGGAAGTCTGCTTTCCAATGGTGGTGGCCTCACGTCTAAATTATAAGTTTACAAAGAGATATGCTTAATTTAGTGAAGGATGTTCATTTCTTTCTTAACAGTTTGATGCCTAACCTTTCCCCCAACTAGTTTTCTTCCAACCCCTCCTATTTCCTTCAAATACAAACCTATAAATAAGATGTTTTTAAAGATTTTTCAAAGAGTTCACCTTCCTTCCACTTATTTCCACTTTCTCCTTAATCAGTTTACCGAAAATTGCAATATTTGGTTCACCGAAAAGTGTAATATTTTAAACAAAATACGAGACTCGGAACATCGTAGAAACATTTGGAAAAATAAAATAGGGTTTTAAGTTCTAAAATAGTTTTTAGTCAAAATGGGTGCAAGGTTAGGATTAGAAGCTCAAAACTAAAGCTTTTTGCTGAAGACATTGAGATTTTGTATAGTGTAACTTTTCATCATCGAGTGATCAACCTAAGGCGCCCAAATCTTAAAGGTGGTCAAAAATGAAATGTCTACAGTTGCCCCTCTTTGACAGAGCTCAACGTCATGGAATGACGTAAATGAATGTCAAAGCTCGAAGACGACCCATTTTGACAAAACCGTAAGACTTGGGCAAACAAACAAAATGTAGATGCAGTTGGTTGAACCTCGAGGATTGTCTACGTATCCCATTGCAAAGAATCAAACCAGCATATTTCAGGGGCAGAAAGCAAAATGATACACAATGTAACGAAATAATCAAACCATAAGCGGTGCAAAACACACGAATATCATAAAGGAATGGAGATACAAATCAAACTACATTTTATATAGAAAAGAAATGGGCACGAGCCAAACGACGCCCAGCACAGGCTAAGTGCCTACATCCTCAATACTGGCTTCAACACAGCATGGATGCTTACACATAACAGAACCATATTTCAACGTGAAAGGGTGCGGGCACATACAGAACTATGTCTTTCGTAGAAAGAATACAAGTAATTGGGTGGTATGATATACGTGAGGAATGATTTGCTGGGAAAGATGTACTGGGAAATAACAATGTAATGGGATGACAATGATCCTAAACGCATTTACGCGAAAATGATGGATGCAACAAGATAGAATATGATGCAATGGATGCAATGAATAAAATGGATAGAGGGCACAGTCCGTACAATGTTTTCCATAGAAAAGGCATTGGCACAAAACAAACCACGTCTAACACAGAAAAGGTGCTTAAACCCTCAGACCAGAATTCTTGCAGAATACGTGTGTACACATGCAGAGCCATGTCTAAACATGAAAAGTATGGGCACATGCCAAACTAAACTTAACATGGAAAGGGATGCAGGTAATAAAATGGTATGATGTAATGGATAATGGAGTAGATGCATGCGATGGATGGTATATGCAATGCTATAGAGATAATAAATTATAGATATGATGTAACAACTAAAAAGTAGTGCCTTAGAAAGTACTTGGTAATCGGCGATGACTCGTCTTATGCTGCTAGGGATCTTCCTTTTCTTCTCGATTTTAAGACTTCTTCCTTCATCTTGGGCTTCCAAACCATAGGTACTACTTTTTTCCCTGGCTAGGTTTGCAACTTTTCCTATTTTCCAACAGGGTGACAGACTAGGTTGGTTCAGTATCCAAAATTAAGGTGCATACAAGCTACCTCAACCTATGGGGCTGCCATATAGATTTCAAGCCGAGGATACACCCCTGGGTATTTAAACTAGACTTTAGTCTTAGAAATTCCAAACCTTTGCTTTCTAGGCCTCGGCCATTCGATCTCTAGTTTCCACCAGCTCAGTTGGTCTCCTAGGAACTCACTACAAACATAGTCAGGTGGCTATACCAAACCCCTGAAGTTGTTCGGGGCACAACAAACACCAAAGGAATTGCATCTTTGAAGGATTTAAAGTCTCCTAGACCCGGCAAGTGCACAAAACAGTGCGGGTGAGGTGCACAAGACAGTGCAATGCAAGTTGAATGCACCAAAATAGTGTTATGAGGTGTACAAGACAATGCGATGTGATGAATGCACAAAATAGTGCGATGCGAGGTGAATGCACAAAATAGTGCGATGCGAGGTGAATGCACAAAACAGTGTGATGCAGGAACACAAAACAATGCTATGGGGGTGTACAAAACAGTGCTATGTAGGACGAATGCACAAAACAGTGCGATGTAAGGTGCAAAAAATAGTGTGATACAAGGTGAATGCACAAAACAGTGCGATACATGGTGCACAAAACAGTACGATACAAGGTGCACAAAACAATGTGATACAAAGTAAATGCACAAAATAACGCAATTCAAGGTAAATGCACAAAATAGTGTGATGCAAGGTGCACAAAACAGTACGATACAAGGTACAAGGTGAATACACAAAACAGTGCGACATAAGGTGAATGCATAAAACAGTGCGATGCAAGGTGCACAAAATAGTGCGATACGAGGTGAATGCAAAAAACAGTACGATACTAAGTAAATGCACAAAACAGTGCGATGCAAGGTGCACAAAATAGTATGATACAAGGTGAATGCACAAAACAGTACAATGCAAGGTGCACAAAACAATGCAAAACGAGGTGAATACAGAATACAGTGCGATGCAAGGTGCACAAAACAGTGCGATACAAGGTCAATGCACAAAACAGTGCCATGCGAGATGAATGCACAAAACAGTGTTGTGGGATGCAAAAAATAGTACGATACAAGATGAAGGCACAAAATAGTGCGATACAAGTACACAAGATAGTGCGGTATAGAGTGCACAAGATAGTGTGATTTAGGGGAAAGATGTATGGTATATAGAGGGAAATGAGCAGTACATAGAGTAGTGCATCATGTACCTTATGAAATGAGTGCAGGGCAACTTGCTACAACTTATTGAAATGTATTTGAGAAAACACTGCAGAAGGTAACTCAACGAAACTCTGTTTAAGTATAAAACAAAGTCAAGAGTACGAGCAACCCACCATGCAATTCAAATCAACTAGAGTGTATGAACATGCATGCATAATCCAAAACACATGTATTAATCAAAGGGAAGAAGGCAATCCCAAGAGAGTTTTGAAATGGTTGGAGGCAACTTTCAAAAGCTAAATCAATATCAGAATCATTATAGAGGTGAGTTACCCTAATCTAGGGGAAAGTGCCTAACAAGTGGCTCTGAGTGGACTGAGAGAAAGGTTGGGTTCATGCCCCTCGTTCAATTGATGACCCGATCAGATGTACTGAAAATTGCCCCTACTATCCAGTCATTGGCCACCGGTTGGGTTCATGCCCCTTATTCAATGAATGATCCGGTCAGATGTACTAAAAATTGCCCCTAGTGTCCAATCACTGGCCATCTTTTTCAACATTATGCAAAAAAACATATAATAGGGATCATCAGATCCTGGACCAGTTGCCAACCAATTAAACCCATGCTTCTCTTCTATCCCGACATGTTGAGAACGTACTCTAATCCCCTCCAAAGTAGTGACAGATTCCTCATATACACTTCGCAATGATCATGGATGCAATGCCGCTTGTATGGACACTCTCAGTTTGTTTATGAATTCCACACATGGACTTGTTTTTGAGTTTGGAGCGAACATTCGTGTATGGAATTTTGACCCTGCCACTCTATTGAACTCTTGAGCAACAGACTCGCTAGGGTGACTTGATGAAGAGCACTTTTGAGTGACAGGCACGCTATGGTGACTCGACAAAGAGCGCAGACCGAGACAAACACCAGGCACAACACAACAGAACTCATAACTGACCTAAAAGTAGAAAAAGACTCAAGGTGACTGATCATTCATAGTGCCCCTAGTATTACTTATGTTCCCTTTAGAACTCAATTTTGTAAAAACTCGAGTTTTGGTTCCTTTTTTGCTCAAGTTAGAGATTCTACTGATAAGTTCAAGTATTGAAAATTGCTCCACTTATTGATTCAAGCTAGTTCTTTCTTACCTAATGCAAGTATGTGTAGTAGTCGGCATAACTCATGGATTGATACGAAGCTAACGACACGAATTAGCCAAGTTTATTGGGTTTAGATAGATAAAATGGATATGGTTGAAACTGAACTTCAGGATGAAGTTGCCTACGTATCCCAAGATGGAAATCAGGTCAACGTTGTTTATGGCTGAGGTTCACTCGGGTATTGACACTCTCCTTTTGCGCTCTAACTTTTGCCAAGTCGCCCTTTCGGGTTTTCAACCTTGCGAGCTCTATGTATTTAATTTCTCATTTTTCATGCTCTAACTTTTGCCTAGGTCGCCTTTTTGGGTTTTCGGCCTAACGAGCCTCTCAAAGATAGCGTTACAACTTTTGTGGTGAATTTGATCCATAGTCATCCTTGCCCTAACACTGGAACTGGCTTCATCTTGATTTGAGTTTGGTTCTCCATTCTCTTATGCATGTCTTTGTCCTTTTCTTTCGCTCCATTTGCAAAGTTGATTCTTCTCGCAATGTGGTACTTCCTCGTATTGGCCTCCTCAAATTCAAACAAAAGTTCATTTCCTCACAATTAATTGGATTTCATTCTAATGAATGCCCCTGGCTTGATGGTTGACTTATTTCTTTGTTCCTTTTTCTTTTTCTTTTCATTTCTTTTTTTTTTTCTTCGTTCTTTTTTCTTTTCTTTCTTTTGGTTTCTTCTCTTTTTTTCTTTTGGTTCCTTTTATCCATTTCTTTTTGAAGTAATAAAAACACCAGGGGGAGAAATTTTACGATTGTGAGGTTTGAAAGCCATTTTATACTTGCAGGTCTAAAAGCTGCCTTGTGCTTACCAAAATAATCGTCTAACAGCGAAGAGAATCCCGAGGACGATGCAAAATACCATATACAATTCTGAACCTATCTTTGCAAGTTTACAAAATAAACAACTTAAAATTCTTGAAATCATGAAGGACTTTGTACCGATAAGTCAGAACCCATTCAAACCATTTGGAGGATCCTTCTCAACACTCGAGCTTATTAACGAAATCTCATTCAAAAAACAATTTTGAAGTTTTTCCATTTTCAAAAGGTCACACATGAATTACTATAGGCACAATAAAATGATCAGAAATTTGGCACCCGCTTTCTTATTTAGAAAACTTAAGGGTACACGAGAGCGATTCAAAGGAAAAGACTCAATTGACACAACAACGCAAGAAAAGACAATGAAAATAAAAGTCACAACTCAACTATTTATAGGACACAACTCTAAACAAAAATCAGCATCCTTGAGACATAAAGGGGTTTTCACTCTCCAAGTCGATCTGCGGATTTCAAAAATAACTTCAAGTAGCCCACGAGAGGGTCCAAACCAGTCTTCGATTCAGCATTAACATCCACACCCAATAAAATTGATTTCAGACTTTCAAATTGGGTCTCACAGATTGAGCCTCCCAATCACCCTAGTTGTCCTCACACATCTCTTTGACCGTGCTGGTTGAGGTCAAGACAAGCCATGGATGGGATTTATGTTATAGGATAGCAATCTATTACAGTCAATGAGAGGTTTATTGACAGCTTTAGGATTTTCAGCAAGGTTTTGAAAACCAGAGCGGACCGGCCGGTTCGACCGGTTGAATCGTCGACCGGTCGGGGTTCCGGTCTGGATGGACCCTCTAAACCGGCTAAAACTAAAAACCGGTGTATTTAGTAAGAACCAGAAAAACCGCCGGTCGAATCGGCGAACTGGTTGACCCGGTGCTGGTTCACCGGGTTGTCCGACCTTTTTTTTTATCTTTTTTTTTTATTTTCTTTCTTTCCTTTCTTTCTTTCTTATTTTATATATATATAAAATATAAGAATATAAGAAAATTTTAATTTGAAGCTCTTTTTCAAGGGTCTCCTCTTGTGAGGAATCCCATTAAGAGCTTGATGAAATTATTGTAAAAGTCTTCACCTATTTATAAGAAAAAAAATCTTTCAAAAAAAATTAAGAAATCCATATGGGATTCAATCAAATGTATTGGAGGGAATATTGAAATTTTGATATCCCTCCAAAAAATTTCTCTCCTTTCCATCAAATTATTTGAATTAAAATCATATGGAGGGAATATTAAATATTTGATTTCATCTTCCAAAATTGAAATTAATAATATTTTAAAATATATTATTATATTTTTCAGTAAAAAAAATATTATGACAAATATTTAAGATAATTTAATATTTTTAATATTTATAATTTATAATTTTATTACTTATATTTTCATTTAAATATAATTTTAATATATTTATTACGTCATGGTTCGATTCCGGTTCAACCCGACGGTTGAACCGGTGACCCGTCCACCCGATCCCTTTTCCGGTTCGCTCACCGGTCCGGTTTTTAAAACATTGATTTTCAGGTGGGGTAATGACCTTATTGTCAATCAAGTCTTAAATTTCATGGCGAAGGCGAAGGCGAAGGCGAAGGCGAAAACAACGGTCAATATGGTGACCATATTGCTAATGGAATGTGCAATATTGGGTAGGGTCATGTCTATGTGGGAGAGGGTTAAGGAGAGATCAGGGATATAGCGGTTTGAGATACCCTTTCTCTATCAGTACCTTCAGTGCATAGGTTAGGCTTATATAGAGATGGGTGAAAGCTCATTTTGGGGAGGAGGAAGCATCAGTGTTAGAAATATTGGCAAATGGGTTGGCGAGTGTTAAATGGGTATTCATGGGCTTGGGACTAGAATCAAGATGGGTGCTTCTGGTAAAGCGTCCTTTTTCTTGGCTTACCCCTAATTCAAAATGCTCCCAATCTGAACGACAAAAGTGTCATCCACAGTCTTTACAACAACTGCGAGTACTTGCTACTTGTTCAACCCTTTGACCTTCAAAGTCTCAATAGCCCACTGAAGATGTGCATAGGGATCAATACTTGTCCCGACCCGATTCTCGCCACTTGCTTCAACTTGGCCAAAGGATTGGGTAGCTATATCGAAGCGAGGCCCATTTGTTGTTAACAAGTCATCACTCAGACTTGAGATAGCTTCAGGTTAGCCTTTTCCAACTGCAGTTTGCCCTAAGATTGGGGAACTTTTTGACATGAACCTTTTGGCATATGATGTGATTAATGATGGAGCCAAGACCCCAAAGACTAAATCTGGCATAGTTCTCTGAAGATCTTCAATCATGCCCAACAACTCAAGAGTAGTGGGTTCGCCATTGGTGCCCGCAACGTATTTGAACCAACTTGGTCTTGACGAATTGATTAGGTTAGACTCCTTGGAGTAGGTTGGACTGGAATTGCGCTATTGTGGAGTTTGAGTTCAATTTTTGGGGTTTGAGATGATTGGGGTTCAAGTGCATCCATCATGCACAAGTCCGTACTTTCTGGAATGAACACCTCAGGCTTGGGTAAGTGGGCTGGGGTGATATATATACTAGGGTTGAAGGTAGAAGGTAGTGTATGGATGAGGTTAAGATGAGGATGAGATACTTGGTTATGGTTGGGAAGTGGATTAGTGGAAACATTGGGTTCTAGAAGTGGAGCTATTGTCTGGTTGTCGATGACATTTTGAACCTCGTAACGAAGGCGATAACAACGATCCGTGCTATGACCGCGCTGCTGATGGTACACACAGTATTTGGTGGGTTATGTCTAGCAGGGAGTGGGTCAGGAAGAGGTTGGGGATCAAGGGGTTTGAGATACTCTCTTTCCATCAGGACTTTTAGTGCACTAGTTAGGCTCATATGGAGGGACGTGAAAGTTCTACCATGAGCTCGGGTTGGGCTGACTGTTTGTGGGTTGGTATTAGCAAAGGGGTTGGCAATTTTAGGATCAATGGCAACGGTATTGATTTCAGTGGGTTTGAGAACAGTGCTACTGTTAGCATTGGTACTCCTAGAAAACACCCTTATCGTTGGTTCGTTTGTTCTAGGAATAATCTCTTTGTTAAATGCGCTCTCAATCTGAACCCCTAATTCATGCAAATTTTTTTAAGTGAATAGTAAAACAACTATTAACTTTTGTAACATATCAGGCTCAAGCAATTCAGAAGGTCGATCTGTCATTTGTGCTGCTTTTGCTCTCCATCTTGCAACAAATTCCACAAAAGGTTCTTTTGGATTCTGGTGGGTTGCTACAAGCTCTTGGGTGGTCATTTCAATTTGGGTATTATAAGAATACTAATTGACAAATGCCCCAGCCAAATCTTTCCAGTTCTGCTTCACTTTATCCTCCAACTTGGCGTACCAAGTGGTTACTCTACCCGATATGGTTTTTCCATACAGAGAGAGATTCTGGGGCTTAGTCAAACCCATCGATTTTAGGACGTCCAAGGTTTGTGTCAGGATCTCCAGACCCGTCGAAATGGTCAATGTGTGGCATTTTGAATCTGTCTGTGAGCCTTACGGCAGCCTCGGTGTACCCATCCTCAATGTCGAGAATGGAGTGAATTCCCTGTGCCTTTTTGAATTGCTTCTCAAGGTTAGTAATTTTTAACAAGGTCGGGTCGAGATCATTAATATCAAGGGGATAAAGCCTTCATTAGGCTGCACCAGGGGTTCGAAAACTCGAGCTTGAGCCAATCTTTCTCGAGGATCCGAACCTTGCAAATCTTCAATTGGCGGAGGTGGATCAAAGTTCGTCTGGGGGTCCAAGACTAAATGTGTAGTAGATGCCCTAGATGGCATTGCATTTCAGCATCGGTCTTATCATGCATGTCAATTCCCTAGTTTAGGGTTGTTATCATGGCCACAACTTCTTCTGGACTTTGAATCATCACAGGTCTGCTAAGTTGGCAATTGGAGAAATGGATGGATGTAAGCTGAGAACTAACTGATAAGGATTTCGACTTGGTTATACTTGATGTGTTTGAACTGAATTAGTCTAGACGAGTTTGACTAAATTGGGCTTTTTTTTTTTTAGAATGGGTCTTTTGGCATTAGATGGATCTTTTCTTTTAAGGATCAGATGGACTGGACCTTTGCTGAGTGGGTTTTTTTTTTCTGGGATTGGATGGATGGAGCCTTTGCTGAGTTAGGTACAACTCCTTCTTTGGCTCAAACAAACCTACCATTAAAAACAAATGCCCCATCAGATCAGGATACCAGGTATGCTGGTCAAAACAAAGCAAGATATAATTTTTGGCCCTGGCCCTGGTTCTGGTTCTGGTTCTGGTTCTGGTTCTGGTTCTGGTTCTCGCTGAAAATTAAACCATACCAAACACATACCCCTGGATTTCGACCTAAATTCTAATTCTGATATGACACTCAAGTTTTGAAAGAATCACCTCAAGATTAAGACTCTCCCAGGATTGCATCACACAATTGCAAAGATTTCACATTTTGCACATAAGCATTCAAAACACCCCTATGAGAGGTTAGGGTTTCCCTATCCTAGTTTTTGGAGTGATCTAGGCTTTACTACTTCAAGCAAGTAGTTTCACAAAATCCTGCATACGGTGAGCATCTTGCCCTAAGTTGGAACAATCACTATGGCTTTACTATATGTAGCTAGTCTGATTGGTCAAAAAGGGTACCTCAGCAAAACTACCTAACATACCTTTCTCACCTAACACCAAGAAGTGAAAGGAGGATCAAGTAGTACAATGGTATTCCAGATCCGAGGGTTGTGTTTTCAACATGGCAGAGCCCACGACCGGCTAGCCTTTTGGCAATCTTTTTAGGCAATCCGTCCAGGAATAGCAGATGGAAAACACAGTGACTTAGGAGCACCATGTAAATGCAATGCAAAGAATATATATATATATAGATAAAATTTCACATCATGAAGTTCAAGTCAAGTTCTCTAAATTCCCAACAAAGTCGCCAAAAATTGTTGTTTGCTTTTCGGGCTCCTTGGAGGGGTTTAGTCTCCTCAAATACGATAGCCCTACAGTTCGGACTCCCGTGATTCTAAATTTGATTTCACATGTGCAATGTGAAACGGATAAACACAAAAGAGTCCAAATTCGACAAATCATTTTAGAAAATCGATTTTGACTCAAAGACAACAAAAATGGACTGCATTGCCAGATTTCAGAGTCGCCACCTAAATATTTTTGAGAAATTTAGGAAACCCGTGACTCGTGCCAAAGGCCATTAGTCCGTTATCACCAAAATGTCTCAGCTTGGGAACTTAAGTATGAGAGAGGAAGGTCATAAATTGAGCACCTTACTCACTCGATCAAAGATCAGCCTCTACTAATCATGATGTGATTCTTATCTACATTATATGCTCTTGTTCTAATTATTATGCGATCTTTACTATGTGATACACACAAGTATAGACTAATTCAAAAAAGTTGGAACGCTTTGATTTCATGTTTGTTTTGAAAAGTGTTTTGAATATGTACCACTTGAAAAAGTGATCTCATATGTACATTAATCAAATCATCCCAATTTAAGTGAAAAGTTTTCATCCGCAAGCATTCAAGAGATGTATCAACTAAGCACTTAGCCTCATGATAGTTATGCTTAACATGGCAACAATCGCACACATGCAATATGTTAAAGCAAAAAATGCTTACCCCAAATATCCGAAGCGAGCCAAAAGAAAGAAAATTGTTAGAAAAAGTGCATGTGCCACTATGCAAGTGACTAATGCTACACATACAACATGCAATTAATAGGCTCAACTACTATCATGGCATGTGTGTCAATTCAAAGACATGCAATACAGCACGTATTGGAATTTGAAATTGATATTGATTAGTATGATGAGCCGAACCCTTATGCATGCAAAACAAATGGATGCAAGTCATGGAAGATGCTAATTAAAACATGATGCTATACAACCATAATAAGTAGGTAAATAAAAAGGAAAAAGATATTGGGGTTGGAAGACATACACAATATTATAAGTTTGCTCTACAAATTTGCCCTCATGCAAAAGGGTCTGAATGAGTGTATGGATTAACTAACTATTACAACACCAAATAAATGAGCTTAGGCCTTGTTTGTCATAATCTAAAAAAGTCAAAAAGTCACTATCCTATTTAAGTCATATCATCTTATTTAAGTCACATCATCTCTCTATCACATCACTTCAAACCCAACCCATACCCAACCCATATTTCATAAAAAGTCAAAAAGTGCACTTATTTAGATCATCCTAAACAACCCCTAACTAGTTGTTACAAATTCAAATAATTCTAAGTAATTAATTACAACACACTACTATTAAAGTACTAATTATGGACTAAATTAAGGAATAGAAGACGTGGAGTCGCACCCATACGAATAAGAATATCCTTCTAGAAACTCTCTATTTACTGCTAGTTTTTGTTCTGTCTTGCAGTCAGAAAATTAATCTGTTTTCACCCCCAACTTCTGCTCTATTCTACCATGAAAATGGCACTGCCTGTGTAAAATGAAGTGGCCTGCTGGCCACTGCTTTTGGGCTCTGCCCTGCTGTAATAGAATGAAAACAGAGCACAAATAGAGTGTTTCCTGAAAGTGTTTGTCCTTTCTGCCTCTCCCTGTCATGGAATTGACCAAGGGAGGAGTAGAATCGGTCCACAAATCATCAATTTTTGCAATGTTATTGCATGATGATCTATGAACTAATTGGACAAAAGATCAATGACATGAAATGAAATACCAACAACACCCCTTTCCTATCATCGAGTCACCTCAAGAAAAGTAGTGGACATTGCTTCTTGAACCATTAACATCGCTAGGAGTATGTAATGATCCAAGGCTCAATAGGTTCAATTAACATCCGATTGAACCCGACTTGATTTTATTATCTTGTTACCACTTTTAGTCCAATTTATTAGCCTTTTTTTTATTACCTTACCATTCTTTAATAATTTTGTCCCAAAAGTGAGAGTTATGTCCACTAATAAAGAGAAGTGCCAAACAAGAAGTTGTTTTTGACATGAAAGAGATGTAATGCCCTGGTAATGAACCTCTGAAGAGATTAAACCATTAAGCATGGAATGTCTCTTTCTCATGCTTAAACAACTATTATTTGAAACAACTCTTACAAATAAAAAAGAAAGCCAAGAAATGAGGAAGGTTGCAGAAATTATTAGTACAAGTGTGAGTATATGTATAAAAAGCTAGGAAATAATAGCTATCAACTCAAATAAGTTTGTGTCTAAGGCCTAAACCACCAAACCTACAAGGACTTACAACAATGCAAGCATAATATTCAAAGCATAAATGAAGTAAACACACTAAAACAGTCCTAAAACAACAAAAACACTACTGAAAATGGTTTGGAAAGGTTAGAAAAGTAAGCCAAAATTGAAGAGAATTAAAGCTAGTAAGCAAGCCTAAAGTGAAGTGGCTAACCACTCCACTTTTTGGACCTCAAAACCACATGTTTTAGCCTTGTAAAACTCTAAAAATCGGTGGCCAAAAATTGAGAAACAAGTGGGAAACACAAGGAAAAAGGCTTATGGAATAAGGTTCAAACAAGAGTGGTTAACCCCTCCACCTTTGGTAACTTTAACTCATAAGTTTCAGCCCACAAAAAGTTCAAAAACAGTATAAAAACAACAAGAAAAGAGAGGGAGAAGTAGTGTAAAGATGGCCAAAGTTATACCTCTTAAAAAGAGGTTACTCTTTGATTCACAAACCAACAAGCTTTCACTCTTAAGGGCTGAAATTTTAGTTCAAGAACCTCAGCAAGGAACCTCAGATTTTTGGTTTAGGAAGTGTATGTAAAGTGCATGTATATTACAAGATAAAAAGGGAGAGTGTTTTGCAAGCTTTGAGCTCTTCGGAATTTTTTCTAACCTAAAATCAAGAGGGTTGGTCTTATATTTATAGAAAAAACAGCCTCTCCTGTCGGAAATATCTGTACAGTGACAGTTGGTGTAAGGCATGAACATGAGGGCAACTGGCAGTAAATCTACCTACCAGGACACCTGGCGGGCCGGCCAATGACTTGTACGGCCGGCCACAAAAAGCTACTCTCAAGCCCGATTTCAAACGGCATATCTCCTTCATCCAACTCAGTTTTAGGTGATTCTTGAGTCTAAATTGAAGCCCCAGAAGTCTACTTTACAATGGTGGTGGCCTCACATCTAAATTCTAATTGTACAAAGAGATATGCCTAATTTAGTGAAGATGCTCATTTCTTTCTTAACAGTTTGATGCCCAACCTTTCCCCCAACTAGTTTTTTTCCAACCCATTTTATTTCCTTCAACTCCAAACCTGTGAATAAGATGTTTTTAAAGATTTTTCAAATATTTCTCCTCTCTTCACTTATTTTCACTTTGTCCTTACTCGGTTTATCAAAAAGTGCAATATTTGGTTTAACAAAAAGTGTAATATTTTAAATGAAATGCAAGCCTCAAAACATTGTAAAAACATTTGGAAAAATATTTTGAAAAAGTGAGCTTTAAGATCTAAAATAGTTTTTGGTCAAAATGGGGTATAAGGTTAGGATTAGAAGCTCAAAACTGAAGCTTTTTGCTAAAGACATTGAGCGGTTGTATAGCATAACTTTTCATCATCAAGTGATCAACCTGAGATGCCCAAGTCTTAAGGGCGGTCAAAAATGGGGTGTCTACAATCAGTGATTGATTTTCTAAAATTTCAACAGTGGTGGAGTGTGGGAAAATTATTACAAAGTCATACCCTCTTTTATCTCTTTTTCTGACACTCTCGGTCTCTCTCTCTCTCTCTCTCTCTCTCTCTCTCTCTATTTGCTCTTCATTTTTATTTTATTTTGATAAACATTGTATAATTTTTAAAAGAAAAATTGGTCTAAGATCATTGCCCAACTTTTAGTAGGAGGACAGGTCCACAATAATATTTTTTTATGCCTAAGGTCACTCAACCTTATTTTAGGTTGTAAAATACCTAATTTACCCTTCTTTATAACATATGTTGTTTATTTTGACAAACTAAAGATTTTATTGCCGCTTTGTAGGAGATTTTATGGGGATGGACGTGACGATGGAGATTTCGTAGGGATTTTGTAGGTGTTGCGGTGGACTTGACAAAGGAGATTGTTGTGGTGTTGATTGTTTTTGTTTTGTTTTCCAGTGGAGTTGAATCGAGTATGTTTTGATGGAGATTCCATATGGATTTTGATTTTTGATTTGATGTAAGGATTCCGATTTCCCGATTTCATATTAGTTTTTCAAGTGTATTTTGAATTAGGTTTTTGTTTTCAATTTTGATCAATTTGAAAGAGAGGTCAACTCAGTGAAGTTGTTTTTGATTTTTGGAATTAATTTTTCATTCTCTGTTATTGATTAATTTTAGAGTAAGACCAGCTTGATGGAGTTTGATTTTTGGAGTTCATTTTTCATTCTCTGCTTTTTGATCAATTTTAGAGAGACTCCACAGTGAAGTTGATTTTGATTTTTAGAGTTTATTTTTCATTCTCTATTTCTTATCAACATGCTTATCAATGAAAAGTTTTGTACTCTGTTTTTTCAAACCAGGGAAATTTGTTTAAATTAGAGATAAGTGTAAATTTCTTATCATTTTTTAGTCTCTGAATTTTGTTCTCTATTTTTCTGCACTTTTCTTTGTAGTCTAAAGAAAATTGTAAATTTGTTATTATAATCCAACGAAAATCACAAAGAAAATTATAATTTCATATGGACATATTATTATAAGTTTCTAATGCATATAGAATCACAGAGAAAATTGTAAGTTTGTAGTCCAATAAAAATCACAGAGAAAATTATAATTTGTTATGGACATGTTATTATAAGTTTGTTATTTTTTATTTTTTATTTTCTCAATTGAATGTTTTGTGAGCATAACAGATCTTCTCTATGATTTTTTCTGTGTTTGTGTAGAATAGTTAGCATTTTTGTCTTTTGATGTTAATGTGTTTTTGTTTTTGTGATCTTAAAAATGAATATAAGTTTGTAAATTTCTCTGGACTTTTATTTTTAGTCCAAAGAAAATTATAAGTTAGTTATTATAATCCGGAGAAAATCATAATTTCATATGGACATGTTATTATAAGTTTTTAATGCAGATAAAATCATAGAGAAAATTGGAAGTTTGTAGTCTAATGAAAATCACAGAGAAAATTATAATTTGTTATGGACATGTTATCATAAGTTTGTTATTTTTTATTTTTTATTTTCTCAATTGAATGTTTTGTGAGCATAACAGATCTTTTCTATGATTTTCTCTGTGTTTGTGTGGAATAGTTAGCATTTTTATCTTTTTGATATTAATGTGTTTTTGTTTTTGTGATCTTGAAAATGAATATAAGTTCGTAAATTTCTCTGGACTTATATTTGTAGTCCAGAGAAAATTATAAGTTTGCTATTATAATTCAGAGAAAATTATAATTTTATTTGGACATGTTATTATAAGTTTGTTATATTTAATTTTTAATGTCCTCTGGATTAGATATATGGATTGGGTATTTAATTGAATGTTTTGTGATTAAATTTGATTTTCTTTGTGATTTTTACTGTGTTTTTGTTAAATAGTTAGCATTTTGTGTTTTGATGTTAATGTGTTTTTTTTTTTCCAGTTTAGATGGATAGTACAGTGTTGTTGCTTTGCAAATATGGGAATGATACTATTGTCATTAATGTTTCATGCGAGTTGAACTTTGAGGAATTGGTTGGCTTTTTGTGTAAAACATGGGAGAATTTGAAACTTGAGACGATCTCTATTTCATATTGTATTGTGGGAAATCTGAATTGTATGGTTCGAAATAATATTGATTTTCTGAATATGTACATGTGGTGTTGATATAGTTGATGTTTCAGTTGTTTAGTGTAGTACTTCTGATCAAAAGGATGGAGTGTTGTCCAATTGGGTAGATATTAAGTATGGTGAATTTTATACGTTTGTGGCTATTGAAAGGAATTCACTCTCTAAGTATTGTTCTCACCAAGAAAATGTATTATTGTCAACTGGTTGGCGAAATAACATTAGAAGTGTTAGACAAAAGTTTGAGGGTGGCGTGGTTGAGCTCCGTACTATTTTGTGCAAATATGCTATTGAGGTTGGTTTTGAGTTTACGTATGTTAAAAATGACAAGCCAAAGGTTACAGCAGAATGTGCATATAAGGAATCAATGAGATATATGTGGCATGTACATGCTTTAATTGAAAAAACAAATGAATTCTTTTACATAAGAACTTTGAACAATGACCATACGTGTGGTGTGGCAGTTCGTACTAGTAAACATGGTAGGATGACTTCCAGCTTAGTTTCTTGGCTGATACTTGAAGAGGTAAGTACGAAGCCTTTAACTCGTCCAGTGGATGTTGTCAAAGAAATGAAAGACAAATATGGAGTCTCAATAAGTTATAACTGTGGTTGGTTGGGGGTTGAAAAAGCAAAAGGTAGTACATATGGGGATTTTTTTTGTCATTTAATCAATTATGGTGGTATTTTGATAAAGCATAGAAGAACAATTCAGTTAGTCGTTTTGAGTTAGATTTTGAAGATAACAAGCGTTTTGAAAGAGTATGGCTTTTCAAGCATGCATTGCTGGTTTCAACTATTGTCGACCATTGTTGTTCCTTGATGAAACTTTTTTGAAAGGACAATACAAGGGAGTTATGCTTTCTGCGACAGGGAAAGATGGAAATAAAGATAATTGGAAATATATCTAATTTTCTCAAAGTATGTGAATTTTTTGTAGATGTGGGAACTGGGTAAATTTTCTATGCTTATGGTCATGTTTTGTAAATTTTGTGAATTTTCTCTAACATTGTGAATTTTCTCTAGATTTAGCCACTATGTGAATTTGCTGTAGATTTTGGCCACTATGTGAACTTTCTTTGGATTTGGCCACTGTGTGAATTTTCTCTGGATTTGGCCTTTTCTCTGAATTTGGCCACTGTGTGTGAATTTTCTCTAGATTTGGCTAGTGTGTGAATTTTCTCTGGTTGTTCAATGTGTGAATTTTCTCTGCATGTGTATATCTAATATGCTTGTTCCTATTTGCTTTGCAGGTTTTTTCCTCTAGCTTTTGCCATTGTTGACGCTGAGAATAAGGACAATTGGTGTTGGTTTCTTGAACATTTGTGTCAATTATTGGGACCAGAGAGGGTGATAAGTTTCATATCAGATCGACATTATGGTATTGTGGAAAGAATTGCTAGGTTTTTCCCTGATTGCTATCATGCATTTTGTCATGAACATCTAAAGAGAAATTTGAGGGATAGGTTACCATGTGGAAACACAAATTTCGTTAGGAAAATGATTGAGTTTTCAGAATGTGCATATGCTCCAACAAAGGCGTCATTCCATTTCAAGTTAAATGAATTAAAAAGTGAGGGAAGAGACATTGTGAGTATTTTCTTGAGAAGTTTACCATATGAAAATTGGAATGGTGCATATTTTGAGAGGAAACGTTATGGCGAAATGTATTCAAATGTTACTGAGTCATTCAATTCATGGATACGAGAAGCTCGACACTTGCCATTAACAAATTTGGTAGACATGATACAGTTGCAAATCATGAATATGAGGTCTGATAGGAGGCTACTTTCTAGTAAATGAAATAAAGTTCTTTGTCCTCGTATGGATAGTGTGTTAGAGAAGGCTTTCATGGATGGGAGGACATGGAATGTGAGTTTATCATCCGATAATGTGTTTAAAGTGCATTGTTTTCCTTTGGTTATAATTGATCTTGGTTTGAAAACTTGTCCATGTTAGAAATGAGAAATAAATGGGTATCCATGTCAACATGTTGTTACTGCTATTTTTAGGAGTGGAAAGAATTTGAATTCATTCGATGAACCATTTTTTTATGCTGATATGTATTGTCAAGTATACTCATTTTCAATTGGCCTAATTCCAATTGTTGAAAAACCTGTCTATACCATTGCTGATGCTATGATTTTACCTCTATTTAGTAAGAGACCAACTAGGAGGCCGAAGAAGAACAGAATCGCTTCTACTGGAGAGTTTAAACGGGTGATGAAGTGCAGTTGGTATGGAAGTATTGGTCGCCATAATAAGAGGACATGCAATGAACATTTATTAAATAGTTGAGGATATCCATCTGTTTTAATTGTTTACATTACATTTTATTGATTAAATAATACATTTAAGGATGTTAGAGGAATTTATGTTACATTTTTCGATGTTGGTTAACAAGGAGATATTTGTATGCTTATAGATCTTATTACAAAAATAATTTATCTATTGTGCATTTTGTTTAGTAATTTTCTTTTAACTTTTTTTTCTGAATTTTCTCTATAATTTCTGGATACAGAATATACTTTGGGCAATATGTTTACAATACCAGTCAAATTCATCCAGAGAAATTTTTCAATAGTAAGGAAAATTAATTTGTGCATCATGTTTTTTGAATTGGATAGTGTGAATTACTTTGTACATTGTTTTGTACCAACACAATGCACTACAAATTACATGATCAAATAGGAACTCTCTTTGCATCATACGAGATAAATTTCTCTATTATTAGAATTTTCTCTGTGACATTCTGGTAACTTCAAACTAGAGAAATTTCATTACAAATATAATTTTCTCTGTGTACATTGCGTTAATAATTACAACTTAGAATGCATTATGAAAATATATATTTAACCATTGATAGCAATGAAATTTTGAAGTTTACATTAGTCAAAAAAAGATATATACATATATATCAACGATTATCATTCCTTCAATCTATCCAAAAAAAAAAATGAAGGGTTATTCATAATTACATTGGTTATTTACTAGTTAATCAAAAACATTTCTTTGTTACTAGTGTTCTTTTACTATTGTACTTTTGGTACTTCTTCTTATGGTATTTTAATTGGTTCTATCCATGATCGGCCAACTTCGATTGCAAATCTCTTTGTGATTTCTGCCCTCATTAACCTTACATCTTCTGTTAACAATGTCGAGCTGATAGGTTCATGATTGATGTATTATCTCATTATGTAGCATACAAAGATGCCACAATCCACACTGCATACAAATTATAGATAAAATTAGTTTTTAGAAACATGCAAATTAAATTATGTCATTTGTAAATGTTGTATGAAACTTACGAATCATTGGCCTGTTGTGAAGAATTCTCGACATATACAAAGTCATAATTTGTGCTTTGTGAGTCGATCAATTTGAATGAGAGTTGTGATTGTGCCTCTCTTTCTTGGCATGCTTTCAAAAACTTCTCCACGTAATCTTATTGCAAAAAGGATATTAATTATGTGAGTTGTGTGCATGTGATTAATTGGATAATTTTCAAATAACAGAGACACAAATTAATGGGTGTTTCTCCTGTCTAGAGAAATTTTAGATGCTAAAGAAATTACATACATAAGTACAAGGACACAATTGGGACAAGCAACAGAATGTGATGAGCCATATAATTTTCAAATAACAGAGAAATTTGCACACAAGGACCAAAAGACACAAATTAATTGGTGCCTATCCTGGATAGAGAAATTTCAGGTGCTAGAGAAAATTGCATACACAAACACAATGACACAACTGGGACAAGCAACAAAAATTGTGAATGAAAATTTTCCCAGCAAAAATTTCAAATAACAAACTAGAGGGTAACATGCTAGTGTAAACTTGAAAAATCCAAACTACATTCAACAACAACTAGAGTGTTGACCAACCAATTAGGAATGAAAATTTTGACAATCGCAAAAGTGAGGTTAATGAGGGCAAATGATAGTATTAAGTGACAATTGAAAAATAATTTACACAGGCAAATGACAAACAGATAAACTTCACAAGCACAAACACATTCTGACCCTAATTCAACCACAAATAGATAAACTTCACTTTCACAATTCAATAACATTATCATCACGTAAACAACATCATGGATCAGAAAAATTTGCACTCATTACCAATTGTTTTGCATCTTTGAGATATTTTTCATGTGTGTCATCCCTCATTGTCCTTAGGGAGTTGTAGAACCTCCATAAATTGTCTTTCTAGTCCAAGACGAGTAAGGTCCAATGATTTACATCAGTTGACTTCTCATTGCCACCGCTATTAATTGGGAAATTGAGAGACCTGTAGTTCCTCTATAGCGACCCCGGTCTTTTTCTCATTTGATTATTGTATCCGGACTTACGTTCCGTGGATTTCGCTGTTATATTTGTTGTTATTGTCCTTTAATTCCTTATTCTTGGGTTATAGGATGTGTTTAGCAGGTTGGTTGCAGATTGGTTGGGTTTAGAAACCAAGTCTGCATGTTCAGTTTTTGGCTTGGTCGCTCGAGCGAGCTTCTCTTCGCTCGAGCGAGGTCTTCATTTTTTGGTTCTTCGCTCGAGCGAGACTTCCTTGGCTCGAGCGAGCGATGCGTCTAGTACTTAGACCTGAGAGATGTGTTTCTTGGCTCGAGTGAGCGAGGTGTATGTTTTCGAGTTCTTCGCTCGAGCGAGAATTTCGTCGCTCGAGCGAGCTTCTGGGTTGCAGACCTGAAGCATTGAGTTTTTGGCTCGAGCAAGCTTTTCTTCGCTCGAGCATGGATTTTTGTGTCTGGTCGCTCGAGCGACCATGTCTTCGCTCGAGCGAGCCTGTTCAGCTTAAATAGGCAGCAGCGGGTTTTTTAATCAGTTTTCTATCTCTTTTTGTTTCTAAACCCTAGGTCCGACCCTTTTCTCTCCCTACACACCTTCTACCCTAGGTTTCATCTAGTATTAGAGTGTTTCTACCCTAGATCCTTTATTAAAAAGGTAGAGGGGGTCGAGGGCTTCAGTTTAATCTGAGTAATTTAGGTTTTGGAGCACTTTGGAATTTGGGTCAGCATCTTCGTCTTCTCTTTTGAGTTATTTTTTCGAGGTAGGGATCTCCTACTCCAATGTATACGTTCTGTTCTAAGTTTTAGCATTTTAATATGTTGGGGGTAGTTTGGTAATTTTGGGAAAAAACCCTAGTTGTTGTATTAAATTGAATTGTATGTTTAATTTAAAGAAAACTGGGGAAATTAGTTGAATTCATGAGACTGAGGAAATTATTGATTAAAGGAGGTAGTTGATTAATTTAAATCACTTGCTTATTGAATTGTTGATTTATTTATTTCCAGTCTAGAAATAACTGTTTGGGCTATCGGTGGAGGATAGTCATGATTGTTGTAGATGTTGCATGTGGACTAGGGATAACTGGAACTAATCACATTGGTTAAGTCATTAATGTTGACTGTTGAATTAATACAGACATTATGTGTATTGATTGTGAGATGTATATGTTATGTGTTTACATACATGTATTAGTTGAGCATTGCATATGCATATTGTGTGGGAGGAGATAGGGGATGTACTCCACGGTTAGGGGAAAATAGGGGATGGACCTCTTAACCGTATTTTGTTTGGGAGGAGATAGGGGATGGACTCCATTAGCATCACTTTTATGTGTGCTTATTGATATTGAAGTGTTTTTGCATATTATTGATACAACACTAAAATGTGTATCATATTGGAAGTATGGAAGTGTTTTGATATGAGCCTATGTCTCATTTGTGTTGTTGATATTGGACGTAATGTGAATATGCTATATAGATCACAGTTGTAAGTTTGGCCAGGTTCTGAGCCATATTGATCAAAATGAAATTGATAAGTGTCATAGACATTAGTGTCTTAAGATTGTATGTTGATATAATTGATTATCATGGTTAACCATCTATGAATGCTAGGACTTTATTCAAAGCGTATATTTGGTTTAGTATTTCTCTACTGGGCTGTGGCTCACCCTATATGGGAACTTCATTTTCAGGTTCAGGTGGTTCACTACCTCCAAAGACTTAGCTTGTGAGGATTTGGACTTGAAGATCTGTTTTATTTATTCTAGTTGTTTTTATTTGAATTATGTAAACATTCAAGCCCAGGGCTTTATTTGTTTTGAGTTAGAACTCATGAAATTGTGTCCAAGTGTTGGCTTGGCAAGATGTAAGCCCGTAGGGCATTTATTTTGATGTTTCATTTCGTAATACTCTGATGATTTAAATAATATAATGTTTTTCTTTTAGTAATGCATGCCTTGTTTTATATTTAATGGGTTTAATTTTGAGGGCGTGACATCCTCCATGCGGGTTCAAGATGCTTGTCAAACAATGAGATTTGAAAAGAATGATTTTCCATCATATTGATGAAGTTCTGTGGTTAGAGAAATTTGAAATGACAGAAAATTTCAAAAATATACACATATTAAGACATGCACACAACTAGCCAGAGAAAATTAGATAAGTCACACAACTGGCTTCAAGAAGTAGTTCAGAAGGAAAAAGTAGTAAGTAAATTTCAGAGAAAATCAAATAAAATAATAGTAACATACCAAATAAAAGAGTAGTAAATTCTAGAGAAAATCAAATAAAAGAGTAGTAACATACCAAACCCATTCATGTGAAAAAAATGAAGTTGCTTGTTGTCCTTTTCTCCTTTGGTCAACAAAGAGTATCTCTCTATAACCATCAATGACCTGAAATATCATTTATAATTATAACATTATTTTATAAAGGCTTATCGAACATGACAAAAAAATTTAACAAAAGACTTACATTGTTGGCAATTTCTTTTTCCTTTATTAGGTTTTTGATATCTTCAAAAAAAAATGATATTCAACTCACTTGTCCAGATTAAAGTCCTATAATATGACAAAGAAGATATTTAGCAGTTGTTAATGCAATATAAGTTAGTAAATTTTGTTTGTTATCTTCTATTTTAATTGTTGTACTTACTCTAAACCAGACACATTCGATATGTGCTACAAGATATCTTTGACATGTTCTTTGACTAATTCTGCAACTGGTAGACTTGATGGAAAAATCCAAGATTTTCTAAAGTTTGTTGGTTGAGCCTAGACATAGTCATCGACATCAAGAATTTCTTCATCTTTGGTGGTTTGCTCAATTGGCTTTGCATCCTGCTTTGAACCTCTAGTGATCTTCACGAGTCTGGGATATTCAAAGTCCGGGTCTTGCTTTTCTTTCCTTTCCTTTGCCTTCAAATTCTTTACCATTGATGTAGGATCTTTTTTCACTGTAGCATGACAGTGAAATTTCAGTAAAACATAAATTTTTCTGAAGTAATAGAATCATATTTCAATATATAAATTTATTTAATTCAATATTTTTCGGTTACCATAGACTTGTCTTTGGTTTTGCTTGTTTGTCTGCCACTCTTTCTTCTTAGACTATTGGTTGTTGTTACACTTGGATTCCAACTGTACACAGTGAAAATTTAATAAATAGAAATTTCTCTGAGTTATGTTGACACAATAAAAAAACTTTTGATGGTTCAAGATTTTCACTGACCATGGGGGTGAACTTGTTTTGGTATTTGTTAAGGTTGTGTTGCTAGTTAGACAGATAGTTCTTGAATTTGTTCATGCAACCTAATATTTCAGTTTCAAGATCTGAAATTGAATCCCTCAACTGTTGCATTGTTTTTTCATTATCTTCTTTTTTAACCTCTGACATCCTTAGTCTCACTTGGTTTGTGCTCTCTCTTTCTTGAAGCTCTGAATTTTTTGATGTCAAGGTTCTTATGGTAATGTCTTTCTCTTCAAGTAATTGATTCCAAGTTCTCTTCTTATATTTTGGAGTTAGAAAGTTCCCTTAAACTTTTGCGTAGATTAACAACTTGAGCATCCTTTGATTGCTCAAATTCTTGAGACTGCTACATTGTCGAGCCACAAATGTTATCACGATGTTGGTTCATGTGCTCACTGTTTTCTTCTTCATCCCTTTCCTTATTGTTATGTTCTTCTTTTTCAGATTTGGTGCCCTCATCTTCTTTTTCTTTGCCTTCATCTTCTTCTTTGCATTCTACTTCTTCATTTTCTTTTCTGGCTTCCTCTTCTGCATTGCTTGCTTTTTGTTCTTCTTCATTTATTTCTCCTTCTTTATTTCCTCCTTGTTCTTCAAATGAATCTTCTAGTCAATGTTTTAAAAACCGGACCGATGAGTGAACCGGAAAAATGATCGGGTGGACGGGTCACCGGTTCAACTGTCGGGTTGAACCGGAATCAAACCGTGACGTCATAAATATATTAAAATTATATTTAAATAAAAATATAAGTAATAAAATTATAAATTATAAATTTTAATAATCTTAAATATTTCTATTAATATTTTTTTATTAAAAAATATAAAAATATATTTAAAAATATTATTAATTTTAATTTTGGAAGAAGAAATCAAATATTCAATATTCCCTCCATATGATTTTAATTCAAATAATTTGATTGAAAGAAGAGCGAAAATTTTAGAGGGATCTCAAAATTTTAAATTTCCCTCCAATAAATTTGATTGAATCCCACATAGATTTCTTGAGTTTTTTTGGAAGAATTTTTTTTCTTATAAATAGATAAAAGCTTTCACAATAATTTCAAGCTCTCAATGAGATTCCTCACAAGAGGAGACCCTTAAAAGAGAGTTTCCAATTAAATTTTTATTATATATATATATATATAATAATTAGTCTATCCAAAACTTTAGAGCGATTTAAAAATAAAATAAAGAAATCACTCTGCAAGATTTACAATATGAAATCAATTAGATTAAATAAACTATTAAAGATTTACAAAGTAAAGATAAATCTTTAGAAGATGAAATTATTACACTAAAACTTAATAAAAGTTTAGATAATTTCCAAGATAATCAGAACGAATCTCCTAATGAATCTGACCATGATTCTGATCTAACTGATCCTGAGAATCTCTTATTTGATAATCGATCTCATCATTCCAATCATTCTGAAAAAAAAGATTAAATCTTATTAATAAAATTCATATTCAAAAATGGTATTCCAAAGTTAAGTTAATTATTAATGATTCTGAATTAGATGTTGTTGCTTTAATTGATACTAGTGCTGATCTAAATTGCATTCAAGAAGGATTACTTCCTACTACATATTATGAAAAATGTCATCAAAAACTAACGTCAGCTAATGGTAGTAAAATGCATATTAAATATAAATTACCAAAAATTCATGTTTGCCAAGATAATATTTGTTTCAAAACTTCATTTGTTTTAGTAAAAAACATGACTGATAAAGTAATCTTAGGCACACCATTTATATTCTTATTATATCCATTTACTACATCTAGTGAAGGAATAACAACTCATGTTTTAGGACAACCTGTTACATTTAAATTCTTGTCTCCTCCTGAAATGTTAAAATTAAATCAATTAAAAGATTGTTCTATTTCTCACACTATTAATAGATTAACCCGACAATTAAATTTTCTTAAAGAAGAAATTAATTACAAAAGAATTGATCACCAATTAACTGATCCAGTCATTATTTCTCAAATCAATGATTTTAAATTAAAACTTAACTTTACCTACTGCATTTTGGCATAGAAAAAAGCATGTAGTTACATTACCATATATTAAAAATTTCAATGAAAGACACATACCTACTAAATCTAGACCTATTCAAATGAATCATGAATTACTTGAAATGTATAAAAAAGAAATCAATGAATTGTTAAAAAATAGAATCATTAGTCCAAGTAAATCACCATGGTCCTGTCCTGCTTTTTATGTTAACAAAAATGCTAAACTAGAACGTGGTGTCCCT
Organism: Camellia japonica; assembly: GCA_030407325.1. Classification (NCBI taxonomy): domain Eukaryota; kingdom Viridiplantae; phylum Streptophyta; class Magnoliopsida; order Ericales; family Theaceae; genus Camellia; species Camellia japonica. The sequence goes on from JAPPVO010000029.1 coordinate 59,703,263, forward strand.
CGCCTAGTAATTAATTATAAACCATTAAATGCTGTTTTAGAATGGATTCGATATCCTATTCCTAATAAAAAAAGATTTGATTAAAAGACTTAGTCAAGCTGTTATTTTTAGTAAATTTGATTTAAGAAGTGGTTTTTGGCAAATACAAATTCATCCTAAAGATAGATATAAAACTGCACTACACTTTTTGGTCATTATGAATGACATGTCATGCCGTTTGGATTAAAAAATGCTCCTAGTGAATTTCAAAATATTATGAATGATATATTCAACCCTTTTAGTCATTTCTCCATTGTTTATATAGATGATATATTATTCTTTTCCAAATCCATTAGTGAACATTGGAAACACTTAACTGCATTCTTTTATACAATTAAAAGTCATGGTTTAGTCATTTCTGCTCCAAAGATTAAATTATTTCAAACTAAAATTAGATTTTTAGGTTATGATATTCACCAAAATACTATCTTACTAATTAGTCGCTCCATTGAGTTTACGTCTAAGTTTCCTGATGAAATTCTTGATAAAACCCAATTACAAAGGTTTTTAGGATCCTTAAATTACATTGCTGAGTTTTATAAGGACCTTCGGAAAACTTGTCAACCTCTCTTTGATAGGTTAGAGGATAATCCTCCTCATTGGTCTTCTGTTCATACTTCTATTATTCAACAAGTTAAACAATATGTTAAGTCTCTTCCTTGTCTTGGTATTCCTACTGATAACTCATTCAAAATCATTCAAACTGATGCTTCTGATATTGGTTATGGTGGCATTCTTCTTCAGAAAGTCACTCCTCGATCATCTGAACAAATTGTTCGTTATCATTCTGGTGTCTGGAATAAAGCACAATTAAATTATAGTACTATTAAAAAAGAAATTTTATCTACTGTTTTATGTATTACTAAATTTCAAGATGATATTTTAAATCAAAAGTTTTTACTCCGTGTTGATTGTAAATCTGCTAAATATGTTTTAGAAAAAGATGTTCAAAACCTTGCTAGTAAGCAAATTTTTGCTCGTTGGCAATCTTTGTTAAGTATTTTTGATTTTAATATTGAATATATACCTGGTTGTCAAAATTCCATTCTTGATTTTCTTACCTGGGAATTTTTACAGAGGGGATAGGGATGGTTACTCCTTTTATTACTTACCATAAAACCCACATCACCCATTACCGAGCTCTTATTCGCCAAACTGCTTACCGCATTGCCAGACTAAAATTAGCCCGAAAAACTACTAAACATGCTCAGTATATAAATTACCATCAGATTCAAGCTCGTCGCCATTTACTTGCTGATTATTACAACTGTTTGGATTACCATCAACAATATTTAGATCTTCTAAGTGGTTGTTAATCTTCATTGTGTTTCTTTTAAACAGATGTCTCGCCCAAGGCCTCCTTCTCAAGCCTTGGTCCCCTCCAGTCAACCTTTTGTTCCTCCTCCTCTGGAGCTAGTAACCCAGTACCATCCAATTGAAATGATAAACCGTTACCAGGTTCTTGGTAACATTCCCAAACCTAGCTACACATCTGCTTTGGCTACTGATCCTTTTGCTTCTTCCAGCCAAGCAGTAACTCCATACCCTCCTAATCCTATTAAAACTGCCCGTTCTGATTATGTTAAATCCACCACTATTAATCTATTTTTCAAAGAACCCAGTCATCCTAAGAGTCAATCTGTTAATGATCTTGCTAAATCTTATTTTCCTTTTGGATGGCATTTTGTTCCAATGCATCCTGAGAAAACCATCACCTATTACAAGGACATCCTATATAACCACCAATCCATTTTGATTAAACTATTTATGATCACACCTATACTAGTAAAGTTGTCTATCATTCTCTCTACATACATAACATTGTTTCCTTAGCTGAATGGGGTCCTCCTTCTCAGCTTCGAAATTTACCTAATCACTCATTCAGTATAGTTATTATGACTATATTGATGCCTGGTTCAAAATATTCCTCTACCAAACTGATACATTTAGTCACTCCTGGTTTATTCAATTTGATCAAAAGTTTAAATCTGAGTTTCCTACTTGGTTTCTGAGATGGTGGACTCATTATGGCGCCATTTCAGATATCTTTCCATTAACCGTCATGGAGCAGGCTAACTATTTTTCAACTGTTTTCTCATATTCTCCCCAACAGAAGAAATTCCTAAACTGCTTGTTTTTATATCCAAATACAAAATTCCTTGGATATGTAAATGGCAATACGGCATTTCTGATGATGTTGTTCAAAGGATACATATGGTTAAATGGTGGGACAACTACAAAGTTTCCCGCATTGTTGAAATCGTACAAGTTGAATTTCCGATTAATATTCATGCTCAACTCCTGCTATGGTTAAAGCTCAGCAGAACCCAACTGTTTCACTAACCCAAGGAAGCCAACTTCCTACAATCAACCTTGGAAGCCCAACTACAAGATCTTCCAAGTCAAAGGTTACACCAAAGGATAAAGCTCCATCAGCAAAGCCCAGCACTGTTAAGCCCAAATCAGAAGATAAATCTACATCAAAGGATAAGCCCAAGTCCAAGTCCAAGTCCAAATCATCTAGAGATGAATTGCTCAAAATGGCTCGTCTACTAGTTGATCAAGCTACAGCCCAATCAGATTCGGATAACAGTAATTCAGAAGAAGGTTCAGACAGCTTAAACTCTTCTGAAGGTTCAACTACTCAAAATCCATATGGACCCGAGTTTCAAGATGCTCAGGACCCATATGCCTAGTCAGCTCTGCATTGGATTCCATATATTTACAAATTGGCTTCAATCAATACTCTTTTGAGAAAAGCTGCCATTTTGTATTTATATTGATTCCATCTGTTAAATCTCCACCGAAAGTAATGAATAGTAAAAAGTCACTATTCACTTTTACTATTCATCACTCAATCAATCTGGTTAAAGCTGCATCATCTTTTGTCAAGCAACCGAAAGCATCCGACAGCCTGCTTTTGTCCATGTGCTGCCAATTGCTCTCCTACTCAACCAATTCACATGCTACATAGTTCTTTTCTTTTCTATAAATTGTAATGGTTAATTCATTTGTAGACAGAGGTTAAGAAAAAACAGAGCGAAAAAGAAGTGCTCTTCTGTGTAAACCCCTAGTCAAATATTTCAAGTGTTCAAATTATGTATTCCGAAGCAACTCTTTGCAGTTCTTCTTATTAAACAATTGTAAGTTATTTTCGATTAAAAGTTATTTAAAAAGTTTTAATTATATCTGTGTGCATATTAGTAGGGGTGCCTATAAAATGTCGGACTATGGTATGGATTAAAGTATTAATACCATCAGGTTTGTAATAGCCAATAGTTTCATCAAAAATAGGGAGATCATTTTCATCTTTTTGATTAGCATATAATATGGATTCACGTTGATCTTCAGTAAGGTATTTTTCCCACCAAGATTTGAGCATACCAGTAAAACCAGAAGTAATTAATAAAACAATTTCAGCTTGAGTATATTCAGGGTAATTACTAAGATAACTATTAGTAACCATAGATAAATGATTTAATTTTTGAAGTATTTGATCTTCACTAAGGCCATCAATATTCCATTCGTATAATTTTTTAGCAGAGACAGAAAATTGATTAGAAAGATTAGTTTCTTCAAATTGGAGATCAGGAGGAGTAGGTCGGGAATACCAATTTTTGGTAGTTTGCGGATTCACTTTGGGATAATGAATTTTAGCAAGAGTAGAGGGTTTAAATTGTTGAGTTAATTGATTTAGCTCATTATCAGTATTATCAGTTTCAGATTGATCAGAAACAGTATCAGTAATTTGTTGGTTTAAAACAGTAAGACCTTTGTCCTTAGATGGCGAGGCGGTATCAGAAGGAGTGAGTTTAGTAAGTAATTGTTCTATAGCTTTGACAGTGGAATTATCATTGGTAACTAAACTAGTTCTTTTGGATCTGTTACTAGGAAGATTAAGTAAAGGTTGATCTAAAGATTTAGGTGTAACAGTAGTTGAATCGAAATGAGTTTCAATTTTATCTAATTGTATACCAATTGTTTTTAAACATTGATTAGTATAATTATTTTGTTCAATAACTTTTTTAATGTCAGGGTCAGTACCAGGCAACTTAAAAGGAGAGGCTGGGACTTCAGTTCCTTGATGATCAATAATAATATTAACTAAAGGAGGATGACTAGAACTAGCAGTAGTAGTAGGAGAAGTTTTCCATTTATGTTTTGTGATTGTATTAAGTTTTTTGTAATAATTTTCAAAATATTCAAAGAAAGGAAGTTCAAGACTATATTCTATCATAAAATCATACAATTTACGAGTTATTCGAGACTGTTGGGCAGAATCATATTTAGCACAATAAGCATGTCTTTTAGTTCTATTTTCTTTAGATCTAAATTCAATAAGGAGTTTATCAAGATCACGAGTAAAAGATTTCTTAATGGTCATTAACTGAGGATTTATTGGAGTTGTAACTTCAAAATCAGTTTGAGTGGGAGATTCTTGAGATTCATCATCATCTTCAGGTACATGTGTGTTAGTAAAATATACGGGTTTACTAATTTGGGATGTAGTAGAGTTATCGACACCTTTCATCTTATGATGGGAAGTGGGGCCAAGATGGATTTGACTATTTTTTTGAAATAAAGGTGTATTAAAGATTTCATCTTCAGTTTCGATTTCAGTAGGAACACTAGATGTACTATGTCTAGAAGATTGACTGCGATTAAATTTAATCCGAACTGAACCATCATTATATTGTTGAATATCTTGGATATCTTGGATTGAAGATTGTTGTTGATTATGTTTGTAATTTTCATTAACAGTAATCCATTGATCTGGGAGATTAATATTTTTCATTCAATCATTTGAGGAACATTAATATGTGAATCAGTACTAATACTTTGAATTAACAGTGTTTTATCTTTTGGACTTTTATGTAGAGCCTGAACATTTAAATTGGTTTTCATACATTTATAATAAACACGATAAATTAAAGCAATATTATGAACTTTTTCTGCAATATTAGTAAATGAACCACTTAGTTGAATGTTTAAAGTTAATGCATCTAGAATATGTGGATCACGTAGACAAAGAGTAAAATCAGGAAAACAATTAAAATGTACTGGACTTTTATGAAGACCAGTTTCCATCATACCCATTAAACTATCATTGTAATCAAGAAAACGAGCATCTCATAAACATAACAAAACAGAAGTATTTTTTCCTATCATGGTTAAGGGATTAACACCAACTTGAATTAAATCGATATGGATAAAATTATAACCATTTTTGAAATGTCTTTTGATTAAGTTAGCATCAAATAATTGGCAAGTTTCCCTAGGTTTTTCTAAAGCATAAACTTGTTCAATGGTTTTAACATGCAATGTAACTTTGAAAGCATTCTGTATAAAAGTAGTTTTATAAATTTCTTTAATTGGTAATTTGGGTATATTCCAGCCTGAATCAATTTTATCATTCTGTATTTCAACATCTTCTTCATTAATTACTAATCCTTGATTAGGTATTGAGGGCAAAGTTGTTGACCTAGAACTGACTGTAGAGTTACTTCTAAATAATCGACTCATTTTCGTGTTAATTAATCTGTTTTACAGAAGTCTTAATACATTGTCTAAATTTATCATGTTTTCACATACTAGGCGTTCACACATACCCATTTCGAAAGACCCCTAAAATCCAACATTGCCTAACCAAAGAACTTACCAAGGACAGGGACGAAGGTTGGGTGGCTAGTTACGAAGTGGAAAACACAGATAGAATTTTGGACAGATTAAGAATACTAAAACTAGATTAACAGACAGAAAATAGAGCACGATCAAAGAGATGTAATCAGACAGTAAGAAAGAGATAACAACATAACTTGGCTCTGATACCATTCAAGACGAACAGGACGTGCCATATAATATATATATATATATATATATATAATAAGAAAAAAAGAAAAGAAAGAAAGAATAAAAAAAAGAGAAAAAAAAAATACAAAAAGTTCGTTTTTATCAACCCGGTGAACCGGAACCGGGTCGACCGGTTCGGCGGTTCGACCGCAGATTTTTCTGGTTCTCTCAAAATAGGCCGGTTTTCCACCATGACCGGTTCTGTGGGTGTACCCGGGCCGGAACCTCGACAGGTCGGCGGTTCAACCGGTTGAACCGGTCGGTCCAATCCGATTTTTAAAACCATGCTTCTAGCGTCTGTTTGAATTTAACCAATGCTTTTTTTGCTTCTTTCGTCTTGTTTTTACCAAGACAAAACTCTTCTGATAGGTTTTTAATTAGTTCCTCTTTATGTACCTGTAATAGGAGGGTTTTTTATCAGAGAAATATTAAGTGCTTGTTTGTGTTAACCTAAAAAAGTATACTTTTTTTTGCATATATACACTTATTTAGGTCATATCAATCAACATCTATAAACATCTTCTCTCTACTTTTCTATATATTTTTTTTATAAAAAGTCAAAAAGTGCACTTATTTAGAATATTCCAAACCACCCCTAAAATTTCACTGAGAGAAAAATTCAAACAAGATCAACCAAATGTTAGATAAAATCCATCTCAATCAAACTAATGGAAAAGAAATTTCAGAGAAATTCTTCTCAACCAAACTACTAGGTTCAACAAGATCAAGCAAAGTACATAAACCAAAGTAAATCCAACGTGTCTTGAGAAAACTGTGATACTAGAGAAAGATCATCTCAAGAGAAAAATTATACACAATGAGGGAAAATTTAGATATCAGAGAAAATCAATTAAGGCACATAAGTTAATGTTACGATAATTGTGGTCAAAGAAATTTGGATTCCAAAGAAAATTCATTACAAGGACAGAAATGAACCAGTGATAATCAAACAAGGAATATAAATTGAAACCCCAGAGAAAATTCATCCCAATCAATCAAGACACATAAGTTAATGTGATTATAATTGTGGTCAGAGAAATTTTGATTTCATATAAAATTTATCACAATGAGGGAAACAAACTGATGGTCAGAGAAATATTGGAAATTTATTGAGACTTGAGTGGCGATAAAAATCTAACATGTCGAGGTGCAAGAGATTGGATTGGCATCCTCTGCAACTGTTTGGTCAAGTTTTGTAGGTTCCACTTGGCACAAATTGGAAATTCAGTTATGTTACTGTCTTCCCAGTCGATGATATAGCCAATGCTGTGATAGAAATTGAAATATTTAAATTTTACTAAATACACAAATTTGTAAGTATCATAAGTGTAAGTGTTAATGGAAATTATACTTACCAGCAATGCAATGACACACTTCGTAACTTTCTCTAGAGTTTTGTGCAATGTTGTTATAGAATCGATCAATGTTGCTGTTATTACTTCTGGCCAATCATAGTTCTTCATTGATTCAAGTGGTTCCACATATTTGATAAAAACCCAGCCTATTGAATTTCTACTTGTTGCAAAAAAACAAGAAGAGACACAAATACAAGGTAACAATGATTTTTACGTCTTTGAAGTCATTTGGTTGTTTCCCTTGCACTGCTTTGATCAATGCCTTCTTCAGTACAAGACCGGTTAGCCTTGTTTCCTTTAGGAATCTTTGCCTTAAGAATGGTGTGTTTGGCTTCTTTGAGTATCTTAATAACATGGCACCTTTCCCACCTTCCAAGGCAAAAATCAAGGTCATGTCATTGGTTGTAAAGGTCAAATTCTTCTTGACAATTGTGAATTCTTTGGGTTTTTCATTGTATCGTTGGATGAATGTAACTACATCATCATCTGATTTTCTAGATTTCCTTGCATCCATCCTTCCCGTGGTGAGAGCTTGGATCAATTACCAAAATGGAGTCTTTTGAAGCTCTACAACTTGGTTTGAATTGAATTGAAGTGTTCCAAAAAAGGACATAACGGATGAGAGGTTTGATCGGTATTGAATACTATAATTAGCTCTCTTCCTCTAAAGTTTCACAGGTCTTTTTCCTTTTGAGCTTGAGACGCTTGGAATTGTTGTGTTCTTTTTTATGCTTGTTGCCTCTTGAACTTGGACTTCTTTTTTTCTTTTTTCTTTTTTTTTTGGTGAGGAGTTTGTGGTGTTTTACTACTGCTGCTGCATTTTGATCTCCGATCATAACTGGCAAACTCAGAGACTTCCTATTTCTTTTTGGGTGTTTCCAGTGTTTTGCTGCTGCTGCTGCGTTTTGCCATTTTCTAGACAATGAAAACATAAAGATGTCAAAATTGAATTTTGGAGAAAATTATAGTTACAAGCACACAACTAGCCAGAGAAAATCAACGAAGCAACATAAATTAATGTAGTCAGATAAAATTAAATTTGAATGAATTGAACTTGAAAATTACACATGGCAGACAAAATTAAACATATCGGAGAAAATTACACACACACAAGAGAGCGGTAATTGTTTTTTAACCAAAATTTACATTCCCAGAGAAATTTTCAATAACTGAGAAAATTAAACATACAAGTACACAACTGGCTAGAGAAAATCTACAAAGTAACATGAATTAGTATAGTTAGAGAAAATTGCACAACTGATAAATTTGAATGAATTGAACTTGAAAATTACACATGGCAGACAAAATTAAACATGTTAAAGAAAATTACACACACACAAGAGAGTGGTAAGTGTTTTTTAACCAAAATTTGCACTCCCAGAGAATTTTCAATAACTGAGAAAAATAAACATACAAGTACACACCTAGCCAGAAAAAATCTACAAAGCAACATGAATTAGTGCAATTAGAGAAAATTGCACAACAGAGAAATTTGAATGAATTGAACTTGAAAATTACACATAGCAAGAAAATTACACATGGTAGACAAAATTACACGTGCCAAAGAAAATTACACACACACAAGAGAGTGGTAAGTGTTTTTTAACCAAAATTTGCATTCCCAGAGAAAATTAAACACACAAGTACACAACTAGCCAGAGAAAATCTACAAAGCAACATGAATTAGTGTAGTTAGAGAAAACTGCACAACAGAGAAATTTGAATGAATTGAACTTGAAAATTACACAGAGAAATTAACCATGCCAAAGAAAATGGGGGAATAAACATAAACAAATTGAGGAATAAACATGTTAGAGAAAATTCAAAGAAGAAACATAGATCAAGCAAATGCTAGAGAAATTCAAATGTCAAGAAATTTATAGACAAAATCACACAACTAGCTTCAAGAATAAGTTCAAAATGCAAAGAAATAACATTTTCCAATTTCATGTAGCTTTTATTACGAAATTGAAACCCTAATTAATAGAAGACTAATATAAAATGCAATTAAATGTTTTTCCAAAGAAAAACTCGTTAGTTTGTAGAAAAACTTACCAGAATGATGATGAAACCCTAATTACGAACTGATATGCTCTGAGATGAAGATGCACTGTGATGAAGATAAACTGAGATGACGATGAACAGTGAAAACGGGGTCAAAGAAATTTGTGAGGAAGAAATTAAAAATATTTTCGCTGAAGATAATGAAACCCTAATGTCGATCGTGAAGATGATTGTGAAACCCTAATTCTGCTCTTCTCTTGCTCATGAAGATGGTTGGATATCAGAACTGGAACTCAGTCGTCAGAATCTAATTGAGTTTTCTCGATTGATTGTGAAGGGTATTTTGGTCCAAAAAATGAATAAAAAGCACACATGTTTTAGTTGAGAGACCGGAGGCATCATCCCTTTTTTTAGTATCTTTTATCCTCTAAATTGCTATTATTAGGGACCTTAATAAAAATTCCCCATTTTTAAACTATAAATAATTTTTTTATAAAATTAATATTGTTAGAAATAAATTGACAATATGTTTAAAATGATATTAACATTAAATATATTTAATAAATTTAACATAATAATTTAAAATAATAAGATTGAAGCATAAAAATATTAACTCAAATCATATACTAAAAATATTTAAAATAGTTACAAAAATTAGTTTTAAAAAAGTAATCGCGTAGTATATTTCAACTTTATAAATAGTTATAAAAATAGCTAAAATTAGTTATAAAAAAAAAAAAAGAATTCACATAATATTTTAACTTTAAAAATATTTGAGCAAAGTATAAGTTCAATCTGTGTCTGAGTACAAGTTCAATTTGTGTGGGATGTAAATCCAGTTTAGGTAGGATGCAAGTTTAGTCTGTGTGAGGTGCATAAGATTGAGACATAAAAATATTAACTCAAATCATATACTAAAATATTAAAAATAGTTACAAAAATTAGTTTAAAAAGTAATCGCATAGTATATTTTATCTTTATAAATAGTTATAAAAATAGAAAAAAAATAGCTTAAAAAAAAAAGAATTCAATTAATATATTTTAGCTTTAAAAATATTTGAGTGGAGTGCAAGTATAATTTGTGCCTGAGTACCAGTTCAATTTGTATGGGGTGTAAATCCAATCTGGGTAGAGTGCAAGTTTAGTCTGTGTGAGGTTCAAATCCAATCTATGAATTAATATTTGTATGGTTTGAATATATATATTTTTTTATTTGTATGATTTCAATTAATATTTGTACGGATGGAATATTATTGATTATTATTTTATTATAAGGGGCTTGATTTAATATTATACAAATACTAATAAATAATATAAAATGTTTGAAACTATTTTTAAAGTTGAAATATAATATAAAAATTAATTTTTGTAACTAGGAAGTTTAAAAGTTCAAATAATTAGTTTAAAAATAGTCACAAAAAATTAATCTTTGTAAGTATTTTATATTTTCAACCATTTTTATTATATGGGGTTTGATTTAATATTATACAAATATCAATAAAAATAATAATAAATAATATTCCACCTATACAAATATTAATTCAAATCATACAAATATATATATATATATATATATATATTCAAACCGTACAAATATTAATCCATAGATTGGAGTTGCACCCATATAGACTAGGCGTGCACCCACACACAAATTTAACTTGCATCCCACACAAACTGGACTTGCACCCTAACAAATTCAACTTGCATCCTATACAGACGAACTTGCACCCCACACAAATTAGATTTACACTTGGGCGTAGGTTGAACTTGCAACCGGCTCAAATATTTTTAAAGCTGAAATATATTATGTGAATTCTTTTTTGTGACTATTTTTTGATATTTTTACAACTATTTATAAAATATACTATGTGATTAATTTTTTAAAACTATTTTTTGTAACTATTTTTAGTATATGATTTGAGTTAATATTTTTATGTTTCAATCTTATTTTTTGTTGATAACTATCCTTTTTTGTTGATAATTTTAGTAGACTTTTTTTTTTATTTTTGTAAACTATGTATAAATTTTAAAATATAAATGTGATTAATTATTCCTTTTTGTTGATAATTTTAGTGACTTTTTATTTTTATTTTTATAAATCTAATCTTTTTGAAAATTAATACCGATGAAATGATATCGACCATACTTAAAAAATAAAATAAAAAGTAATATTAAAAATATTTAATAAACAATATAAAATAACAATTTTAAAAAAATAAAAGTTGCATTACTTTGAAATATTTGAATAATTAAAATGTGATGTATGGCTAAAGTTGGTACAAAAAATTACTTTTCATAATTTAAATTTAAAATTTATATTTTGAAATTTAAAAAAAGAAAAAGAAAATAATTTTAAGATTAAAAAGATCCTTCTTTTTTTTCATCAAACTTATTTACAATTTAAAAAATAATAATTTTGAAAATGTAACCAAATAGTGATCATTAGTATTTAAAGTCTTAAAAATTGAAAAATAATATTTTTGTTTAAGTATAGTTTATATTCATATGTTTGCGGAGCTAGTTTTTTTACTAGAATAGTTAAAAAGTTATAACACTCAATCACATTACTCTATTTACTTTTGTATGTTTTTTGTAAAAATTTAAAAAGTCAACCAAAATTGTCAATTCCCAAACAAGGTCAATTTTTGTTTGTATCAATTTTAATCAGGCATTTCATTTTAATCATTTAAATATTTTAAAGCAATGTAATTTTTAAATTATTCTGTTAGATTTGTTAAATATATTTAATATTAATCTCATTTTAAAAGTATCGTCGACATATTTTTGATGAAATTAAGGGTAAATTACACTGACCTCCCCTGAGGTTTGCCTTAATTACAGGTACCTCCCCTCTGATTTCAAAAATAACACAGACCTCCCTTACTTTTGAAATTAATATACAAAGACCCTCTTCTGTTACTCAACCGTCCAAATTCAAATGAATTCTGCTGATGTCATCCATAATTATTCTTCAAATTTCAATACTACCCTTCAAGGGAGGTAAGTGTAATTTACCCACATATATATATATATATATATATATAAACACATACATTCCATGTCTCTTCCCTCTCACTCTCTCTCTCTCTCTGGGCTCTGTCTCTCTCCCTTTCACTATCTGTCTTCCATATCTCTGTGTTATCTCTCTCTCTCTCTCTCTCTCTCTCAGAAGTTTCCGCCGCCGTGTTGGACCCAAGAGTCTCTTTGTGCTTGGCCTCTCTTCCTCCGCCGCAGACCTCTCTCCTGCGATCCACTCTCTTCTCTCTCTCTCTCCTACAATCGTTGCTGTAAAATGATGTCTCCTACAAACGGTGATGACTAGAGAACCACCACTGTAGCATCTCTTCCTTCGCCGTAGCACCTACTTCTTTGTCGTCCACCGCCGCCAAAAACCTTTACATCGCCTCTACGTCGTCGCCGATCCAATGCCAACATCTGCAGATCTGTGGATCTACCTACCCTAATCCTAAATCTAGACCACTATCGTGGTCTGGCGGCGAAGTCGAAGATGAAGACTCTAACAATAATCTAGTTTTGTACGGTCGAAGATATTGGGTTCGAATCTAGAAATGATTTCCCTCTCTCCTCTAGTGATATCTCCCGCCGTCACTTTCCTCCACTCTCTCTCACTTTTGTTCTTATTAATGATCTATGATGGTTCTAAATGGTGTTGTATATCTATAACATATAGATATATATTCATATATCGTGTTTTTTTTTTTTTTTTTTGGATTTAAGAGTCTGAATGTGATTAATTTTGTTTAATTTGCCCAATTAGAAGTAAGAAATTTGAGAAGATTCATAGGAATTTGGGGGTATGGGCTTTTCTTGTTCTTGCAGTTGAAGGTGGTGGTGTTGCAGCATTTTATGGCTCTTCCTCTCTCTCTATATATCAATCTTGTCTGATGGTTTATGGATTAGAGTGTGTTGGCAACATCATAATTTGTGTACAATTTGCATTTTTTATTAAGGGGTTGTTTGTGGTGTCCTAAATAAGTGTACTTTTTATCTTTTTAGATTAAAAAGTTGAGGAAAAAAATATGAATGTTTGAGTTAACTTTTTGACTTTTTATGAAAAAATGTGTCTTAAAAAATTATATAAAGAAATGTGTAGGAGAAGATTGGAGATGAGTGAATGACAGCTGTACAATCTGGCAGCCGAATTCTTGGTAAGAAATTATTGGATACTTTTCGGGCATTGTAGTGGACTGTTTTGTTTGGTCCATGGGAGCCATCACGGGTCCCATTTTGATAATCTGAACCGTCAATGTGTAGAACTCGTCGAGCACTATATGTCTATAAAAAATCACGTTGATCGAATATCGATAGGTATCTGATCAGATTTGTGTTTTTTCAATCGTTAATTATAACACCACCCATTTTTTCATACAAAACTGATTTGATCATGTAATTATCGATATCCGATCAATGTGATTTTTACAAACATATAGTACTCGACAATTTATACACATTGAACGGTTCAGATTATCAAAACGGGACCCGTGATAGGCCCCCACATGCCGAACAACAGTGTGAAAAATTGCCCCAAACTGTCTAATACTTGGGACAAACGCTGCACAGCCCCTTTGGCTTTTCATGATGGCTGAGTTGTATAATGTGTGAGAAATTATTTTTTTAATATTTTTTTTTGGTAAATAATGATAATTTTTTAATTTTTTGAGTAACTTTTTGACTTTTTTCAGACTTGTCAAACTTGACCTAAAGAGACAAATTTGAATGTGTTGAGTCGTGTTGGGTTTTACAAAACACATATTTTTTTTTTTTCGAATTACATTTAGTGAGATTTAAAATAAATTTTAATTAATTTTTGTTAATTTTAAGTATGATACATATTTTCAAGTTACTATGAAATGAGTTTTTTATATTTTATTTCAAAAGTTAATGACTTTAAGAATAATTGATTTCAAATGATTACAAATTATTTTTGACCAATAGCTGAATTAAGTGAATCAAAAATATTCACAATTATTAAATTATTATAAAAATAAAAATTGTGTCATAAATAAAAATTATTTTTGAACTATTGATTTTATTTATTTTTTAAGGACATTTTTTAGACAACATATTAACAAAATAAAAAATATTAAATAAAATAATTATAAAAATAAATGCAACCACTATTTATATATTTTTTATTTTACATGCAAATGTAATGAAATAAAAAAAAATTTTAAAAAAATTATAAAGGAAAAAAATTCATATAAGATTTTTTTTCTTTGGGTTTAGATCACTTAAGTATTTTTTTTTTTTCAAGTATTTGTCATTTTTTTGTAAGCTTTTATTTTTTATTTTTTGAAAAGAAAACTATTCAAAATATTGTAAAAGGCAAGTACCTGTAATTATGCTAAATCTCAGGGGAGCTAAGTGTAATTCATTGTAGTAAAGAATGAATGAGAGTCAGCTGTGTCAGTTGTATCAGCAGCATGGTTCAAGGGTATTATGATCAATTCGGTTGTCAAGTTAACGCCGTTCATCCTCTTTTAACGGAAAGGGAGAATCTGTGTATTATTTTCAAAAGTAGAGGAGGTCAATGTTAATTTTGAAACTATAAAAAAAGTACATGTAATTAAGGTAAATCTCAAGAGCCATCAGTGTAATTTACCCTGGATTTAATTTTATAAAAAAAATTATTTATAGTTTAAAAGTTCTACGTTATTTATCAAAATATAAAATAAAAATAAAAAGCAAAAAAACGAGGGAGAGAGATAAAGAAACATGAGACTGGAGAGTGTCAGGGACAAAAAAAAAAGTATGACTTTGTAATACAGAACCGGTACAGAGCCCGAATATAGGGGCTCGAATTTGGCTCGAAATTAGGGGGAAGAAAAAGGAGGAGGAGGAGGAGGAGAAGAAGAAGGAGAGGAAGAACTGGACTGGAGGGGCCAACAAAATCGAGCGGAGGTGAAGGTGGAGGTGGAGGCGAAGGCGGAGGCGGCGGCAGGCGGAGGCGGAGGCGGGGCTGCGATGCCGACGAGCGACGAGCTGCGAGATCGACCGACGAGCTGCGAGATCGGCCGACGACCTGCAACGCCGACGACCTGCGTTCTCTCTCTCGCCTCTGTGTTCTCTCTCTCTCTCTCTCTCGCCTCTGTTCAACTCAACGAAGAAGAAGAAAGAAGAGAAAGAAATGGAAGAAAAGAAAGAAAAAAAAAAATCAAAACCCAAAACGACGTCGTTTTGGGTTTTGAGCCACATTCGAGCCCCTAATTTCGGGCCCTCAACCATTTTTCCTTTGTAATAATATGTTCACACTGCACTGGGTTGTAATCACTTTGCTTGTTTTTGGTTTTTCAAAAATATTTTTCAAGATATTTTACTTTTTTATTTGCTGTGTTTTTTTGTTTTACTGAATTTTTAAAATATTTTAAGTAATTTTTTTAATTTTTAGACACACCTAATATAAATACACATAAAAAGTATAATTTTTGTGAAAAAAAACTTTTAAAAATTCACTAAATACCAAAAATATTAAAAAAATACGAGAATTCAGTATATTTTTCGTATTTTTATGTATTTATTAATTTTTTAAAATATTTTTTCACAAATTTTTTAAGTGCATCTAAAAAAGTAAAAAAAATTCTTAAAATTTTCAAAATATTCACTAAAAATAAAAAAAATAAAAAACTCAATTTTAAAAAAACTCAAATCAAACACACACAATAATTTTTCCCTGCTACAACTGGGAGGTAATTTGCCTTTTTTTTCTTTTTTTTTTTTTTAGAGTTGGTTTGGAAAGTCGGTTGGCCTTTTAATTTTTTGACTTTTTGACTATTTTAATTTTTTTGACTTTTGTAAGAAAAAAAATATAATGATTATCAGTTAGAGGTGATATTTTATCTTAGGTCTCGTTTGGCAAGTGACTTTTTTAATTAAAAAGTCAAAAAGTTACAAAAAAAAATTAAAAAGCCAACAACTTATACCAAAAAATCAAATATTCTCTTTTCTGTTTACTTTTTATACATTTTTTTTATAAAAAATGAAAAAATCATTCTAAACATATTAATTTTTTTATATCATATTTTAATTAAAAAATTAAAAATTACTAAAAATAATATCTATATGTTTTCAAACGAGACCTTATTATATTAAAAAATCTATTTTACTTTTTCTTCACTCAAATAATTCCAAACCCAATCTATTCCAACGCAACCTGCCAAACGAAGGCTAACGCAAGGCGTCGATGAAGCAATCAATGATAGGGGAGAGAGGGAGAGGCGGAGGATCCGTGAGGGGACACGTAAGATTGGTGGGGGACGAGTCTGAATTCTGGAAGGTAAAGAAAGTGAGAAGCTAAAAAAAAAAAAAATGATTTAATTATAATTTGAGATTTATCCTAGAGAAATGATTTACAGTATTTATAATTTATTTTATAGTTCAAATTTATCTCATATATAAATCTCACATATATAAAAGGAGTGTTGGGGGGTTGGGTTAGGGATTATTTAGGATATTTAAAATAAGTATATTTTTTAATTTTTTATGAAATATAGATTGGATATGAATTAAATTTAAAGTGATGTGGTAGAGAGGTAATGTGATTTAAATAAGATAATGTGACTGAAATAGGATAATAACTTTTTGACTTTTTTAGGGGATGACAAACAAAGCCTTAAAATGGAAAATGTTATGAATTTTAAATAATTTATCAAATTTTTTATTAAAATTCTCACATGGGTATGAGACTCACACAAACTTACATGTGTGTAGATTCCACACTATGTGAAAGGTTTAGTGAAAAATTAGTAAATTATTTGGGATCTCTAGCATCACTCAATTAAAATAATTCATTAAAAGATAAAATAAGTTGAAATAATTAATAAGATAAAATGTCACATTTAATTCATAATTATTTCAATTTTTTTTTCACAACAATTAAAGCCCCAATTTGGCATTCATTTTGGCGCTAAATAATAACAAAAAGACAAAATTGACTATAAAATCATTGAGACAAAATATTATTTTTACCAATAATTATTATATTTTTTCTCTCACAAAAATCAAAAAAAGTCCCAAAACAAAAACCAAACTATACTAAAAAAGTTAGGTTAAAAAAATCTCAATAAAAAAAATTAACTATATTAACCAATGCCAAACGATCCTTAAATTAATTAAAAAAAAATCAATTAACTTTCCAAATAAAATTATTTTAACCAAATTAAAATAACTAAAAAAATTAAATAATTAACTAAAATAATAAACTTCTCAAATATACCTAAATCAATTTCAACCACATCAATTTCTTTCGGAATAAATTCAAAATACTTCACAACATTTAAAAGATAATAATAATAATAATAATAATAATAAGGCCACAGAGAGAGAGAGAGAGAGAGAGAGAGAGAAGGGGGTGAAGTGGAAGTGGGGGTGGGGGCAAGAAAACTGAGGGCAGTACTAATGATTGCTTCTGTTGGGACTTGTCCCCTTCAGACACTGCATCTGTCCCTTCTCTTTATTTCTCTTTCTCTCTCCTCTCTCATCGCCGCAACAGTTCAATCCCCTCCGTCAACATCAGGATGATCATGATCATGATCATGATGATCATAATTCATCTTATTTGTTTGTTATTACTAAGTACAGACTGTACTAAAAAACTGGAATACATACATGACATACAATACGTCTACACCTACATGATCAGTCCCCATCATTCCTCTAATCAAAACACATCTCTAAATATTTCAGGTACCCTTCACGTGACCCCTTTGTCCTTTTTCCTCTTCTTTTGTCTTTCTTTCCTTCTTCATGAACGCCCCACTTCTCACGTGACCACCTCTACCCCTAAAATAATATAGGGGAAATTTCAAATCACTAAGGCCTCTTTTGGCAACATGGTTATAATCAACCTCTTCTGTCACAGAAAAGTTGATTATAATCTGCTTATAATCAGCTTTTCACCAAAAATCAGATTATAACCATCTTCCCAAAGCACCTATAAAAATTTTTCAAAATAATTATTCTTCCCGTTCTAAAATAATGATTCTTTTTGAAGAATTTAATATTTTTTAATAGTATAATTATTACATTTTAAAAAAATTAATTTTTTTAAATTATTCTTTGATAATACATTTTTTAAAAAATATCAATGTCATATTTGTACTTTTTATGTTATTAATGAATTTAAAAATGGACAAAATAGAAAATTTATATTATTTTTGTTCTTAATTTTTGAAAAATGATATATTTTAGGACAATAAAAAAAAGAATAAAAGACTAATATTTTGAGACGGAAGAAGTATAAAAAAAATAATAAATTTTATAAATATTAATAATTATAATTATAATATTTTCCATAACTGTTTAATATATTTTTTAAAAATATTACTAAAAAGTAATTTTCCGAATAACATATTTGCTCACTTAATCCCAACTATTAGCTATTGAAAAAATGTTTGACATCTTCAAAAATTATTTACAATTTTACCTGTAATGATATCGTAAGATTTTTGTTAATTTTTGATTCGTTAAACACTTAATGATAGTGAGTCCAACTCTTATACCACATTATTGTAGCCTACGTCTGGCAATGGGTTTGGAGCTTTTTTTAGCTAAAATAGCCACAAAAAATAAAATAGACTTTTTAGTCTAATAAGACAAAACATCATATCCAACCTATAATTATTACATTTTTTCTCTCACAAAAAAGTCAAAAAAACTAAAAAAAATCAAAAGTCTTTCCCAAACCAGACTTTTTAGCCCCAGGTTAAAATAGTCAAAAAAGTCAAAAAGTCAACTCACTTCCCAAACGAAGCCATAGATGAGTTTGTGGATATAAATATGTAAATGTCTAACATTACTTAGAGCATCTCCAGCAACCATCATCAGATTAGCTACCCAAAGTTCTACTTTATTAGTTTAGCTAACCATTTTTTCAATACACATTCCAACAGCAGTCTCTACTTTAATTATTCCCTTTAAAATATTAATAAATACAAGCACAGGGAAAGAGAGACAGAGGGGGAGAGACAGAGCTTTGTCGATCGTCAATTCTCCTCAATAGATTTCTCACATAGACAAGTAAACAAACACCAGCAATAGATTTGTATATGTATGTATCGATCGATTATTAAAACCAAAAACGAAAAGAACCCAATTTTATTCAAAAAGAGTTGAAAATGGAGAGTGATATCAATCAAATTACTGCTCTAGAATTGAAAACCCTAGAACAAAAAACCAAACCCAGAAACAGATCAACCCAATTGGACTCAAAAAGAATTGGGTGAAAATTGAGAACAAACCCAGAAACAGAACAACCCAATTAGACTCAAGAATGACAAACCACAATGAATCAAAAATTAAAACAAACCCAAACAGAGAACAAACAACCCAATTGGACTCAAGAGAGTGACAAAAACAAACAAGATTATCCAAAATTGAGAAGAAAAAAAACCCAGAGAATGCAAATGAGTTGAGGCTCAAATACTGTGAAAATCAACCTCTAGATTTCACGAAAAACATGGGAATTCAAAGTAAACCCAGAGAATGCAAATGAGTTGAGTTGTCCGGCGTCGATCCTCCTCTTTTGGCTTCCTCCTCTTCCTCCTCCGGCGTCGATCGTCGATCGTAAGCAACTAATAAAAAATTGAGAGGCTACTGAACAGTGCCTCGTCTTCCCTGGCGAGGTACTGTAGCTGAAAATCAAAGTAGCTAGCCATCGGCGAGGCTGCTGGAGATGAATTTTCTAGTTTTAGCTAGCTATAGTAACAAAAATGGAGGAATAGAGAGGCTTCTAAAGATGCTCTTATTGGTTATACAATCTAATATATATAGATATAAATTATGTTATTTTCTCATGATAAAAAAGTAAAAACAAACTATTATATATTAAAAATACACGTGTCATTAATAAAGAAAAATTTCAGATAAATCACTCTATATATTTCTATAACAATTTGAGAACGTAAGCCTTGTTTGTGATAAATTTTTTTAGTTTGGCTTTTTAACTATTTTAGGATTCGTTTGGAAAGTGAGATAGCTTTTTAGTTTTTTGGCCTTTTTAGCCTGGGGCTAAAAAGTGTCATTTGGAAATGACTTTTTGACTTTTTTGACTTTTTGTAAGAGAAAGAATGTAATGATTATTGATTAGATGTGATGTTTTGTCTTATTGGACTAAAAAGTCTATTTTGTCTTTTTGTGGCTAAAATAGCCTCAAACGAAACCCAACCCTTCTTCGCAAACGAAATCTTAGTCTAGCTACAAAAGTTTTGTTTTGGATAAATTTTTTACTTTTTTTTGTAGTTATTTAATGGTTGTGAGAGAAAAAGTGAAACGATTATGATTTGAATATGACATTTGTCTTATTAATTAAATTAGCTTATTTCATTTTTCTGTTAGCTAATTTCGCCCAAACCCATATATGCCAAACCAGGCCTTCAAGACTATATGCAAGTTAAGAATTCTTAAGGGTGTGTTTGGTAACGTTTACGTTTTCAGTTTATATTTACAAAAATTTTATAAACTGGTTTTTGTTTATTTTTAGAAAAACATAAACTACAAACACGTTTGGTAATTGACAAAATGTTTAAAAAAATTTTAAAATATAAAAAGAGTGAGAAATGGAAAGTGATGGCAAGTGGTGGCGGAAGACGGTGGTGGAAAGTGGTGACGGTGGGTGGTGGTGGTGGTGGTGGTGGGTGGGTGGGTGACGGTGGCGGTGGTGGATGGTAACGAGTGGGTAGTGGTGGTGGTGGTGGTGGTAGTCGTGGGTGGGTGATGGTGGCGAGTGGTGGGTGGTAGCGAGTAGGTGGTGATGGCGGGTGGTGGGTGGTGATGGCAGGTGGGTGGCGAATGGCGGGTGGTAGTGGGTGGTGGCGGGTGGGTGGTGATGGTGGTGGTGATGGTGATGGTGGGTGGGTGGGTGACGGTGGTGGTGGTGGTGGCAGGCGGGTGGCGGATGTCGGGTGGTGGCGGGTAGTGTGGTGGTGGGTGGGTGGGTGACGATGGCGAGTGTAGCTGGTAGCTGGTAGCGAGTGGGTGGTGGGTTGCGGGTGGTGGTGGGTGTGATGGTGGTGGTGATGGTGGTGGTGGTGGTGGCTGGTGGTGGCTGGTGGCTGGTGGTGGCAGGTGGTGGATAGTGGTGGCAGGTGGGTAGTGAGTGGTGGTGGCAAGTAGGTGGCGGGTGGTGGGTGGTAGTGGCGGGTGGTGGTGTGGCGAGTGGATGGCAGGTGGGTGGTGGTGGTGGTGGTGAAGAGGGGTGGGTGGGAGTGGCGAGTGGGTGGCAGGTGGGTGGTGGCTGGTAGCTAGTGGTGACTGGTGGTGGCACGTGGCTGGTGAGTGGTGGGGGGTGGGTGGTGATAGCGAAAGACGGTGGTGGAAAATGGTAGCAGGTGGTGGCTAGTGTTGGGTGGTAAAAAAAAAAAAAAACTAAAAACTCAAAATGGAAACACATTTTTGGCCAAATTTATAAACTGAGACCACTGATTTATAAATCAAAGTTTTTACCAAACAAGTTTTTATTTGAGTTTTAAAAATTTTTATAAATATAAACAGAAAACTGAAAACGTAATTGTTACCAAACGGCACCTAAGATTTTAAATTTTAGAAGGATACAAAAGAGATTTGAGATAAATGATTAAAAATACCCTTAAACCCTGGACACTGGACGATAATTTCTGATCTCTCTCCCTCCACTGCTTCAATCGTATACATTCATCATTGGTGTCTCAATCACGTCTTGTCACGCCCCACTTTTTATTACTCGGATAACATTATCAAATTCTTTAATTTAATATGATTTCAGAGATAACGCATGGAACTTCAGTACATCAATAAAGACAATTAAATACAAGTTTTCTCATTCAAATACTTAACAAATGCAACATGAGACATAACTACAATAAATCGCTCGCAGGCTGACATCAATACATAAAGGAGAAAGTGTTCAACCCTTTTTACAACAATGGTATTCGGCCAACAATTAAAAGGCCCTGTGGCCAACAGATAATGAAGATTCTCGATCTTGAAACACTGCTCGATATTCACTTGAAAAAGGATTAGCAACGTGGGATGAACATAAAGTCCAATGGAGATCCCAATACGATTCTAAATAATAAGAACATACAAATAGTTATGATCATGAATACTTTAAACCATACCATATACATAAATATCAATTTATATATGAAGATATATTTACATAAATATTTTTCCTCAAAAGAAAAAAAAAATGTTCAATTTGCTTAACCACGCAACCATTCGTCTTTCTTTCTTCTTGTTACCCTTTTCAATTTTAAACTTACTTAGTGACAACCAGCTTTCGAAACCGACCCACAGAACCCAATTACGTTTTCTTTGATTACCAAACTTACACTAACTTCACTTTACAACTTCCGATTAAAAGTATCCCAAACGAACATGATGACAATACATATAAAATACTCCTCACATAACCATTTAAGATACTAACATCTTCCACAAAATAATCATAAAGGTACACATAAATGGAACCAAGATGATAACGAAAAACCCAACAACGCTCTACCTGCCTCAAGCATAGTAAGCCAAGGATATACCTTTCCAATACTCATGCCAACTCACCAGTCACCAGCTAGAAGGTAATGGTACCTCTACCAAGTTCTCTAGGCGCTAGTTGGAAGGTACTAGCACCCCACATTCTCAGCGCAACTAATTCTCTAGGCGCTAGCTAAAAGGTAATGGTACCCCTTATTCTCAGCACGTGCACATTTCCAACCATCACATAATTCGACAAACAAACATAATCCAAGTGTATAACATATCCAAGCGTACTACATACATAAATAAATAAAAAAAATCTATTCAACCAATACAGATAATTCTGAGTGTACTACATACATATAATCTATTCAATATCACAATGTCACCCACCACCGATGACTAAGGACAAAACCTCTAAGCATAAGTATTTAAGTATACGTAATACGATAATTCGATACTGCTTTGACTTTAAGCCCAAAAACAATAATAATAACAATATTCAAAAGTTTCAAAACCCAACCTCATGTTCTGACATGGATAAGCCCATAAAGATCATAGCCCACCATTTAGGGCCCAATACACAACTCAAATACTAAGGCCCAGCACTTCCGAAGCCCCATGTAGCAATAAGAACCAATGACATCAAAACACATGTCAAGAGAAGGGCAAGCCACATAAGCAGACAAAGATCTGCAAAGTTATTGCCACTACACATCGCCATTAATGAAGCCCCTCACAGCATTTATTGCGACAAGCCCTCTCCGTCGGGACAGAACGTCTTCACCATGAACAAGGTAAGCTAGAGCATAGACTTTCGGCCAAGGTGACAGGTCGGAAGGAACAACGAAATGATTACCAGAGGATATAAGCAAAGGTCGAAGACGGAAAGAAGATTAAGCTTCCTTTCTCTAATTTATCTCTACACTCTACTTCTCTCTCTAACTTGCTCGTCAGAGGGTTCGCAGAGGGACTCCCCGTTCCCCGTTGAACTCTTGTGCAGGTCTTCTGGTGGGTTTGGTCATTCGGACGTAGGATTGAGGAGCGTGGATCAGTCCGACCCGTTCTTTGGAACGAACTGTATCATCATGTTCAAATCTAGATTTTCAATACACCATGGTTTCTTTCTCTTTTCAAAACCAACTCTTTTATTTTCCAAAAACAAATTTCCACATTTCAATAGAACCACATCCAATGATTCCCAAGCCAAAATCCAAATTAAATTAACATGATTATCCAAATAAATTCCCAATACCATAATTTATTCATCTTTTATACTAACAACACAATAATCACAACTCAAACTATCAAAACACAATCTTTAATCAACTTTACCCTTTTTTAGTTCGGTAGGTCAAATTTTCAAAATTAGGGCTTTCTCTTTCACTTAGCATAAACACAATAAACCACTCCCAACTAATCAAACAACAACCAATTTAATCAATTTGAAACCCGAAGATCAAACCCTAGATTTCCTTTCATGATTTTCAAAAGATCCATAATATATGTGATTTTTTTTTATGCAATAAAATCTACCACATGTCTATTTATAGACGAGGTATTGAAAAAGAGCAAAAGAATCCCTACCTCAAGCAATGAAAAGAAGAAAGCCCGAAAATTTAACTTCAACGAAAACACGATTCACTCAGATTAAATGGAAGCCCTTGTCGAGCTCTACGTTTTGGTATATGGAACTAGGGGTCAAAGATATGTAAAAGTAAATGAAAACCAAGTAAAAAGAGCTTGAAGGCTCAACAATGGCAGAAGGGGAGAGAGAGAGAGAGAGAGAGAAAAGTGATCCAGATCTAACCAAAAGTGATTTTTATAGTTGTTGAATTCAAACAGATCGCTCGAACGCAAGAAGTGTCGCTCGAGCGACCAGACACAACAACATGTGATTACTCTAGCGCAAGAATCACTGCTCGAGCGAATAATGCACTCTTCTAGTAGTTTTTACAGACAAGAGACCGTCACCCGAGTGCAAGAAGCTTCGCTCGATTGAAGAATACACACTCCCAATATTTTTTGCAGACCTGCAAAAGTATTGGAGTTTCACAAAGACCGTTCGAGTGCAAGAAGTGTCACTCGAGCGAAGGAACAAAACTCTAGGCATCAATAAATTTAAAAACAAGCAACCAACTCGCTCTAAATGCAACCAACACACCCCAATAACTAAATTCAATGAGGAATAAGGAGAAACAAGACATGAGCAACCAAATAGGACAATGAATTCAATATCTAAAACCTCAACGATCTAAACCAGAGTCGTTATACATCTTCTCGTCACTGCCTTTTCCAAACCCATCACCATCGCTTCCAAATTCTTTGTCATTGCTTTCACCATTTACGACACAGTCCATATCAAAATCGATCATCATCCAAGGTTTTGAAACCCGGACCGGACCGGCCGGTTCAACCGGTTGAACCGGTGACCGGATGGGGTTCCGGTCTGGTTAGCCCTCTTAAACCGGCCAAGTGCAAAAACCGAGGTATTTATTGAAAATCGGTAAAACCCCTGGTTAAACCTGTGAACCGGTTGACCGAACCGGGACGGTTTTCTTGTATATATAAAAAAATATATATATTTCAGATCTTATTTTATTTTTGTTTGTCGATCTTCATTCATTTTAGAGAGAGCAACGACTAGGGCTTCACTTCTTCACACAGGTATCTCTTCCTCTTCATTCATTTCCGATCTGTCTCTCTATTTTTTTCCGCCATTAACGAATCAAATTGATGGATCTTTGATCTCTATTTTTTTCTTCACTTCTTCACACAGGTATCTCAAATTGAAGGAAAATTTTCAGATCTACTTTTATTTTTTTCCGACAGTCGATCTCAGCCTCTAGCCTCCCCAGGTATTATTTTGGTGGATCTTTGATCTCTTTCTTTGTTTTTTAGAAATTTTGGATCTACACTTGACAGAACCAAAATCAACACTTGAATCTCCGAAGGCTCTGTTTTTTTTCTTCACTTGAATCAACACACAGGTATCTCAAATTGAAGAAGAAGGCTCTGTTTTTACAAATCAACTTTTGATAAAAAAATAATAATAATAATAATAAAACACTTGGGTCTACACTTGAAGAAGGCTTTGTTTTTTTTTTTTTTTTTTAGAGAGGAAAAGAAGAAGGCTCTGTTTAGGTTTAGAAATCAACTTTTGATAAAAAAAAATAATAATAATAAAACACTTGGGTCTACACTTGAAGAAGGCTCTGTTTTTTTTTTTTTTTAGAGAGGAAAAGAAGAAGGCTCTGTTTAGGTTTAGAAATCAACTTTTGATAAAAAAAAATAATAATAATAAAACACTTGAAGAATGCTCTGTTTAGGAATTATGCACACTGTTGATGAATTATATATATATATATATAATTGTCTCTTAAGATGATTTAGATCAATATTATTTATTTTTGGATTGTAGCTAGCTTGTATTGGTACGGAAGGATTAAATGAACATATTGAATTGGTGTTTTGAAATTTTTTAAGGGAAAATTACTATTCAGAGGTGTCAATAAAAATATATTACAAATTTATGATGAAATTTATAATTTTAATTATTAATATTTGTAATATTTACCATGTATTTATAATTAGTTGTTGCTGTGGTTTGATTTGTTCATTTTTAAATAATCACTCTTGTAATAGTCGAATTGAAAAATCAAAAGCTTCATGTGGATCCTACATGTGATTATCACTAAAAATATTTAAGAATTTTTTTTAAAAAAAATCGAAAATTTAATATTTAAATTATTAATTTATATTTTTTAAAAAATTATTTATGACGTAATTTGACGTCACGGTTCGATTCGGTTCAACCCACCGGTTGAACCAGTGACCCGTCCACCCGATCATTTTTTCGGTTCGTTCACCGGTCCGGTTTTTAAAACCTTGTCATCATCTACAACTACAAACTCATCGTTACCTCATCCAGATCCATCGCCGATGCTCTCCGATCCATCACTATTGTTTTTCATAAATAGTTAACTTTGTTGCATAATTTGATTTTTCTCTCTCTCTCTCTCTCTATTCTTTTTCTATTTCTTTTTTTTGTTCAAAACAGTTTGATTTTGCTATAAGAAATTTCATTGTGCCAGAGAATCACCAGAGAATTTTAATGTGCTAAGTTAATGAAATTTCACTTTGCGAGACAAATGCCAAAAATGGATTGGGGGTGGTCACTGGAAAGTTGTCGCCAAGAATTGGAGGTAGCGGCTAGTAGTGCTAGTGCTAGTGCTAGTGCTAGTGGCAGCGGCAGTACTAGTGTTGGTTGGAAGTGGAGGAATAATAAAACTTCATTAAGAGTAGTTTTATCCCACCAAAAAAAAAAAAAGTCAATTTCCTTAATATACTTATTTTAAGTAAATTAATATAAAATATTTTTTAGGGAGCTAAATTAAAACCCTCTTTCATCGATTAAATTTATAAATTTATATAAATTCCTAGTATAAAGAAAACAAAATCAATAAATATATTATTTAAATAAAATTTAAGTGGATGTTTGGAGTGCAGTTGAAAAAGTTGGGCTCCGTTTAGTTTAATTTTTTAAAAGAGTTTTGACTTTTGAATTATATTTTAAAAGATAAATTTTTAAAAAGAGTTTTGAAAGTTTAAAAAAAATTTGATTATGAGTTTGAAAATAATTTTAGAATGATTTGTATATTTTTCTAATTTTTTTATTTTTTTTTTAGTTGAATATATGGAGTGTGAGAGAAAATTTAATTGATTGATATATAAAATGTGATAAAATGAAAGACGAAAGAGAAAAATAATTTTGAGTTATATTTTAAAAGATACAAAACCAAACATGTTTTTAATCCAAAAGTTGATTTAAAATCTAAATCAAATCAAAAATGATCTCTACCCCCAGCTGGGGGTGACACCCAGTGAGGTGTCACCCGGGGGTTGGAGGAGAAAACAGTTTTTTTTTTTTTTTTTCGGCCAACCCCACGCCGCCACGTCACTGGGGGTGGGGTGGGGGTGGGGGTCTTCCGTACTGGGTGTATGTAGCATTGTTGAAATCAAATGGAGCCCTAATCTTTTATTAAAAAAATAAAAAATTATTTTTCATCATCTCAAAAAATGTTAACTGTCACATCAAACTTTTCAAACAGAGAATTAGCTCCATCACCTTGTTGGATTCTAATTTTTTGAATTCAATTTTCTAAAATTTGAATTTTTTATTTTATAATATTTTTTTGTTATTAGTAAATTTTTTTAATATTTTATATATATTTTTTATTTTTTAAATATACCTAATCTAAATATATCTAAAAAGTAAAATATTTATAAAAAAAAATATTTAAAAAATTAATAAATATATAAGAATATGAAAATATACTGAATTTTTGTATCTCTTTTTTAAAAATATATTTTTGGTATTTAGTGAATTTTGTAAAGTTTTTTTTACAATATTATATTTTTTAATTTTATTTATATTAAGTGTATATAAAAATTAAAAAAATATATTTAAAATATTTTAAAAAATTAGTGAAAACAAGAAAATATGAAAAATAAAAAACTCAATTTAAAAAAAATTTAAATTTAGAAAATTAAAACCAAACAACTTGAACTTACAACAATTATCTAAACTGTTCATCTCATAGGGCCAACAATGAAGATGAGTTATGCTAAAAAATGGTTTCATTAGATATCACTAGATTCAAACAAATTACATGTTATTTTTTAAAATAAATGGCAATTATGAGTTTAAATTTAAGAAAAAATTTGCTTATAAATCCTATCTTGAGGAATGATGATCTGTTTAATCCTAAGAAATTTCATATAAACTAATTAGTCCCATTGATTTTGGAAAGATAGATTTAATATATTATTTGAAAATTAGATTTACTGTTATACCATTATTTCTATTTTGTTTTGTTCCTTTTTCTTTTCTTTTTTTTTCTCTTTCTCGTGTTAGAAAGGTAAAATACACAACTTATAGGAATCAAATGTGGGATGGATTTTTATATGAAAATCTTTTTTATTTGGAATGATTTGAAATATGAGATTCTTCAAACATTTCAAAATGAGTATAAAAATGACTTGAAATATAAAATTCTTCAAACATTTCAAAATGATGTGGAATTCTTCCAACATTTCAAGATGAGTACAAAAATTTCTTAGTAAGTTTTGAGTCAATGTATAATTTCAAACTGTAACTCTCTAATATAACACTTCAAAAAAAAAAATCTAATGTAGCACTCTAATGTAACACACACACAAAAACTCCTTTGTGTAATTTTTCTAAACGCAACACTCCAATGTAACACCTCAAAAAAAAGATGTGAGATTAAATCATTTCATAAGGATGTGGGATTCTTGAAATCATTCCAAAAAGAGTACAAAAATTACTTAGAATAGCTTTGGGCAAATGTATAATTTTAAATTATGAGTATTACGTTTGAAAAAAGTGCACTAAGAAGTTTTTTAGTATTTTTGTATGTTATATTAAACTGTGTTACATTAGAGTATTATGTTTGAGATTACATTAATTAGAGTGTTACGTTTAGAAAAAGTACACGAATGAGTATTTTTGTGTGCTACATTGAAGTATTACGTTTGGGAAAAGTACACTAAGAAGTTTTTCAGTGTGTTACATTCGAGCGTTATACTGAAGTGATATGTTTTTATTCGTAATGTGGGATTTATTCCAGAATAAGGGAAAATCCAAAAACTTTATAGTGTGAACTGTCTAAATGTGTAATTTCATTTTTAAAAAAACCCACTTTTATCCCTCAAAAATTAAATCCAAACGTGCAAGTAACCATCTTTTTGTATAATTTTCATTTTAATGAGATTTTTGAATTCATAAAAAAAAATAAAGGACTAAACAATTCACAAAATTAAATTTTGAAATTTATTAGTATTTCACCTTAAATTTAACCCATATATCTTATAAAACAAAATACAGTTTATTTATATATTTGTTAATATTCGATAAAACTGATATTTTATACAACAATCTTCACAATAAAATTTACGTGATGAATTATTCAAATTATTACTGTGAGTCTAAAGTAAAATTCACAAAATTAAGTATAAATATGAAGTGATAGCAAGAATAGTTATTCGGAAACGACTATCCCACAAGCCTAATCAGAAAGTCAGGTTCTCCTTAGGTTTTGATTGCTAAACGAGTGAAATTTTCTATATCCTTTTAATTTATTGTTCTTAAATCACTCCTAATAATGTGATATTGAAGTTAAATTTTATATGATACAATATTTAATAAATTAAAATTTAACACTTGTCTGAAGCATTTTTCATTGTCTAATGCGATCTCATTCATTAAAAGGGAATTTTTGTTAAGGTATCTAGTATTAAGATATTATAAGATAAAGGACATGCAATATTTTTATAGTAGTTGAGATCCCTCAATATTTTTTCAGAGAAATTTCAATTAAAGAAATTTCTAAACACAGATTTCTCTGTGTTTTGAAATTTTTTTGAGTTAAAATTTCTCTTATTTGTTTACAAATTTTTCTGTGTTTTGACTAATTATCTTTATATTTTAACTAAAGCAATCATATATATATATATATATATATATCTCGACTAATACAACAACAATTGAGCAAAACCCAGCAAAATACATAAATAACTTCAAATTTTAGAAGTTAAATCCCCAAAAATGTTAGAGATCTTAAAAATTCTACCAAAAATGTCTTATATGGGTGTAGGAACCACATGGGACTCACATTGTGTGGGTCCCACACCCATGTAAAACATTTGGTAGAACTTTTAATAAAACTTTTAGGGTCTCTAGCATTACTCTTAAATCCCTACACTACAAAAAAATTGCTTTTTTGCAACGGCAAAAACGCCATCGCAAATACCCCAAACGCCATCTCAAAAGGTTTTTTGCGACGGTAAGTGGCTTTTGCGACGGCAAGTGGGGGGTCACAACAAAGGGGGTTGCAAAAGGATTTTAGCGATGGCATAACGCCGTTGCCTTTTGTTTGCGACAGCAAAATGCCTTTTTTGCGACGGAAAAATTCTGTCGCAAATAACGTATGAAAAGTTGAGTTTTTTTGAGACGACACTGTGTTGCCATCGCAAAAAGGGTTTTTTGCGACGGCAAAAATACCGTCGCTAAAAGTTTATTTGGGACAACACCTGATGCCGTCGCTAAAGGCCTTACTTTTCAACCAATTCCCCTATCTTTTGCGACAGTAAAGCTGCCGTCGCAAAAAACCCTAGTTCAATTTTCTTTTTGAGACGGTGTGTGTGCTGCAGTCTCAAAAAAAAAAAAAAAAAAAACTGTATTAAAATTATTAAAAATATGAAAATAACCTGCATTAAATGAAAAATAACTAAAAAAAAACCGATAATTACATAATAATATAAATACATACATAAACAAAAGTTGGCACATAATGAAAATTCATAATGTTGTTCCATTCATAACAATACATAAATAAAAATTCATAACAATAAAAATTATCCCACTACATAATGTCACATAATACATACATAATGTTGTTCACAAATCTAAATAACGTAAATCAAAACCAAAAGTTTTCGTCATGATTCTTCCGTGGATTACAAAAACAAAAGTTGGTCATAATCTTTACACGCCCGCATTCCACAAGAAGCAAACTGCTACTCAAGAAATATCTGAAAATAACAAAATAAAAATAATTAATGACAATATAATGGTGTTAATATTTTAATTACAGAAAAACATAAAAAAAATTAACTACTATATAATTACAAAGATAGTTTAGTAAATAATTTTGGCTAGACAAAAATCCAGCCCTAACTCCCAAACCGGAAACCCGATTGGAGTCCCGTCTTCTCCCATAAGTCTCTCGTGCCTAGGCGGTCGTGTGTGCCAAGTTTCGTGCTAAACCGACGTCGTTTGGTGATTTTGGGGGGTTAACACCTCGAATTCAAGTTTCTTAAGGAACTAGTTTGCCTAGACCGAAATCCGGCTCTAACTCCCAAACTGCGAACCCGATTGGAGTCCCGTCTTCTCCCACAAGTCTCTCGTGCCTAGGCGGTCGTGTGTGCCAAGTTTCGTGCTAAACCGACACCGTTTGGTGATTTTGGGGCGTTAACACCACGAATTCAAGTTTCTTAAAGAACTAGTTTGCTTAAAGTGAAATCCGACTCTAACTCCCAAAGCGGGAACCTGATTGGAGTCCCGTCTTCTCCCACAAGTCTCTCATGCCTAGGCGGTTGTGTGTGCCAATTTTCGTGCTAAACCGACGCCGTTTGGTGATTTTGGGGCGTCAACACCTCGAATTCAAATTTCTTAAGGAACTAGTTTGCCTAGACCGAAATCCGAATCTAACTCTCAAACCGGGAACCCGATTCGAGCCCCGTCTTCTCCCACAAGTCTCTCGTGCCTAGGCGGTTGTGTGCCAAGTTTCGTGCTAAACCGATGTCGTTTGGTCATTTTGGGGCGTTAACACCTCGAATTTAAGTTTCTTAAGAAACTAGTTTGCTTAAAGTGAAATCCGACTCTAACTCCCAAATTGGGAACCTGATTGGAGTCCCGTCTTCTCCCACAAGTCTCTCGTACCTAGGCGGTTGTGTGTGCCAAGTTTCGTGCTAAACCAATACCGTTTGGTGATTTTGGGGCGTCAACACCTCGAATTCAAGTTTCTTAAGGAACTAGTTTGCCTAGACCGAAATCCGACTCTAACTCCCAAACCGGGAACCTGATTCGAGCTTCGTCTTCTCCCACAAGTCTCTCGTGCCTAGGCGGTCGTGTGTGCCAAGTTTCGTGCTAAACCGACGTCGTTTGGTGATTTTGGGGGGTCAACACCTCGAATTCAAGTTTCTTAAAGAACTAGTTTACCTAAAGTGAAATCCGGCTCTAACACCCAATCCGAGAACCCGATTTGAGTCCCGTCTTCTCCCACAAGACTCTCGTGCTTAGGCGGTCATGTGTGCCAAGTTTCGTGATAAACCAACGCAGTTTGGTGATTTTAGGGCGTCAACACCTCGAATTCATGTTTCTTAAGGAACTAGTTTGCCTAGACCGAAATTCGGCTCTTCTCCCCAACCGGGAACCTTATTGGAGTCCCGTCTTCTCCCACAAGTCTCTCGTGCTTAGGTGGTTGTGTGTGCCAAGTTTCGTGCTAAACCGACGCCGTTTGGTGATTTTGGGGCGTCAACACCTCGAATTCAAGTTTCTTAAGGAACTAGTTTGCCTAGACCGAAATCCGGCTCTAACTCCCAAACCGGGAACCCGATTCGAGTCTCGTCTTCTCCCACAAGTCTCTCGTGCCTAGGCAGTCGTGTGTGCCAAGTTTTGTGCTAAACCGACGCCGTTTGGTGATTTTGGGGCGTTAACACCTCGAATTCAAGTTTCTTAAGGAACTAGTTTGCCTAAAGTGAAATCCGGCTCTAACTCCCAATCCGGGAACCCGATTGGAGTCCCGTCTTCTCCTACAAGTCTCTCGTGCTTAGGCGGTCGTGTGTGCCAAGTTTCGTGCTAATTTCGGTTCTAACTCCCAATCTAGGAACTCGATTTGAGTCTCGTCTTCTCCCACAAGTCTCTTAACTTAGAATGTAAAGAATGCAAAGATATATTTTAGCTTAGAATGCAAAGATACATTTTATACCTGATCTTCTGGTGGTGGTGTCTATGGATTCTCGTCTTCTGCAAATTCCCTAAATGCCCGGTGGCCACTCGATGCATTAGGAACCTATGATAGTCAATGCATAATGTGTTAATCATATTCGAATTTTATACATAATGTTGTGTGAAAATTGAACTATCAAACAATTTAATTTATATCGAACCTGTCTGTTGGGATCCACACTCGCCCCCTGTGACACAAAGGCCATCATTTCAGCTCTCATCTGCTGTAAATGTATAGAGAACTCTGCTCGCAGCTCCTCCCTCAACTCATCCCTTAGCTCCGCACGAACCTGTTGGGTGATCTAAACAATAGTCGATGGCTGGGGTGTTGACTGTGATGGCCCAGCACCATCTTTATACACCGTTCTCCGAGGCACAGTTCTCCCGTATGTGTGACAATATCCATGTCCGTCATGACCTATCAACTCATGGAAAATGGCATTCCTAGCCTCCAAAGTCCGACAATCCTCAGGTAGCATAGAGAGTTGACGATTAAACTCATCCTATATTGAATAAGACATACAAGTATATGCCAAATTAAAATGGTTGACACACAAAAAATAAAAAATAAACTTTAAATACAATCAAAGGTGTTTGGAAACTACCAAGGTCTAGTTAACCTCTGGGTCATCTGCTCTACGTGTCATAAGCCAAACATTCATCTTATCAGTAGACTCCCCCTTATTGGTCATCTATATTTTTTTAGAAATATGAAAATTAGAATCCAAATAATTTGCAAATATACAATGTTTATTTATATACAAAAATAAAATAATAAAATATAAACCTCATGCTATATCTGAGCGAAAGTAGTACGCCCTGTGGTATGAGCTATGCCGTGAGCTCGCCGATTTTTAGCATTCCTAGTTGCAATTTTCTATAACAGGTTCAACAAATGTGAGTATATAAATATGATTTGTATGTTTACATATCATACATATAACTTATTTGTATACCTCAGCATCAGAAGTACGCCAATACTCCACAAGTTCTTCCCACTAGCTTGGTAAAATGTGCAAAGGAACATCATCCTTCAGATTAGGATCAGAACTTCTAGGCTTGAAATACTTAGCCTTAATCTTGTTCTTGTGATCCTTCCATATGCTATTGCAATTTTTCATGCAGATTGGCTTATACTCCTCTGGACATATATTCAAATTGTCCTATAAAACACAATTTCAAAGTTTAAATAATAATAACACAATTTTGGAATTCGAATTTTTGGACAAAAATATACTTTTACCTTCACATCCTTCCAGATACCATCAACAATATCATCAAGCACATTGTTCCAGTCAAGAAAAGTAAGAGGAACAATGTTACATTCCGCACAATAATGCCAAGTTGAGTAGTTAACTTAGACACGTTATCCTCTATTGGGCAGTAATTTTCATCAAATTGTATGTCCAGCTTTGTACCAGTACCCCACTCCCTAATGCCCTTGGCACATCCTCTACCACGCCTAGTCGAGGTTGATGGAGAACTAACATGACCTGCAAGATACAATAACAATAAACAATATGCAATGATAATAAACAAATGCAAATTTAAATAACGTGAATACAAATCGAATTCTTATACCTGAGGTGGGCTGTGAAGAAGTCGAAGGGTCTGCAAAATACAATGAGAATAAACAAGTTATATATAATGAGAATAAATAAATGTATGTTTAAATAATTTTCATACAAATCAAAGCAAATTTATATACCTACGGATGGGTCATAAGCTGATGACTCTAGTCGGGATGATAACTGGTGTGGTGCCACTGATGGTGGACGCTGGGATGCCTCCTCTAATGGTGGTGCCAGTAATAGTGGTCGCTGCGATGGCTGTTCAGATGGTGGTGGCACTAATGGCCCCTCCAATGGTGGCCGATGTGATGCCTCCTCTGATGGTGGTGCTACTGATGTCCTGTTATGTAACACATCAGACATCATGTGCCGGGGATGATCAGGCTTCCTCTTCCTTCCCATAATAATCTGCAAGCAATATAACATTAATTGACATTAGAAACATAGACAATGGTTTGTCATCAACTATAATATGACATTAATTGAACTAATACAATTACAAAGACAAAGTAAATTAAGAAACTGATGATTAACTACAACTTTGGCTTTAATTGAATTACTGATGTTGATTAAATATCAGCCTATTTGAATATCAACTATTTCCCCTTCTGCGGCTTCCCTCACCCAACCAACTTCTTCATCACGAAGCATTATATTTTCTTTCAATTGTTGGCTCATATATGGCTCGATTTGTGGATCAGTCAAACTCATATCAAATAAGCCTCTTTGAGACATCTTCACCACCACTTGCCAGTCTGGTTATAACGGGTCTGCAACATACCAAACTTGCTCTGCTTGGAACGCCAAGATGAAAGGTTCATTGGTAATTCGATCATCTCGGTACAACAAATGATTGAAGTTCACCAACGTGAAATTGAAGACATCTTCTTTCTTTCCGTGAATGTTATCAATCCAATCACACTTAAACAGCACATGTTTCTTCTCATTGGAATATCAAATCTCAACAATATCTATCAATTGTCCATAATAGTACACAAACCCCACACGAGGATTCTTGTCTTTTCGACTAGCATAACTTATGGTATCTGCCTTCAAAGCTACACCACAATTTTGTGTGGCTTGACGATCATCCATGGCCTTTACTCGATACCGAAACCCATTCAGTATATACTTGTTGAACCTCCTGGCCAGGTTATGAGCACCATTTGCCAATAGAATAATCTCTTCAGAAAATATGACATCAGTAGTCCTTCGCAAAGT
Source organism: Camellia japonica (assembly GCA_030407325.1). Lineage (NCBI taxonomy): Eukaryota > Viridiplantae > Streptophyta > Magnoliopsida > Ericales > Theaceae > Camellia > Camellia japonica. Next base: position 59,739,367 of record JAPPVO010000029.1, read on the forward strand.
TTGGACCTATTTAAAACAAAAATGTAAAATTTAAAATGTAGTTTGACTTAAGTAACTTGAATCTATAGACTTAAATACATACATGTTCCTTCAACCAAATGTGAAAAGTTTCAAAATGTTCACGCCGAAGTTGATGATTGTCGACACAAGGCATTTTGAGCTTAAGTACTTCAAGGTGTTTGCTGTATAGATTGAAAATTTATACAATACAAAAAAATGGGTTGAAAATTCAATAAAACATAATAAAATATTGAGTGAGTGACTTAACCTACTTTATGAATGGTTGAACCGCGCTTGTATTGAATAAGATGTACTGATGAGCTTGTACCCAAGAAGTATTATCAAGATAAAAGTTTGTGTTTTCACCAATAGCATGACCCAAATTATCAGCACCACTAGGTTCCTCACGGGTCGACTAGATTTGGTTTCCACATCATTGAGATATTGTGCACAAAAATTCATGCATTCTTCCATAAGATATCCTTTAGCAATTGATCATTCAGGATGAACTCTATTACGCACGTGTTGCTTCAAAGTAAGAAGATACCTCTCAATTGGATACATCCATTGAAACTGAATCACTACACCCAGTAATACTTCATCAGCTAGATGTATAGGCAAGTACTCCATTATATCAAAAAAACTCGGAGGAAATATTTTCTCTAGATGACAAAGTGTTGCAGCGATACGATCTTGAATATATTGCAAATCCGTCGCACGATTTACTTTGGAACATAATTGTCTAAAGAAATTGCTCAATTCAATCAAGAATTCAATTACATTCTTCTGTAACGATCTTCGAATAGCCAATGGAATAAGTTGTTGCATTAGAATATGACTATTGTCGCTCTTAAGACCCCCAATACTTCTATCATGTGAGCGCACACGATGTGATATATTGGATGAATACCCGTCGGGAACTCTTACTTCCTTCAACACTTTCAAGAACAAATCTTTCTCATCCTTGGTCATCGTGAATTGTGCTGGTGGTAAATAGGCTTTATTCGACCCTCTTAACTGCAAATGTAGGGGTTTTCTAATATTCATATCTTGTAAATCACGCCGAGCATTAACACCATCCTTCGATTTTTCTGCAACCCCTAATATTGTCCACAACACATTGTTACAAACATTCTTCTCTATATGCATCACATCAAGGTTGTGTCTTATTAGATTGTGCTCCCAATATGGGAGTTCATAAAAGATACTCTTTTTCTTCCAGCTATGGGTGCGATGTCCAGCTTTCTCCTTCTCTACCTGTCTCCTATGCCTCTCCTTAAGGTCGTCCCTCTTGTATTGGGTTAAAATACCCTTAGATTCTAATTGTAGCAACATCTCAGTTCCAGACAACAATTTTGGTTTCAATCTGACTTCCCGACTACCATCAAATGATACTTTATCCTTTCGGAATTTATGGCCAGTAGGTAAAAATCTGCGATGACCCAAGTATGATTGTTTCCTACTATGCTTCAACCAACACGATGTAGTTTTTTTATTGCAACAAGGACATGCATATTCGCCTTTAGTGCTCCATCCTGACAAGTTTGCGTATGCAGGAAAATCACTAATTGTCCACAGTAAAGCTGCATACATTTGAAACATTTGATTTGTTAATGCATCAAATGTTGACACACCTTCATTCCATAGTTCTTTCAACTCCTCAATCAACGGTTGCATATACACATCAATCTTGTCACCAGGTCCTTTCGAGCCGTCAATAAACACGGATAAAATTAGAAATGGTTGCTTCATGCACATCCATGGCGGCAAGTTGTATGGAATGAGCACAACAGGCTAAGTGCTATGAACTATGTTCATCGTCCTGAATGGGTTAAAACCATCAGATGCTAAGCCAAGCTTTACACTTCGGCAATCATTACTAAAGTCAATATTCCGATGGTCAAAATCTTTCCATGTAAGGGGGTCAGCAGGATGCCTAAAGACACCATCATCAGTTTGTTCCTCTGCATGCCATCTCATTAACTTGGTCGTCTTGGATGACATAAACAACCTCTGCAACCTTGGCTTTAAAGGAAAATACCTCATCTGTTTTGCAGCTATTCGTTTGCCACCTTTGTTAGGACCATTTGAACCACCACCACCATTTGATTTCCATCTAGAACTGTTGCATATGACACATTTATCAAGATTGGCGTCCTCATTTCGAAACAACATGTAACTGTTGGGACATGCATCCCACGTCTCATACATGAAGCCCAAATCTATTGTGACCTTTTGAGCTTTATAATATGAGTCCGGGAGTTTCACACCGAACGGGAACGCCTCATTCAATAACTCAAGCAACATGTCAACAGACTTGTCTGTCCACCGATTAAGCACCTTCAAATGTAGAAGTCGAACAATGAATGACAAAGATGTGAACTTCTGACAACCCGGATACAATTCACTTTGTGCATCTTGAAGAAGTTTGAAATACTTTGCAGTCTCTGCATTTGGACCGAGCTGCGGTTCAGATGCATGGGGATCAGGCCTCTGTGGTTCATTACCCTCAACACTTGTACCGACATGTGGATTTCCCATAGCCCCTTGTATCATTCCAATCATATCATCCCCAATGTCCAAATTAGCTAATGTTTCATTCTCTCGATTACCATGCAGAGATACGTAAGATTCCCCATAATTAATCCAATGTTTGTATTTTTTAAAAATATCATTCAAAATCAGATGCTCCCATACACCCTCTCGTACAAGATGGTATCGATTCTCACATTTCCTACATAGACAACTGATCATCGAACCTTCAACCCTATTGGGGTAGGCAAACACAAGGAATTCATCAATCCCATTAATGTATTCGCTCGACATCCTATTTGGCAAATCAATCCAACTCTTATCCATCATCTGTACACATCCACAAAAATATCTCATCAATGTAACTCTAAATATAATACCTAAGTATTCATGTACCATGATACATATCCGTCCAATTTCTCTCAAATAGGTAGGTGGTCTTATCCCAGTTAGTTATTTACTGATTTGATGAGAGAACATAAAAAAATGAAATACTCATACAACAACACGTGAGATCAATTAATTAAACAGAAGAGATCTAAACAAAATCAATTAAACAGAAGAGATCTAAACAAATTATGAATTCCACTTTTACTAAAAAGAAATGATTTTGTTAACGTGTGCCTTCAAAGCACATATTAAAATACTTTATACGATATATACATTCTGCACGATAGAAGAAAAAAAAATGAGAGAAAAAAAAAAGGTAATGTCTAATTCATTCACTTTATTTTTTTCCATTTTCTTTTCCCTTCATTACAACTTAGGGTCTTAAGTTTGAACTTAGGGTCTCATTATTTAAGAATACTTTTTAAGAAAAAATTCTCAAAAAGTGTACTTCATAAATTTTTTTATTGAGTCCTATTAACACATAAATCAATCACTCTCTTTAGGCCCCGTTTGGGGAGTGGCTAAATTAGCCAATTAGCCAAAAAGTTACCTTTTTAGCCAAAAAGCCAACAACCCATACCAAAAAGTCAAAGATTCTCTTTTCTCTCTACTTTTTGCACAGCTTTTCGTAATTAGCCAAAAAGTCATCCCAAACATACAAGTTTTTTTTACCTACCTTTTTAGCCAATTAGCAAAAAAGTTACTAAATTAGCCTGTTCCCAAACGAGGCCTAAGAAGAAAATAAAGTACAACAAAATTAATGTTCCCATAATTTTTTTAATGTTTAATTGTGAAACTCATATCTTTAACTTTGTAGCTATAATAAGTTTTCCCTCAAAATATATCCTGCAAAAAATATAAAATTTTATAGAAAACTCACAAACTTTCTGACAACTAAACAGAACCAGTGTTAATAGGACTTCTTGGGAATTTTATGAGAAAAATAGGACTCTTTGAAAAATTTTCCTAATTTTAAATTTGAAAAAAACTAAAAACATAATTTGTATATAAAAATTTGGGAAAATTACAAATACATGAAGTAGTGGGGGAAAAAATTGCACTACAAATGAAATATTTTTTGGGTGCAACTCTGACATACATGAAAAGTTGCATCAAGCCCATACATGAATGATTTTACACCATATACACAAGAAAGTTACACCACCATAAAAATGCAATTTTTTTTTTCATTACTCCACTAAAATGCATTTTTCCCTGAAAATTTCATACATAATACAACATGTCATTTATATTCATTCATTAAAAATTAAAAGATTTATCATTTTATAGTTGATAATTGCAACAATTTACTGTCATATCATTTTATTTTATTTTTTTTGAATAAAAATCATATTTGTTTAGCATTTTCCTTTCAAATTATATGAATTTATTGCCCATTTTTTTTTTTTTTTTTGGAAAATTTAATATACATGCATTAATACATCTACCTTTAAGTTTAGAATCCTACGATGAAGTTGTATCCATATATGTATGTATATAAGGTCCCCCACTAATTAAACTGTGGGACTTTGAAGGGTTCCACAAAATAATTTGCCCAGTTGGTTTTTGCTGGGGGTGGGGATGTCAATATGCTTCATCATGAGTTTTTTTCTTCACAGTTACATATCAAAATAAGTTCAAAGACGAAAGTCACTAACTCATGGTTTTATTAGTTCAAAGAAAAAAGTCGCTAATACATATATATATATATATACAGAGAGAGAGAGAGAGCGAGAGAGAGAGAGAGAGAGAGCATACGCTGAGTGAGAAACTCGTCGTCGGACCACCGCTAGCTATCGTCGTCGCCGCACCACCGCACCACTGCTAGCCTGCTCGCCGTTCGTCGCTCGTCCAGAGAGAGCCGTTCGCCGTTCGTCGCTCGTTTGGGGATTTTGGGGGAAAAAATTTGTTTCAAACATTTAGAGATTTCGATCCAAATGATCGAGCGGCAAGATGAAAGGGAAGAGTGGGGCAAATTTTTTTTTTTACTTTTTGCGACGGTACATTTTACACCGTCACAAATGATAAATAATTATAGATAAACCGACGCCATTTTGATAAGGCTTTTTTTGCGACGGACATTTGCCGTCGCAAATTGTCCACTATTTGCGATAGCAAACTTATGCCGTCTCAAAAAAAAAAAAAAATTGCGACGGTAAAAAACACCGTCACTAATACTTCCGCATTTATTACACTACCCGTGTAGTTTTATTACCGATGCTACGACGCCATCGCTAAAACTCTTTATTTGCGACGGTTTAATCTACCGTCGCAAAAGACCATTTTTTGCGACGGGGAACGCGCCGTCGCAAAAGCTTCCGTGTTTTATACTCCCTTTTCTTGTAGTGCTAATGTCATAGTCATGCTAGCAATCAGCAATCATAAACTCTATCATGTTTGGCTTGGCTTGTTTGACTTCACACCTCCAATGGCTTCACATGATAAAAAATCGGACAAACAGTTGTGCTGCTACGTTCAAGTATCTCCACAAGCTTATCCAAACACCATATGGAAGAAGCATGGTTCTTCAAAAGAACCACAATTGAAAACCTAGATTGATTAAAATAGAGGAGAGAGTGGGTGTGACATATGAGTGTGGATGAAGGATTTTATTGTGGACTTTTTTCAATTACTAAAAGTTAAAGAGGGATGTTAAATTAAATTTTCCTTCATTAAATTAATAACTTAAGCTTAAATGAATTTTAAATAAAATAAACTAGAATTGTTCATGAAAAACATCATCTATTTTACAATTCCAACTACAGTAAATATGGTTAATTACATCATGAACCCTTCAATTATTAGTTAATATTACTTTATGTCCCTCATATTTTAATCCCCTCAACTATAAAAATGTATCACTTTCATTCAGTCTAAATCACTTTTTAAGAAAGTATATTTGTATAATTTTTATAATTAAGAAAATTAATATGTATTAAGTTACAAATGAGAATAATAAATTAGTTTGATGAGATTTTAGTATATTTAACCCTTATAAATATAGAGTTCACCAATACTAAAGCATCAATCAACATTAAATTCATAATATTTGAAGGGTATTTTTTTTTCAAATAACTAGGGCAAATTATAAGATAATTCACCAATATTACGTGATATTATTTATATAATAAATAAAAAATATATATAATAATACATCATCTTTTATTCCTCATTATTTAACAAAAACAAGTCAACGGGTGCTCGCGGTTCGATTTTAGACGGTTCAGTTTGTGGTTGGACCCACCCGCATATGTGCTTTTTAGGAAAAATTGAACCCGCAATCTCTCGCAGTGCGAGTTGCAATTTGTGTGGATAGAGTTTGCGGATGTATAGACGGTTACAAGCGGTTTGCGGATTAGACTTTTTTCTTTAAAAATTTATTTTTGAATCTTTTTTTTTTCCGTTTTGTAGATATTTATTTTGGACCATTTGCTCTCCATTTTCTAAAATGCTCAACATTAATAATTAATGAATTAAAACTTATAAAATTAAAAACACAACAAAATCAATTCCTAACACAAGCAAATCATTCAAAATTCTAAACTTTTAAATAAAATCATAAACTAACATAAGGACATCTTTTAAAATCCTAAACTAAATCATCAAAATCATTCACTATCCAATAATACGATTAAAGTAAAATCATTCAAAATCTAAAAATATCTAGAATAGGATGAGGGAAATTAATGGTCCAAGTTTTTAAATATTTAAAAAAAAGAGTCTCAGTGTGGGCAGGTTCTTGCAAGTGTAGATAAAACCCACAACTAACAATAATGTCATATTTTAAACCGCATCTATTTATATTATGTTTAAAAAATTACTGATCTATATGCGAATCAATTTAAATAAAATAGATTGTGTGATTCAAATAACCTTATGCCTAATCTTAGTCAAAATTATTTCTCCTAATAAAAACTCTTGTGACGTTATTGATTGAGAGGACAACTCCAGCAACCCCACTGAACAATTAGCCAATGATCAGCCAATAATCATACTCTTCATTGAAATAATAGAAGACGCCAAAAACAGTTTGAGAAATTTATAGCATTCCTTTTAATATTACGCTTTTGACCTTTTTAGGAAGAGGTTAGCATCAACTTTGTAGTTTTTAATTTTTTTTTAGTCATATCATATTTTTATTTCAAAAATGATTTGTCCCCTAAAAATAATCCCCCTAATTCCCCTAATTTCCTTTTTTGGAAACTATTTTCTTTTTCTTTTTTTTGTTTTCTTTTTTTTTTTTTTTTTTACTTGAAATGGCAATTGTGGGGATTCGGGGGCCCCGGATTCGGGGGACCTAGCAATGCCCTTTTTATTTATATATATTTTTTAAAAAAAAACCTTTTAGAGTTTGTTTGGAAAGTGAATTAACTTTTTAATTTTTTAATTTTTTTAACCTAGGGTTAAAAAATTTGGTTTGAGATAGACTTTTTAGACTTTTGGTAAGAAATAGAATGTAATGATTATGGATTGAATATGACATTTTGTCTTATTAAGTTTAAAATTTTTTTTGATCTTTTTGTAACTAAAATAACCCCAAACCCAACCTAATCTAAGTTGCCAAACGAAGGCTTAATCTACTTTCCAAAACAATAATTTGTTTAGGTAAAAAAAGAATTTTCCAATTATGTTTAGGTATTACAAAAAAAAGCATAGAAAGTATTTTTCTATATTTGATGGATGTGAATGTGAATGTGGATGTACATGTAAATGTGGAGCGGGGGTTGGTGGTGATGACAATAATGATAATGGTGGTAACTGTGGTGATAGTGATGTAGTTGTAGAGGTGAGAGTGGTGATGATAGTATAATAATACTAATAACATTTTAGTTTGAAAAATATTTTTAACTTTTTAAAAATAAAAAATAAAATTTTATTTAAATAAATTCATTTTTTATTGATCATGTCAAGTAACAGTTAGAAAATAATTCCTCAGGTCTTGTTTGGAAATACTTTTTTAGTGACTTTTAATTTTTTTTTACTATGAGATGAAAAACAAAATGAGATTAATTTTTAATTTTTTACAGAAATATTTGCAAAAACTAAAGTGAATGAAAAAAAAATCTTTCACCTTTTGATTTTTGTTGACTTTTAAATTTTTTTAAAAATTGTTTTATTTTTAGACTATTTTTTACTGTTGTCAAACGAGGCGAATAGATGAAAATGTTTTTCTTTATATATTTTAATATTTATAAAGTTTATTGTTAATATGTAAATATTTTTTTAACCTTTCATTGACAAGTAATTTTTCTTATTAAATTTACAAGAGTATTGCTATTGAGGTCCAAAAATTAAACCAACCTTCTAGGCTCAATGATTTGGCACTCTATTAAAATATTTAAGTCAACTTTTTCTCTAATTTATTTTCTAATCGTCAATCAATTATTTTGTTGATATATCAATGAATCTAGAGTGTATATTTACAAAGTGGACTTGTATATCCTTTTTTAATTTACGGTTAGTGAGACATTTAATGCAATTCCTTATAAATAAAAAGTAATAATCAAAACTAAAATTTTTTATCTCTCAATTAAATTTTTTTAAAGGGAAAGCACCAATAAATCTCATTTCTTTATCATATGATTTGCTTAGGAGAAATGCTATGTATGTCAAATATTCTACCAAATATTCTACCAAACCTCTCATGTAGGGTGAGATTCACACAAATTCACATGTATGTGGGTTTTACACCCATGTGAGAAATTTGATAAAATATTTAATAGAATATTTGGGGTATTGTACGGGGAGCAAATATTCCGCTGTGCCCGTACTCCTTTTGTCCAAGCTCCTTGTCTATCCGATCGACCTGCGAGTACAATGGCGGTGAGCTACCCGGCGGTGTGTGGCCGAAAAACCCCTCCGACGATCAAGTTAGCTCACACACTCAGGAAGAGAGAGAGAGCAAGAGAGAGATATCACAATGAGTGTTTCTCACCAAATGATGTTCCATCCATAGCATGGGGGGCGCAGTCATGCTTATATACTTTCTGCGCTCAAATCTGCTCCCATTAGTCTCTTGACACGTGGAGCTGCTTTTCTATCTGTCAACACAAATCCAGCAGACACCACCTAACCAAACCGCCAAACTACATTAACGGGACCTCGGCAGCCCGGTGGCATAACCTCGGCTTCTCACAACCGTGCTGCATAACGAGCCCGAGTGCTTCACTTGCCGAGCCCCATAGCAACCGGGCTCAGTAACATTCCGGCAGAGCCAAGTTCAAGACAGGCCGAGCCGGCATTCAGAAGACTCTTCACACCGAGCTAAATGTGCTCCTCTAAAGCCCGGGCTAGCAGATGATCATCTCGGCCAAATTAGCTCAACCTAAACAAGGGCCCGAGCCTCAACCGGGCAAAACCCACTCTGGATAGGCCCAAATTAGCTCGGCCCAACATGCTTGGTCCTAATCTGTCCAGCTTCTACCACGGCCCAAAGCCAGATTATAAATCTCCCTCTCAGGTACCTAGTATAATTTTTTTTTTTAAGTCCTTCGTTGTTTCTTATACTCCGAAAAGTCCTATTTGTGTATGAATTACGTAACTAGCCCAAGTTATACACACGTGTGCTGAGTTTGAAGCACAAAATAGGGATTTGCCCGTAAAAAATGTTAGAAATCTTAAAAGTTTATTAAAATATGTCTCACATGGGTGTGTGAGCCACATTGTGGGAGTCTCACACCAGTGTGAAATATTTGGTAAAAATTTTAATAAAATTTTTGGAATCTCTAGCATTACTCTTTGTCTATTTTATGAAATTACACATTTACTCAAAGCACACTCTTTGCCCATTTTATGACTAGATTTTTTTTATAATTAGATGTGATATTTGTAAGAGAAAAAGTGAAATGATTATAGGTTTAATATGATATTTTGTCTTATTAACTATTTTAACCTATTTTGTCTTTTTGTGAATTTAGCCAAAAAAAATAGCCCAAAACTCACTTGCCAAACAGGGTCATTGTATATTTTTGTTGGGTGTGAATTTCTAGTACGAATGTGCTTCTAGGGTTTGTGTGTTGGTTTTGTGCACAATACATCTGTTCGATTTACCTATTTCGTTCGAGTTTGAAACCCCCATGTGCGTTTGTGATTTTCTGTGATTTTTATGTTTTTTTTCTTTTGTGTGAGATTACACAGTGGAATTTGTTGATGATGTGGTTGGAATGCTGGGTAATGAAATTGGGATGATCATGGTGATGTGGGTTCTGATGCTGTATTATAATGTGGGACACACCCCAATGTGAATTTTTGCACTCTAAAAATCTGTGGTCAATATGGATTTGTGATCTTTATGTGTTTTTCACGATTGACGTGTATTATTATTATTTTCATGAATAATGTTTGAGGGTCACAATTTTTGTGGCTCAAATGACTCAAAACTGTCAAAACGACGTCGTTTGTCGTTTTGACAGTTTTGAGCCATTTGAGCCACAAAAATTGTGACCCTCTACCATTGCCCTATTTTCATATGGAATTACTATGTGTAGTTTGTTACTGTTATTCTTGGTAATGATGTTGAGATAACCATGGTGGTGGGAGTTTTCAAACTGTATTACAAATACAAGTGTGATGAATGTAAATGTCATAGTGCATCTTACGTGGATGGGTGTGTCAAACATTTAAAATATGAAATTGTGAGACGTACAAAATGTGAACATTCAAAATTTGTTATTGTTCTGTTTCACATCCATTGGAAAAATGTGGATTAATGTCAAATATCTTTGTGTGGGTGGAGTTTACATCACACTTCTACCAAATTGGAATCCCGCCCCAATCAACAACACAATTCTCTTAATGGAATCTCACCAAATAATATCTGCGTCTTCATCAATTGGGACTAACTAGTTCAAAAAAAATTTAAAATGACCAAATAGATCACAATTCTTCCAAAGGATATTGACGGGTAAATTATTTCATTTTTTTTTAATTTATTTATAACAAATATATAAAATACCACTTATGAATTTTTTTAAAAATTTTTTTATTTATTATAAAAAAAATATAAAATAATAAACAAACAATGTGACTTAAATAAGTCAATAAATTACTTATTTTTTGTGCACCCAAAACAAGACATAAAATAATGCCTAGGTTGACCAAACAATAAGAGGAGAAAAAATTTATTGGCTGATTCAAAACCACCACGTAGTTATATCATGCCAATATCTCTAGAAAGGGGACCACCAAAAGTGTATGGTTAGGACCCCCAGCCGGTTAGTTGCCTCTGTAGTTATTTCAGCTCTAAAATTTGGTTTTCTTTGCCTAAGTGAGCTCCTTTGTTGACGTCAATGAGGGGTCAATGCCCGCGCTTCGAGCTCGCTCTTAAAGTGAGTCTGCTTTCGTTAGGAAAGATCGTGGATGGAGTTGAGTCAGGTTGACATTTTATTTATTATTTATTTCTAATTAAATAGATGGAAAAAATTAATTGACGGATGTGAATTAAGTGGACCGTGTGAGTTAGTAGATAAATGTGATCGGTTTAACGATTTAGACTTTATAAATTTTAAATTATAATTCATAATTTTTACAATAAGTAATTATTTGTCTATACCAAGCCATGACACCATGTATATTTTTAAAGTATTGTTTTCTATTTTCATAAAAATATATATTTTATTATTTCTACTCTATATTGTTACTTGTTAGCATTTTTTTTCTCCCTTTCTTTGAACTGCATCTACAGGCAAATCGGATTCATATGGATGCAGAATGGTTTATCTGCCATCCAAACTGTATCCATGAATTTTGAAGTATTTCATTCGCATTTGTTCGCTGAAAGACACACATCCGCTCAAAATCAATCAGGTTAGGTCGGTTTGGTCAGGTTGGTTAGATTAGACGGATCCATAATCATCCCTAGCTTTCATCATTGATCCCATTCCGAGATAGAGAGTGTATTTGTGCCTTCAATCACAAATTATCATATCCTATCGCATATCTCAATTACTTAATATAAAATCGTGAGTTTCATTCCTCCCACTAATCACAATACACATAGAGCATCACGTGGCACTGTTCCTAAACCAACCAATAACTTTAAACAGGGTTGATACGTCAACACCAAAAGGTTGGGTCTCCGATAGAAAAAATTATTTCTTGGTCCACAGGTGCCATGTAGTCATATCCTTATTTAATCACAATTTATCATATCTCTTTATATTTCTTTAGACACCTAAGAGCATCTCCAATGGAGCTGCTATTCAACCTGTCAAAGCTAAAATTTGACAAGAATGACAAAAATAGGGTCTCCAATGGCCTGCTATTCTACTTGTCAAAGATAGTAGATGCCATTTCTGTTCTTAAATTTGGCAGGTTGAATAACAGCTGCCAAACTTGCTAGATCAGCAATTATCAATTGATTTTTGCACCAAATTCAGTTGAAGAAACAGATTTGAAACAGTAGAAAACCCAACAAATTCAGAATCAAACCTAAATATCATAATCAAACTCAATTTATACAATTTTTTTGCCAAATTCACAAAATCATTCATCACCAAATCATTTTTTTGTTCATTTTCATAATCAAACCCAAATCATTTTTCAGAATCATTTTTTTTTTAATCATTTATCACCAAATCAGTCGATACAAATGGGAGTGTAAAAATCAAATGGATTTTATGACAATAAACCAAACCAAAATCAGATGAATGTTCTTTGAAGATCAAAATAAATATCAAAATAAAATAAATGGATGAACAAAAATAGTTGGATCAATAAAAATAAAACCAAAAATCAAAATAAATAATTACGAAAAATCGGAGAGCATAGACCTGAGTTGTTCGAAGATCTAGAGATGCTTGAGTTTTTTGAAGATCCAGTTTAAAGCCATCGCGAGACCTGAGTTTGAAAAATTGCGACCACCTCCACATCAATAACCAAAAAAATAAATAAAAAATCAAAGCATATATATATTGAAAAATCTAGAAAGCTCCTAGATGTTGATTTGTGATTATGTATCAATTTTAAGCAGTAAACAACAATCCCAATCAAACAATCAAGACAAATCGACACAATGATTTTACGTGGAAAAACCACAATTGGACAACTCCAATTGTAATAAAAAAACCACGGATAAAAGTCACAAAACAATCCACTAAAAAAACATAAAGGAATTACACATGTATACTCTCAATTACCTAGCGAATCCACGCCCGAATTGAACCAACCTCTATGTGTCTCTTCCAATCCCTTCTTCACCTCGGAATTGTCTTAACGATGAGCCACTCCAGAATCCACCAAAACTTCAGGCTCAAATTTTTCAGAATCCACCGAAGAACAACTCTCCCTTTTGTATAGAATGAACAAACGAATCTTTGATGTATTCTTCTTAACCCATGAGTTGAATACTCAATTAAACATAAAAAAAAACTAGCAAAATATCCTCAGATATAAACCTTAATATCCAAAAAGAAGATCTGAAGAAGTAATCCTAAAATCTGACAGAAACACGTACTTATAGAAATCTGAATCGCGATGCTCGCTCAAGCAAAGACTCTCTCGCTCGAGCGAAGAACCAAAAACGCGTGTTTTCCATAAGTGGCTTCGCTCGAGCCAAACAACCTGCGCTCGAGCATGAAATCATCTCTTTCAGGTTTTTATACGGACGCAGCCTTTGCTCAAGCGAGAACTCCCTCGCTCGAGCGAGCAAGGACGGACAGACAATTTCGAATGCAATTTTGCATTTTGCTTCGGGGGCGCTGCCCCGGACCTGCCAAGGGGCACTGCCTCCTGGACCCCCGCAAGTTGACCGGGCAGCTCAATCCCCGTCATAGTCAGCGAAGTGGCAATCTTGAAAGAATTAACATCACAAACTTCTCTGCAAGGCACAATTCGGGTTGGATTCGCATCTAACAAACTCATAACCTCACTGAAATAAAAGTACGAAAGCAAGTACAATTGAAAGGAATTTTGTCAGCCGGGATTGCCAAGAATAAAAACCTAACATATATATATATATGATATGTATATAGACGGAGAGCAAGAGAAAGAGAGACAGATCGGAGAGTACAGAGATTGAAGCGTATAGAGATCGGTGAAGAGAGAGAAGACAGTGCGAAAGTGAGAGAGCGAGATCGGTTTGAGGAGAGGGAAGACAGTGCGAAAATGAGAGAGAGAGAGAGAGATCGGTTTGAGGAGAGTGAGAGGGAAGACAGTGTGATGAGAGTGAGATGATTCTCAGTGTGATGAGAGATCAATTTGAGGAAAGTGAAATAGATGATTCTTAGTGTAATGAGAGTATGAGGAGAGGGTTGGATGATTCTAGAGAATCATCTCAACCATTGAACATTTTAGACATAGATGGTTGTGATCTCCCATTCTTTCTTTAAAATAGCTGTTGTGCCCTGTTTGGTTTTAAAAAAAAAAAAAAAAAATTCAATAACAACAGCTATCTTCAAACGGCTATTTTTTTTTTTGAAACGATAATATTTCAAATTTCTATAAATAGAAACTCTTCACGTCAATTTTTATTTTTTATTTTTGAGTATTTTCTACAAAACAATATGTAATATTATTTTTGTAAATGTATAATGTTAACTAATTTCTAGTATAATTTAAATTTTGGGTGGGGTAAATTATATTATATGTTGACTAATTATATTTTTTTTTTCTTCCAATTTTTGAATTTTTTTTTCATTTTTTATATTTGTCAAGTTGGGAATAATATAAATATATAATTTTTTTTACAAATAGGTAAAAAAATGTCATAAAAGACAAAAAATAAATAAAAATAAAATCACAAAAAAACTTATATCTAAACAACATCTACAAATTTAGAAGGAAAGTTAGTTGAGATTTGTTAAAATAGCAAATGACCATTGAAACACCATTATTATAATTTGATAAAATAATACTTTTTATTGTCAAATTATAACAATAACAATGATATTAGACCATCTCCAACGCTTCACCAAACCTGTCATCAAATTTAAAATTTGGTAAAAAAAAGCACTTTTTCATGCTCCAACGGTTTCACCAAACTGGTATCAAATCGAGAATTCATCAAACAAATCATCAAATTGAGGACAGAATAAAGATTTCAGCAAATCACTGTTTGTGACCGTTGGGGGTGACCAACCGATCGACCATAAAACGGTTCAAACAGTTTAAAAAATATATATATATATATATATTTTTTGCCTTACCGGTCGACCAGCCGGTCGATCAACCGGTTGTCCCGAAAAAAAATCAGATAGTTCAAAAAAAAATTCAAACAATTCAGAAAAAAAAAAAAAAAATTTTGACTTCACCGGTCGACCGGCCAGTCGACCAACCGGTTGTCCCGGCGCAGATTTGATAAAAATTTGATAAAAATAAACCATTAGAACACTCGATATCAAATTGAGAAAAAAGTCATTTTTTTCACTTAAATTTGATAAAAATTTTGTTGAACCGTTAAAAATGCTCTTATAGCAATAATAATTAAAGATGCTCTACCATAAAATTACGATATGCCTTTTACCAATCATAACATATTTGACGCACTACAAGGCGCTGTGGCCAAGACTATCAAATAACTTCTGGAGGATGGGGCTACACAGTCATTTCAATCAACCTATATCATTTAATCTGAGTTGAAGTCCCATCACGCATGGGCTGACATCACACCCTAGATGCACTAAAATTACAATTATACCCCTCTAAGTTCAACCCCTAATTAGGGGTAATTATGACCAATTATGCGGACTTCAATTGTACGCTAACAACGTCCCGTCAAGATTTTCTTGAGATCCTCTTCTAGATTTTGCATTCAAATTCAGAGTTTTACCAGTTTGAAGAATTCTCTTCTCACGCGCTCAGTGGAGAGTGCTTTACAATCGCCCACAGACAACCGAATCAACGCGCTACCGTGCGATTGAGCGCGTGCTTTCAGGCAAACAAATTTAGAGAAATAACTGCACAGTTCGTGCAGGAATATTTATACATTTTAATAATTAAAATATTATATATAATATATTATGTTTTTATAATTTTTTTTGTTGCATGTGCAGTTATTTTCCCCAACAAATTTTGGCAATTGATAATTAGAGCTCATTTGAGAATTTAGACTATTTTAATTAATTTATTTGACTTTTTATAAAATGACATGCAAAAAAATATAAGGGCAAATTACAAACACCCTCTTGAGATTTGGTAAAAATACAGATTCTCCCTTGAGGTTTGAGAAATTACATCCCGCCCCCTGAAATTTATATTTCCATAACAAATTGCCCCTTAATGTTTTTATTTTCATACAGATTCCCTCCTAATTTGTTATGCAAATTTGACCTTCAGGGGACAATTTATAATTTCTCAAACCTCAGGGGGGAAATCTGTATTTTCACCAAACCTCGAGGGGGTGTTTGTAATTTGCCCAAAATATAAAGAGAGTGATACGATACTTCTTTCGTTCTAAAATAATGATCTTTTTTGGAGAATCAAATTTTTTC
Source organism: Camellia japonica (assembly GCA_030407325.1). NCBI lineage: Eukaryota > Viridiplantae > Streptophyta > Magnoliopsida > Ericales > Theaceae > Camellia > Camellia japonica. The sequence continues at coordinate 59,755,716 of JAPPVO010000029.1, forward strand.
TGGTAGTAAAATTATTACAATTACCCTTTGATAATACATTTTTTGGAGAATATCATAACTGTACTTTTTATATTGTTAATGAATTTAAAAGAATGACAAAATAAGAAATTTATATTATTTTTGTACTTGATTTTTGAAAAGTAACTAATATTTTAGGACAATGAAAAATAAAATAAATGACTAATATTTTTGGACGAAGGAAATAACTTGATTTGATTTTTTAACTATTTTAATCAAAATATCACCGGGGCATGGAAATTTAAAGAAAGACAAAGGCTTCTCTCTTGTCTTAATTCAAACCGAAAGTTCAGTCCGTGGTGTTCATTATGGACCCTACTTTAATAATTTAAATTATTCATTTTATCAGATTCTGAATATATATCATTCATAAAAAAATCAATATTCATAACTTCTTCATTTTATTAAATTTGTACTAAAAAAAATAGATGGTATGCTTTTAAAACATATTGATCATTAATTTTTTTTAAGACAAATTATATAAAATGAAAATGTTATGAATATTGGATTGACTTAATTTTTTTTTATGGATGATATACCTACCGAATTTGATAAAATGAACAATTAATCATCAAAACAGAACTTATGAGCCCACAGGCCCGAACAATCATCTATAATCCAGATTAGGAATCGAGAGCAGTCAGTACCTTAGAAAAAAATATAATAAATCTTATAATTTTGACATAATTATACTACTAATATACCCGTGCTATGCCCAAAAATTTCTTTTAGAGAAAAATAATGGACATAATTTCAAACTTGAAATATTTTTTTTAGATTATAAAATAAAACATATCAGGTTACACAGCTTCAGAATCAACCAAAGCAAATAGCTCAGCCAAAACTTCATTTTAAATTACTTATCTTTATTATAAACTCTCAAAAAGGATGTGTGAATATTATTAAAGTTTTTCATGCTGAAACGTTAGATGATTAAATGAATCATCACATGATTTTTTCAAATTTTTTTTTTTCTTTTTGGTTCAAGCTATTTGAATTTTAAAATATCAAACTTACTATTTTTTTAAACTATAAAAATTAAATTAAAATAATATTTAAGCATGTTGTTTGGTAATATCAAAAGCTATAAATTTTGTTGTTACTATTTAGATATTTCTCCACAAGTTCAATAATTAAAATTTTCATTATTACAATTTAGATTCCATATTAAATTTTTGCAGTACTAAATAATTCAAACTATTCTTAATTTCAGATTCGTACTTAGATTTAACTTCTAAAATTAAATGTGCAAAAAATATTACCATATTGAATAAAACCAACACTTTCATGATGTCTATTTTTACAATTTATAAATTTAATAATTTGTAATGAGACTTTGAATCTTAATGACTCAACAACATTTTATTTTATGTAATAGTAAGTATAGATATGTGTGTGTAATGTACACTTGAAAACTACTACTTCAGTGATTTTGAAAATATTGTGATATTAATTAAAGAGCCAAGAGTCATATGTATATTAATATTTTATAAATTCAATACAAAACAATGTTTTCTCTATGTGGGGATATAATTTTGGGGTTGTCCACGTGGCGGCCTAAGTTATTAGCCAAGATGCCACATGGGTGATCCAAGTTGCGGAGATACGATGCGATTATATCGGATTCCGAGATATTCAAATAGAGAACAAGAGTCATAATTAATATTAGACTACATGTTTGAGTAAGGTTGGATTCTTGAGAGAGTTAATCCTAATCTAAATAGCTTAAGTCTTTGATAAGTGATATCATTGTAGAGAATAGAGCCCAATGAAGTAAGACTTCTAGGGGAAGTAGGACACTGATGATTATAAAAAGAAGGCACCCCCGTGGATCTAAGGTACAATTTACTTGAGAGTTATTGATATTAGCCGATATCTTTGAGAGATAAGTTGACTAATTTGATTGTCGGAGTGTCCCTGGATGGACGAGCCGTCGGTTTTGTTGTCTTCTTGTGTGCAGGTGTTGGACTTCTCTATTTTTGCACATGCTCTATGGCTTAGTTTCCAAGATCTTAGTGAGGAGATCCGATTTGAATGTGGGGTCAAAATTCAACACACACAGTTTGGTGCCTTCTGTGGAAACTTAGTCGAAATTGATGGCTAACGTCACACACATTGGGTAAGAACTGTGGGTCGGAGACGACTTGTACAGTGAGAACAAAGAACAAGTGAACCTAAATGCAGAAGAAGAACAAGATGGTGGGGAAAACCAAGAATAAGATCTCGGAGCAAATAATGCCACCAAAGGCCGGAATCCTAGAACGGAGGATGGCCCGAAGAGGGGTAATAGAAGGGTGCAAGATTGACGCTGATAAGAATATTATAACGAGAGGACATCTAGATCTGGAAGGACCGATATTTACATCGGAATGCAGAGGTAAAGGATTTGACCGGCAAGGTGGTTGAGTTGCTGACCATAATGAAATTAATGTCACAAACTCAAGTATTGCAGCTAGCGCAACTAATATTAACGTCACCACTAGTGGTCATTAATGCTGGTGTTCAAAATGGCAAGCAAACATCAGCCCGATGTAATGGGAGACAGATGATCTACTCTCTACAGCGATCAACAAAAGTTGGTGGAGGTGATCTCCAAAAGGAGACACAGTCGCAGATTAGAGAATCGAGGCAAGTGAATGGACAAGATCAATATTCTGAGAAGACGTTGGATCTTAACGGATCTAAGAAGCCAAATCCTTGCACAAAAAGCAATGCACCGAAGAGATTAAAGTCGGTTAACAACAGAGTGTCAGGGCTATCTAAGGAGGATTTACGTAACCTCTTGCAAAAAAAGAGAAACGCGGTCGAGGTTACATCACTTGATGTGCCAAAGACATCGTTCTCAAGGGAGTCGGAAGAGTTTGAAGCATCGGAGAGATTTACTATGCCAAAATTGCATACATATGATAGCAATTTGATCCTAATGTTCACATTGGATTTTATCTTAATGCGATATTGTTATATTATGGAAACGATCTATAATATTGGAGGACATAGCCTCAAATTGGTTTTTGAAGCTACCAAAGAATCAGTGAAGAACTGGGAAGGCCTGGCCAAGATGTTCGTAGGACAGTTTATCACTAACAACATTCAACCTTTGAGGGTTGACTCGTTAGTGTCTATGAAGAAGGATGCTGATGAAACTCCAAAGGCCTATGCCAAGAGATATTACGAGGTTTACAATTGAATTCCAGGTTATAACTAGGAACTCATCGTCGTTTCATTCAAAAACAACCTAGAAGACGATAGCCCACTTCAGCAATCTTTAGCTAAGACTCTCCCGATGTCAATAGAGAATCTGATGGCTATGATTGAGAAGTATGCTAAGGCGAAGGAAGACAAGTCGAAAATAGGAAGTACAAGTAAGCAAGATAAGAGAAACCAGTCGATGAAGAGGAATTGAGTTAGTAATGTTAATGGATAGCTGAGGTTAAAGTCACTGCAGCTAGTTAGCATTGTCTTCAGAATCTCTATTTACAAGATCTTGGAAAGAATAAGGGACCAGCCCTATTTTCGACCACCTCAGTAGATCCTAGGAGAATCAACAGGGAGATTCCAGACGAAGTCATGCACATATCACGAGGAGAATGGCCATATAACATAAGGATGTCGGTCTCTAAAGCAACATTTAGAAGACCTTGTCAAGCAAGGTCATCTAAGGGACTTGACTGACGAGGAAAGAACAAAGGTAAAACAGGCGAAACTGGCCCAAGCTCCAGCATGGGCACCACCACCACCTCCACCTACAGCATCTCAGGTTGAGGAATGTGATCCATTCCTAGGTAAACACTAATGAGATTAGGGGGGAGACCCAAAGGGTGAAACATTTGCAACAGGCATTTCAAGTACAGTAGAAGAGACCTCGATCTATGGAATGTTGAGGGCTAGTGATATCCTTTACAAAGGCGGATTGAGACATTGTTTAGCAACCACACAATGATGTATTGGTGGTTACATTGTTCATTAGAGGATGTAAAGTAAAAAGAATACTTATCGATCAAGGCAGTTTGGATGTTTTAGAGAACTCGACCTTAAGAAGGAAGATTAGGAACCATTTGATAGCTTGATGGTCGGGTTCAACGGGATGCCAATATGGCCTCTAGGGCCATGAGTTTGAATGTACAAGCAAGTACAAAAGCAATGATGATGGAATTTGCTTTGATTGATACCCCATCGCCTTACCATACGATCTTGGAGAGACCATGGCTTTATACAATGCAAGTTATTTTTTCAACCTTGTATTAGTTGCTTCGATTCCCAACAAAGTTCAGGATCAACGAAATTCGAAGAGATCAGGTACAAGCAAAGAATTGCTCCATGGCAGCAATCAAATTTACTGGCAGTATCCGAGATGTCAAATCAGTTAAAGTAGAAGAAAAAGATCAAGAGGTCTTGGAAGATGTCTGCAAGGAATCAAAAGACAAAAGTCAGGAACCTCTAAAGAAAATTGTAGTCAATGAAGTGGATGAAGAATGATTCTATTCTTTTTTTTTTTTTTTTTTTGGCAACTCTGGTTTAGTCGAGGAGGAAGAAAGAGAACTGGAAGTCTTCCTTAGAGAAAACATAGAGGTGTTTGCTTGGATATCATATAAGATGCCAGGAATCAATCCCGAAGTAACTTGTCACAAACTGAACATGAACAAATCAACAAAGCTAGTAATCCAAAAAGCGAGAAAACTCACCATGATTCATGTGGAAGTAGTAGAAAAAGAGGTAGAGAAGTTACTGAAAGCGCTAGCAATATGATAAGTCCATTACCCAACATGACTATCCAACACAGTAGTTGTTAAAAAGAAAAACCGGAAATGAAGTGTCTATGTGTGGATTTCAAAAGTCTGAACAAAGCATGTCCAAAAGATTGTTTCCTATTGCCTGAGATAGACCAGCTTATTGATGCTACCTCGAGGTATGGTCGAATGAGTTTTTTATATGCATACCGATGTTACCACTAGATTGCAATGTATGGACCAGACAAAAAGAAGACCGCATTCATCACCCCTAAAGGCTTGTATTGTTATAGAGTCATGCCTTTTAGACTGAAGAACACAGGGGCAACATATCAAAGGCTGGTAACCAAGATGTTTAAGCATTTCATTGGCAAGATGGTATAAGTATACATCGACGACATGGTCATGAAAAGTAAGGAGTCAACAGATCACCTTGCTAACCTCAAGGAGGTGTTTAAGATCTTGAAGGCATTTTGACTTTGGCTCAATCCTTCCAAGTGTTCTTTCGGAGTGAGATTAGGTAAGTGTAACTGGTTTTTCGCGCTCCTCGAAGGGGTTTAGTCTCCTCGGATGCGATTATTCTACAATTCAGACTCTTGTGGTTTTGAATCTTGTTTCACAAGTGCAATGTGAAACAGAAAAATGAATGAGAGTCCAAATTCGGCAAATTCTAAAGAATCCATTAATTATCAAAGATGCCAAAAATGGAATGCATTGCTATATTTCAGAGTCGTCACCTAAATATTTTTAGAAAATTTAGGAAACCCTTGACTCGTGCCAAAGGCCACTTGTCTGTCATAACCAAAGTGCCTTGGTTTGGGAACTTAGGTATGAGAGAAGAAGATCATGAATTGAGCACTCCACTCATCGATCAAAAATCAGCCTCTACTAATCATGATGTGAATTTTATGGATATTATATGTTTATGTTCTGATTATTAATATACTAACATTACTATGTGAGGCAAACACATATAGACCATGTCACTCACTTTAGATTGCTTTGATTTCAAACTTTTTGTGTTTTGGATATGTGCTACTCAAAAGAAAAAGTGAGCTCATATGTACAATAATCAAAAGCATTCTAAATTTAAGCAAAATGACTTCCATCAACAGGCATTCAAAGAGATATTGCAAATAAGCACGTAGCCTCATGGTATTATGCTTGACATGGCAACAAAAACACACATATAATATGCTAAAGTAAAAAATGCTCACCTAGTACTCAAACGAGGCAAGCCAAGAAAAGAAGATAGTTAGAGAAATACATGATCCTAATACGCAAGTGGCAAATGCAACACATAGAAAATGCAACTAATAAATTCAGCTACTAACATGATATGTGAAACAACTCAAAGTATGAGATAGCGCACATAATCATTTAGGAATTGGTAAGAGCATTATACATGATGACATGGTAAGCCAAATTTTAATGTATGCAAAAATGGATACAAAGCATGGAAATGATAAAAGAAAACATGATGCTATATACAACCATGGTAAACATGTAAGTAAGTAAGAAGAAAGAAATGTAGATTGGAAGACATACATCAAATATTACAAATTTGCCCTCGCACAAGAGGGTCCAAATGTCCTAATTAACTAATTATTACAAACATAAATGAATGAACTAATTAATTAACTAATTATTACAAAATATGAATCTCGAAGCTATTAATCTAAAGAACTTGAATGAGAGGTGGGGAATCGCATACGCGCAATCGAGAGCATTCTTCGGAAACCTCTCTATTTGCTACCAGACGTTGTCCTGTTCGCAGTTAGAAAACAGTTTTGTTTTAGCCTTAAAATCTGCTCTGTTTTGCTGGAAAATCACCACTGCTGTATAACATACTAAATCGTCCGGCCTGATGGCCATACAAAATAATGGCTGGCTGACCACTGTTTCTGAGGAAAACCTTGTTGCAACAGAACTCGAACAGAGCTGGACAGAGTGTTTTCAAAAGATGTCCATCCTTTCTGCTCCCTCCTGTCATGCAGATTGTCAAAGAGAGAACAGGTTTGATTTCCAAATCGTCAACCATCGCAAATTTGTTATGTGATGATCTTAAAAGCAATAGGATAAGACTTAGCTATACACCAAAAAAAGTGCTATGATACTTACCTCATTCTTATCATGAATTTCTTCAAGGAAGAGGTAGACATGCTTCACAAATCATTAAACATCACAAGATAGTATGCGATGAGTATAGAGTAACTAAAATAAAAAATAATGACAACTCAAGAATTGTTGTCAACTCCTCTCCTTACTCATGGAATAAGGATGAAACATCTATTTTCATGCTTCAAAATGGAACTAAGAGAGATTCAACACTTCTAGATAAAGAGCTCTCTAGGAGCAACAAAGCAAGTAAGCTATCTATCAAAACTTAAACACACAACTTGCCAAAGTTGTTGACAACTCCTCTTTATTCATGGAATAAGGATGAGACATCCGTTTCCATGTTTCAAAAATGATCGATAAGAGAGTTTTTCAACACTTTGAACACGGAAGCTACTACCTAGCTTCAAGGTAGACAACAATAATATGAAAACAAGAAATTTATCACTAGTAAAACAAACTTGTGGCAGGGTGGCTAAGTCTAAGCTCTAATCCTCCCATGACCACAAGGTTCCAAGAGATATAAGGAAAGTCATAACAAAGTAAAAATGATCAACTCAAACTGATTGGCCATTATATCTTAAACACGCAAATCTGAGAGGACTTAAAACAACACAAATATGATATTCAAAGTATACGAAGTAAGAGCACATGTAGCGAGGAGTACTAGGACCCTTTTATAAGCCTATATTCAATTCATGTCACATAAAAACAAGCTAAAACAGTACTAAAAGGTGCTGAAATTTAACCAAATAAAGTGAAAAGAAAGTAAAAAAAAGATGAAAGAAAGCAAAGAATGTACAACTAGTGAGCTAGCCAATGGAAGGATGGCTAGCCCATCCACTTTTAATGAGGTTTTAATCACATTTTAAGTTTAAAAATAACCCTAAAATCAGTATGAAAGACGAGAAAAAAATAGAGCAAAGATGGTGAAGATGGTTCAAAGCTCACTTCTTGAAAGAGAGAAGGATTTTCTTAGTTCACAAACCTCACTCTCAAAACTCTCAAGTATCTGAAATTATGTTCAAAAACCTTAACAAAAGCTTCAAGTTTAAGCTTGTATGGTGTATCTATATTGCAAGAGGGTAGAGAAGTGTGTTGGACAAGCTTTAGGCTCTTGGCAAATTTTTCTAACCCCAAACCATAAAGGGGGGTGTTGTATATATAGACTTTTAGCTTCTCATGTAGGAAATATCTTCAAAAGAGACAGCTGGTCCAAATCCCATGCATGGGAACAGCTGGCTGCTGCTAAATATCTATTTTCGCTAAACATGGCTGGCCGGCCTAATGACAATGGCCTACCGACTATCTGTTGGCCAACTATTCTTTGAGTGGTCAGGCTAAAAAAATAAAGTTTTGGTCAAAATGGGGTGCAAGGTTTAGGTTTTAAAGCTTGAAACCAAATTATTTTGCTGAAGATTCAAATGACTGCATAGCGTAACATTTCATCATCGAATGTTCAGAGTGAAACGCCCAAGTCTTAAGGGCGGTCAAAATGGGGTGTCTACAGTAAGTTTCTGGGATAGCTAGTCGCAAAAAGAGGCATTGAGGCTAGTCCTAACCAAATCAAAACCATTCTTGATCTAGAGAGTTTGAAAACTCCAAAGGAGGAGCAAATTTTAACTTGTAAGACGATAACATTGAATAGATTCATCAGCCGAAGTTCTAACAAGTGCAAATCCTTTTTCAATCTATTGAAAAAGGCCACTGATTTCCAATGGACCAAGGCTTGTGAAGTGGCATTGGCCGACCTAAATAGGTACTTTTTCCCACATTTGTTGACAACACCAGTACATGGAGAGGAGTTGTTCTTACACCTCGCTATGTCAAATCATGCAGTCAGTGCAGTGGTGGTCCGAGAAGAATAAGGAGCAAAAGGCAGTTTACTATGTTAATAAAACCTTGGCTAGTGTTCCAAGGCCAAACCGGACATAACAGTGAGAATAGAACAATGGTTAGAGTAATACATGTGTAAGGTCTATTGTCTTGGTTTGCATAAACGACAGCACAGTTCAAGACTTTGTGTTAACTGCGCAGCCAATGAATCCGATAGACTTCACTAGGAAGGGTTCAAAGCCAAAATCTACCTTTTTCGATGCAGGAGTTATTCCGTTGCACTTTCTCTTTGAGTCTTTGTTGTTAAGCGTTGTCCATTTGTTGTTATTCGGTTAATTTCTATTCATGTGGGGATTGTTAGAAAATAATAGTTTTTTGGTGACTTTAATGCAATATTAAAGTGGGTGCCAATCCTCAATTGAGGTGGATTAAATTAAGTTTAAATTCTTTGTAGTGAAATCTTTACACTACAAAAAAAATGACCAAAAATCATTAAGATTTGAATAAGAAATTGACTCATTAAGTTAGCCTCATGAAAGAGGTATTGGAAAATGTGTAAAACCTTCTATTCTATATTGATTGTAGATGAGAGCATTGATCGGTATTTAAATCTCATTTTTTGCCTAAGGGTGTGAGCCCTTAAGGGCATCCAAATTTTTTGAAGGAAGGGAGTTATGGATGCTTCAAGGATGGACTTGGGCCAAGACTATGAACCAAATTGGTTATGCAAAAATTTCCACACACAGGCACGCGCACGTGCTGCCCGCCTGGACCGGACCGGGTCTAGGTCCATAGCCCGTGATTCGTGGGTCATGGGTCGTGGATCGTGGATATTGGGCTTGGGTTTGAGGCTTGCTGGACTGGATTGAGTGTGGGGGTTGGGTTTGGCCCACCTATTTTAATCTTTTTGGGCCAAGCCAGATCTGTAGGCTGCAAGAATATACACACAAAACAAGTGTGTATAATAGAGCTGGTAACTCCTCTATTCATGATGGATTTCAATCCATCAGTTTGCAGAAATTAAATCCTACATTTGTTGCAAAGGAGCCTTTTCCTCTCTCCCTTTATGTGTATAAAATGAGGCCATCTCCTTCAGTTTTCAACACTACAATTTTGCTGTCTTTGTGTTCTTTCAAAGTTTTCTCCAATTTTTTAATTTTTCCTAGTAAGAGAGTGTTGTCTTAGTTTTGTTAGCTGAAGCTACTCAGTAGGTACCCTGCTGTAACTGGTCCAATCATCGTATCTTAGAAGACAGACATCGATCCACCTCTAGCACCCAACTAGTGAGGCGACAAATCTATTTTAAGGAGACTGTCTAGTGCAGGTTTCGATTTGCTTTGTTATGCTCTTTTATTTTATCATGTGTTTCTGTTCAGTTTACTTATAATTTTTAGCATGTTTCTAGTTCTGAAATTCAAATTGTTAGATATGAATCTATTTATTTTATTTAATCTACACCACCTTTGGATAACATTTTTATGTTGCGTTAATTCAAAAAGTTACAGAAATCGGATTAAGAGTTTTGAATTCATATGCCTATGAACGTTTTTGCTTATATATGGTATAGATTGGCTTCTTTTGAGGTTTTAATTCATATATTACTTATAGATGAAATAATAGTTCATATCTTTTACACTAAAATGTATATTTTACCTTTTTTTTAAATTTTTTTTTTTAATGTTTGCATTTTTACAACATCTAAATTAATTTATGTCCATTTAATCTTACTAAACAAGAGAACAACATAATTATGTCAAAATTATGGAATTTATTATACATTTTTTTTTTCTAAACCATAGAAGAGGTTAGTATAATTTACTCTTTTCAAAAAGAAAACGATAAAAGCAGTTGTTACAATTGTTGATAGTATTAAAAAAAATATGTAAAAAACATGTATTAAAATATGTAAAATATATATTAGTTATAAGATATGTATTGAAATTGTAAATATTTTAGCATTTTATATTGAAAGCCCTAAAGTCTGTCATTAACAAGACTTTTTATTTCTTAAAAAAATGTTGTTAATAACCTGTCCTTTTTACTTTAGATTACTCACTTCTTTTATGTCCACGCACCAAAATTTCTTTCAACCCTTTCCTCTTTGAATCCCAACCATAGTCCCAACTATATCCTTCGAAACTCCACATCCCTTCTACCTTTCTTTGTCAACTTCCTCTTTGGCCACACCCATCTTTGACATCTCTATCATCTTCCTCTCTACCGCCACCCAATGCCTCATCCTCATTGCCTTACCATTTTGACGATCGCAACCCCCCATTTTGTTACCCTCTGTAGTGATCACAAAACCCTAGCTTTCGCTACCTTACGTTACGATTCAGAACCCTAGCTGCCACTGCTACCGTCATCTATTGCAATCTAACACCCTAGCCTTCACTTTGCCACCTTTGTGACTAATTTCTTCGTCCTAATGAGGAAGTAGTAGGGTGGAAATAGATTTTGCCCCTCCGCCTAATTTTACCCCATCTCGATAATATTTATTAAATATATTTATATCTCTATAATATTAAATTATTTAATATAATAAGATTAAAATACTAAAATATTACACTTAACATTCATTTTTAATCATTTAGTTCTCATATTATATCTTTTAACTGTAATCAATTATAAATTATTATCAATAATATATTATATTATCTCTAATTTTTATTAATATCCTCATTTTTTATGTTATAAAATTAACCTACCCTTGTCCTGCTCTCGCTCCCTCCACCGTTATCACCATTGCCACCTCCCTTTCTCTAATTTGTACCATCATCAATATAATATGTGATTAGGGGGGGGGGGGGTTACTACAAACCTGTCCTAGACTCGCCACATCGCCATTTCTATTAACGTGTTTATCAAATGTGAAACACTATTGAAGGGGGCACAATTACTCAAGCCCGTCCGTACAAAGGCCCATACCATCAAGAGGAAGGCCCAATATAGCATGGGCTGAATTGGAGGTTCAACCCTAGCATTCTTTCACACGCAAAGTGGGCTAGATCGTAGGCCAAGCCCTAACCTTGCTCCCCATTTCGAAGAAGGCCAAGCTAGGAGTCCAACCTTGGCCCTTTCCCCACTCTGAAGTGGACAAGGCCATAGGCCTAGCCCAGGCACCCTTCCCTACTATGAAGTAGTGTCAAAATGATAGGCCTGGCCCTAACACCTTTCCTTGCTCCAATAAGGATTAGACCTTGATTTAGGTTCTAAGACTCACACTTACTCTGAAGTGAGTTAAGCTGAATTTGGTTTCACCAAGTCAACTAATACCATCTGATTGGAGAGCGCGTGGTGCCATGAATAACAGAACTGCCTAGCCTAATGACCTAGTACCAGGTGGCAGAGAGAGGAACTTGGTAAGCAAGTCAAGCCTTCTCTATAAAAGGTAACCCGACGCTCCTTTACAAGGGATGAATCTCATTCTCTCTCTACACACACTCATCTTCTCTACTTTCCCTCTACCAGAAACCGGTACTGACTCGATTGTCAAAGGGTTTCTGACCAAACCCCGGTCAGGCAGCCTAACCATCTGTTTCTTGTGCAGGCCTTTACCCATCAATGCACCAGGAGTCGTCTAGGAGTTCCTTCTCTCTCTCTCTCTCTCTCTCTCTCTCTCTCTCTCTCTCTCTCTCTTCTCTCTCTCTCTCTCTCTCTATTGCGGAAATTAGTCCACACAACTTGTATCAAAATATGTCAACCATATATCATAATAAAACACAATCAAACAATGCATCTTAGACTTCGTCAAATCCAAACCATAGCATTAACAATGTTGATATGCCTTCATACAATTGGTGTAAAACAAGAACTCAGGTGGATGTTGCAATTGAAACATTTTGTTTGTTAGGCAAGTGAAGCTGAATTGCTCAGCATAATATATGAGTTTTACATAAATATTTCCTGACTTTATTGTATACGTTAACATATTGAAATAAGAAAGAAAAATGAGTTATTTTTATATGTATCTATAAATACTCTAACCATGCATTTTCATTGTTAATCCTCTTATAGAGAAATATATTTCAAAAATATATATTACTTTGTATCAAGTTTAGGTGTCCATTCTCTGTATTGTGCATATCGTATTCCTTAAAAATACCTTTTTTTTCTTTAATGTTTTGTTACAATATTCAAATTTTGTTTATTGCACTCATTTATTTATTAAAACCATAAAAATGTGAGATTAAATTTAAGATTGTATTTTTGAAAATAATAATAATAATATTAAGTCACTTATATAAGCATGTAGGTATGGTAGAATTCAACTATGTTTGGTTTTGAGTTTTTATTTTATTTTTCATGTTTTTATGTTTTTAGTGATCTTTTTTAATATTTCAACCATTTTTTTAGGTGAATCTAATTTAGATGCATTTAAAAGTAAAATATTTGTGATACAATCTCTAAAAAACTCACTAAATATTTTTGTTTTAAGACTTTTTCACAATTTTTTTTGTTATTTTTTAAATACATCTAGTTTAGTTACATCTAAAAAAAATTAAGGAGAAATCACAAAAAAATCTCTTAAAGATTTGACCCTTGTAATAAAATAAATCATGAATTATTAATTTTGTTAATTTAAATCTTAAACTTTTGATTTGTTTTCAATCTATACTATTCTCCTATTTTCATTAAGTAAAATCGATAAAAAAAAAAAGAAAAAGAAAAAGAAAAGAGAGGAGTATTTTAGTCATTAAACTAAATGAAAGAGGTATTTTAGACATTATATATATATATATATATATCTAGATTAAGTTTAATTACTAAAATGCTCTTTTTTTTCTTTTTTCTTTTTTTATCGATTTTACTTAACAAAAAGTAGGCCAATGATGATTTAGATTGAAAATAAATTAAAAGATTATGATTTAAATTGACAAAATTAAAAACTCATGATTTATTTTGTTAGAATGCTCAAACCTTGAATTTATTATTATTATTATTATTATTATTATTATTGTTTTGTAATTGTCCCAAAAATTAACTGAAAGATATTTAAAAATTTTAAATAAAAGCAACAAAATATAAAAAATAAAAATTTAAAAACAATATTTTAAAACTCAAAACCCTATAGAATATTAAATTTCTAATTCAGGGAACAACCAAAATAAGTGTACTTATTTGCTTATTTACTTATTTGAATTATATAACTCTCTATTTTTTCATACATATTTTTTATAAAAAAATCACTAAATAAGAAATCCCAAACCACCCTCAAATTACATAGGATTAGTTTAATTGGTTCTAAGTGACAATTCAATTTAAATTTAAAAATCTGAAAATAATTATGAATTATCCAAAGAGGAAACTACTTGCACGCAGAAAAATAAAAATAAAAATTATCAATACGTGGAGATGCAAGTAATACTTGTATTTCTACAACTTTTTATTTATACTATATCACAGACATACTTACACTCTAATGTATTAATAATTTTTTTTTTTTCTCACCTTGCTCCTTATCCAAATCAAACTAACTCTTGCACGTCTACTAAACGATTAGATTGGACGGTGTGTGACAAATAATCGGTATCATCTTCATGTGTGCCACGTACGAAGCAAAGTTGCAAAATTAATATGGCTTGGTTTGGGATGTGTATTAATTTTTTGATTTTTTAGTTATTTTAATTTGGGATTAAAAGTCTCATTTAGAATAGATTTTTTTACTGTTTTGACTTTTGTAAGAAAAAATAAAATAATTATGATTTAAATGTGCCATTTTATTTTATTGATTTTTTAGTCTATTTTATCTTTTGTGACTAAAATAACAAAAAAAAGTCATACTTTTTGGCATGCCAAATGAAGGCATAATAATAAGAGCAAATTTATTTGATAAATCATTTAGGGTAATACATTAAAATTAAAAATAAAAGTATTAAACATAGAATTAGACACAAAATAAAGTTTGAAATTTTGAAAAGTAAGCCTTACACATAAAATTTTGGAAATTTTGCCTTCATTTGGTATGTGAGTTGACTTTTTGACTATTTTAATCTTGAGTTAAAAAAATCTCATTTGGGATAAGCTTTTTGGCCTTTTTAACTTTTTTAAGAGAAAAAATAAAATGATTATGGTTTGGATGTGACATTTTATCTTATTGACTTTTTAACTTATTTTATTTTTTGTGGCTAAAATAGCCAAAAAAAGTCCATGCCAAACATAGCCTTTATAGTACATGTCCGTAAGAGCATCAACAATGGACTAGCTAAATGTTGTGTTAGTGTCAGTTGCTAATTTTTGGCCAGCTCAATACACTGTTTTGTGCTGCAATGGAGCTGCTAACTTGTGTGTTAACTGTGGCAACCGTTTTAGTTAGCGAGAGAGAGAGAGAGATAGGGGGACATGGGGAAGTGCCGACTAGTCGTCCTCCCGGATGTCTAACCCTTCAAGTAAAAAAAAAAAAAATTGCTATTGATCAACCCACTGTTTTTTTGGCTAGCCAACTTTGTTTTTAGGGGTGTTTTGGGAAGTTGGTAAAAAGCTGGCTTTTGGCTTTTTACCAAGTTTTTTGGTTTTTTTGGAAGTGATTTGGGAAGTTGGTAAAAAGTTGGCTTTTTTGATTTTTTGATTTAATATTTTTAAAAGTGTCACATCACTCCAAAATGACTAAAATATCCTTAATTTTTAATTTTTGAATTAATTAATTAAAATATTCCAAAGAGTAGTTCAGTAAATTTGGATGTTGCTTTTTTAGTTCTTGCCAAATGGGATGATTGGCGTTTTTGGGCTGGTTGGCGTTTTTGGGCTGCTCCCAAAACGCAGCTTAGTGTCAAATGCTAAGTGAACAAGTAAAGGAGGGAAAGAGATAGAGAAAAAAAGAGAAGAGAGAGAGAGAGAGAGGGGCACTGGCAGTGCAGTGTGATGGGGGCTCACTGCACTTTTCAATTATTATTTATTTTATTTATTGTTTATATGTATATATATATATATTCTTAACACACACCTTAATACACCCATTGCACCACCACTTAATCTCTAAAATTAACAAACTTTTAACACACATTAACACACATTTTTTAGTCCCATTTTTATCACTTTTTGTCATATAACACACCGTAACACATTTTTTTAGCTATTCCATTGTAGATGCTCTAAGTTAGGATTTTTGAGATATTAAGATAAGACTTATTAGGATGTTAGTTATAAAATGATTATGATTTGATTATACACATTATGGTCTTAGTTATGATTTATTATTAGTATGATATTATTTTGGTTTTATTTCAAAAAAAAAAATTATAACTTATGTGATATATAATTATAACTCATTTTTTTTTTAATTTTGACTCTCAGGATTAAACTATGATATTTGTGATGATTAAGAACTTGTTTGGAAAGAAGATTTGGGCTAAAATAACTATATAAGACAAAATATGTTATTTTAACCAAATAAAATAAAATGTCATATTTAACCTATAATAATTTATTTTTTTCTCACAAAAATTAAAAAAATTTATCTTAAACGAGATATTTTAATCTAAATTAAAATAATTAAAAAACTAATTTTTTTTTAAAAATCAACTCAAATTCCAAACGAGCTCTAAATATCATAATTTGCATAGCATTAAAAGCTTATGTATTCCTATGTTTATATTATCTGATTCTTTGTATTTCCTTCCTGTTTGTATAATATTATTATTAATAAGATGAAATAAATAATAAAACCTTATCTATGTGAAAAGCGTGATGGAGGGTAGGGAAAGTGGTTGAAAGCTTTGTCTCTCCTCAATTCATGCTTCTTTCATGTCTCCCCCATCTCTCTCTCTCTCTCTCTCTCTATATATATATATATATATAGATATCATTAAAGTCTGCATGACTTCAATTATTGCAACGGTCCCAAGAGCATGACATTTGTTGCCATGCTTACCGGTTGTGTGCCGGTCACCACCAACATCCCTCCACCCTCCTATCATTAAAAGTCCCCCCACCACCTTTGACTTTTCAATTATTGCAATGACTTTAAAGCATGACACGTGTTCATATTAGGGATTACAACATTTCTTACTCGGTTGTATTCCTTCTAAAAAGATTTGGAAAAGTCTTGGTAAGATAATGTTGAGTAGTTTTATGAAAAAATATTATAAATAATATTTAGTGTGTTTGGTTTTAGTTTTTTAAATTTAATTTTTTTAAAATTAATTTTTTTGATTTTTTTATTTTTAGTGAATATTTTAAAATTTTAAATATTTTTTTTATTTTTTTAGATGCACTTTACTTAGATGTATCTAAAAAGTACAAAAATTGTGAAAAAAATATTTTAAAAAATTACTAAATACATAAAAATACAAAAAAATGTATTGAATTCTCATATTTTTTCATATTTTTGGTATTTAGTGAATTTTTAAAAGGTTTTTTTCACAATTTTTTTTTATTTTTTAGGTATATTTATGTTAGGTATGTCTAAAAATTAAAAAAAATTGCTTAAAATATTAAAAAAAATCATTGAAAACATTAAAATACTAAAAATGAAAAAGTAGAATTTTCTGAAAACTGTTTCCTGAAAACTGAAACCAAACAAACTGATTTATTTTGTATTTTTTTATTATATATATAATTTGAAGGTAAAGAATTTTCAAATTTTTTTTTATAGTATCTTTTTTTATAAAACTCAACATTGATAAATTGGAAATACGAATAGATAAATTAAAATTATCAAGATTAAGAAAGAATTCATGTGACACAATTTGTTGATATCTACAGTTGAAATCATGCTTTTCCCATATCCATCGTGTACCGTCGGTCACCCTTCCTCATACTTTTACAAATAATAAGAGTAAATTATAGGGTTTTCTATTGAAATTTAGGGGAAAAAATATAGTAAACCTTACAAATTTAATGTTATTTCATAGGCTCTTTTAAGGTTTTAATATTTAGTTTATTTTTATTAGAAATTTGCTAATCCTATAGATGAAAATAATAATATTATCATCTTTTATATAAATAAATACATATTTCACTTTGTTTATTTTTGTGTAAGTGTCTTCATATCATTTGTATTAATTTCTAACTCTTTAGCTTATGAGAAGGACAATTAGGACAATTGTACTAAGGGCTTGTTTGGAGTGTCTTAAATAAGTGCATTTTTTATCTTTTTGAACTAAAAAGTTGAGAAAAAAAATATGGATGTTTGGGTTAACTTTTTGTCTTTTTACGAAAAAATGTGTAATATGAAATTGTATAAATAAAGTACATAATGGAAGAAAGTTGAGTGAT
The DNA here is from genome assembly GCA_030407325.1 of Camellia japonica. Taxonomy (NCBI): domain Eukaryota; kingdom Viridiplantae; phylum Streptophyta; class Magnoliopsida; order Ericales; family Theaceae; genus Camellia; species Camellia japonica. Next base: position 59,773,631 of record JAPPVO010000029.1, read on the forward strand.
GGTACGGTTGCCCTACTGTCCCAGCATGTCTTACCTAGAAAACAATTGCCTCCTTCGGGGCAAAGTGTTTGGACAGTGATGGTCGGTCTGTGGGGGCCACCATGGGTCCCATTTTAATAATATGAACCATTCAATATGTACAATTCGTCGAGTATTATATGCCTATAAAAAATCACGTTGATCGGATATTAATAGTTATATGATTGGATTATTTTTTTCAACAGTTAACTATCACACCATCCGTTTTGTTTATACAAAACTGATTTGATCATATAGTTAACGATATACAATCAATGTGATTTTTTATAGGCATATATTACTCGACAAGTTCTACATATTGAACAGTTTGGATTATCAAAACGGAACCCTTAGTGGGCCCCTAAGGGCCCAACATTACCATCAAACTTTGGCCCTTTACATATGTAATTTTTTTTTGGGCCCAAAAAGTATATAATGCCCTTCTTGCTTCATAGGTACGGCTGACAGTATCCATCACACTTTTGTATTATAAAAATATATAAAATATTTTTAATATTTTTTATTTATGAATAGTAATGACTTTTTTACTTTTTGCGTAACTTTTTGACTTTTAAAATTATTTTGAACTTGCCAAACCAGTCCTAAAATTGTGGAGCTTATTGTATTTGCTTTTCAATTCTGAAAGAGGTCAGTGTAATTTACCCATATAATAATAATAATGATATAATGATGACTTTAAAAAAAAAAAAAAATTAAGACAGTGGTCCTTATACTTTAGTCCTTATACTTTAGTCCTTTTGTCATTTTAATCCATATAATTTCAATTATCATTTTAGTCCCTATACTTGGATTCTGCCTACACAAACAACTATGGTGTTAACCTTAAATTTATAATTTTATGTCAATTTGATCCAATTGATTACAACTCTTAGTATTTTTTTCTAAAAAAGCTCACCGTTTTATATGTGTGTGTGTGTGTGTGTGTGTGTGTGTAGGTGACCAAGTTCAAGACCGGACTTAGTGACGTCGACCTAAGCTTTATTTTGTCAAGCCAACTCTCGTGCCTCACTGCGAGGTTCCATACGGTCAAGCTTCTAGGCTTCATGGGTGGTTTTAAATACACCTTTTTGAATTTTGATCAAGGGTATGAATGTTTTTGTTTTAAGACTAGTTTTGTTTTTGGGTAATCTCGTAATTATGTTATGTTTTTGTACTTAAGCATGATGTGGACTCATGTGTATATGTATACATATAAAGACTTGTTTTTGTTCATGTAAGTTTTCACAACTCATTGGATGTCATATTTTATTATTTATAGGCTTGCTCCAGCCCTTTTTACTATAATACTGTTAAGCAGGCCTTTGGTGATCTCGAATTACTAGCCGGTCACTTCTCTAATCCCTTGAGGCAGGGGTTGGGTCGTGACAAAGTGGTATTAGAACACGAGTTATACCGCACACACGCGTCCAAATGAACTATAAGATGTCCTAAAAAAGAAATTAGGGCATTACGTTAACATGTGTAAGTGTGTGTGGAATTGTTACATACACACCTAATGTAAATATAAATGTGAGAACTGTATTTCCGATGTTTATTATTATCATGTGTACATATAGACCAATGGAGAATACAAGAAATACAGATGAAACTGAATCATTAGACGCAAGAATTGATCGATTAGAAAGAATGGTTGAGTTATTAACTAAATCTCTGAGACAACAACAACGAAGTCAACAACTCCCACCTCCTCCTCCGCTACCAATGCAAGTTGAGCCAAATAACAATGATGACACTGTAGCCCTAACCCAAATATTCAACATAATGAAGCCACCAACCTTTAAGAGAGGTATTGAGCCTTTGAAAGCCGAGGCGTGAAGCTTAGAACCTGAAAACTTGTTTGAAGTTTTCCCGTGCTCGAAGGCACACAAAGTTTTACTGGCAACCTTCACTTTACAAGAAAAAGCAAGACAGTGGTGGATGCTTATTCGAGATAACAGTGGTTCTACAACATGGGCTTAATTTAAAAAAGCTTTTTGTGAGAAATATTTTCCCCAGTGTGTCCGTGACCGCAAAGTGTTTGAATTTGAGCAACTAAAGTAGGGTACTATGTCTGTGGCTGAATATGAAACTAAATTCATGAAACTTGCTTAGTACGCTTCACACATGGTAGATTCTGACTATAAGAAAACCAGAAAATTTAAGAGTGGACTCAATGTCGAAGTGCTCGATCAGGTCAATGTTCTTAAGTTGACAAAATATGTGAATGTTCTTGATAGAGCTCTTATGTCCAAGGCAAACATTGCAGCTTTAAAAGAGGCCAAGACACCAGTGGTTGATTAGAAGGGAAAAAGACACAGTTTCAATTTCAAGAAAGGCCAGAACAACTCACAGAATAAGAAATAGAATGCAGGTCATTAAATAGCTCCAGTCAAGGGAATAATTCTACACCACCTGGTCCAGAATGTGGTAAAAGACATGAGGGTGTTTGTTACAAAATCTCCAGGGCATGCTTTAGGTGTGGCAAAATTGGCCGCATGGTCAAAGATTGTCCTTCCTTACCCCAAGGCACTAATAGACCCGTGGCAAGTGTAGCGACATCAACTTCTACACTGAAATCAAATCCTAAAGCTACTTCAGTGAAAGAAACTTTAAGGCAATGACGGGTTTTTACACTAGTCCCGAGAGATATGCAGAATACCAAGGCAGTAGTATCAGGTACACTTCCTATTTGTGCTCAAAATGTTTATATTTTGATTGACTCGGGGTTTACACACTCATTCGTATCGCATGCTTTTTCAAGAAAATTAACTAGGCCACTGGGAACCCATGAACTATTTATTAGCTGTGTCTTCACCAACTGGGGAATCCATGTCTTGTGCATATATATATATATATATATATATATATATATCATGCATGTGAGATTATAGTTAGGGATGTGATTTTATATGTTGATTTCTCACCTCTGAATGTTGATCATTTTGATGTAATTTTAGGGATGGATTGGTTAACGAAATATCATGCCACTATAAATTGTGTAACCAAACAAGTTGTGTTCTAGCCACCTGGATTGCCTGAATTTATATTTAATGGAATTGGTGTTATACCTCCTTCATACCTGATTTCATCCATGAAAGCATACAAATTGATTAGAAAAGGCTGTAGGGGACATTTGTGTTGTGTAATGACTGTGTCAATTGTTGATAAAGCTAATGTAGACAATATTCCTATAGTCAAAGAGTTCCCAGATGTTTTTCTAGATAATTTGCCAGAGAATTTGATTGACAGGGAGATTGAGTTCATTATTAAGGTAATACTAGGTGCACAGCCGATTTCCAAAACCCCATACAGAATGTCAACCACCGAACTGAAAGAATTGAAGATTCAATTGCAAGAGTTGTTGGACAAGAAGTTTATTAGGCCTAGTACTTCACCATGGGGCACTCCAGTCTTATTTATGAAAAAAAAAAAAAAAAAGATGGTTCATTGAGGCTCTACATTGATTACCGTGAATTGAACAAGGTGACTGTGAAGAACAAGTCTCCGTTACCTCATATCGACGATTTATTTGATCAGTTCCAAGGGGCTCAAGTCTTTTCCAAAATTAAGAATAATCCTTCGTAGCTCGAAAGAAAATTGGCTCGAAGTGGCTCGAATACCCTAAATGACGTCGTTTTGGGTATTCTTTTTTTTTTTTCCCCCATTTTTTTTTCCTTCCCTTTCTGAAACAGACATAGAGAAAGAGAGAAGTAGCGAGAGAGAGAAGTGGCGAGAGAGAGAGAGGAGAAGAAAGAGCACAAATCTGTATGCACACAGAGGAGACGATGATGATGGCGCTGGTGGGTAGCTCTCTCTCATATATATATATATATATATATATATGTGTCTGTGTCTGTGTCTGTGTGTGTATAGATCTGTGTATACACACAGATCTGGTGTTGATGATGATGATGTATTGTTGTTGATGATGATGTGTTGTAGATTAGGAAATATGCATCATCTGGTGTTGATGATGATGATGATCTGGTATTGTTGATGATGAATCATCTGGTGTTTGCTCTCTCCTCTCTTCTTTTTCTTCTTCTTCTTCTTCTTCATCTTCACCTCTGCTTCAAAGAGAAAAGAGAGGAAAAAAAATTCCAAAACAACGTTGTTTTGGAACTCGGGCCATTTGAGCCTCAATATTATTGAGCTACAAATCGGAACTGCAAAATTGATCTTAGATTCGGATACCACCAACTGAAAGTTAAAATTGATGATGTAGAAAAGACTGTTTTCCGAACAAGGTATGGACATTACGAATTTCTTGTTATGCCTTTCGGAGTAACTAATGCGCTAGCTGCTTTTATGGATCTTATGAATAAAATTTTCAAGTCGTTCCTCGATGAGTTTGTTGTTGTTTTTATAGATGAAATCTTGATTTACTCCAAAAGTAAAGAAGAACATGAACATCACTTAAGAATTGTTTTGCAAACCTTAAGAGGGAAGAAGTTATATGCTAAACGAACAAAGTGTGAGTTCTAGCTTGATAGTGTTATGTTCTTGGAGCATGTGATAAATAAAGATGGCATTTTAGTTGACCCGCAAAAGATAAAGGCAGTTGTAAATTGGCCTAGATCGATCAGTGTTACTAAAGTTCAAAGTTTCTTGGGTTTGGCCGGTTACTACTGCAAATTTGTGAAAGACTTCTCTAAGATTGCCTTGCTGCTTACCCAGTTGACACAAAAAGGGGTACCGTTCGAGTAGACTGATTAGAGAGAGTCATCTTTTCAAGAATTGAAGACTCGTCTTGTAATTGCACTGATCCTAACCTTACCCTCAAGTACGGATGGTTTTATTATTTTCAATGATGCATTTTATAAAGGTTTGGGGTGTATATTGATGCAGAATGACAAAGTGATAGCTTATGCTTCCCAATAACTGAGACCGCATGAAAAGAACTATCTGACCCACGATTTGGAGCTTACGACAATGGTATTGCATTGAAAATTTGGCGCCACTATCTATATAGGGCAACGTAAGAAGTTTATATGGATCACAAAAGTTTAAAGAATTTATTCACTCAAAAAAGCTGAATATGAGACAACAAATATGGCTAGAACTGATAAAAGATTATGATTTGCAAATCTTATACCATCCGGGGAAAACTAATACCGTTGCCGATGCACTTAGTCATAAATCAATTGGGAACTTAGCTTGTTTACTTACTAGACAAAGAGCATTGCTACATGATCTAGAAAGATTTGAAGTTGATGTTGTTTTGCGAGAATAAGGCAGGACTTTGGCTGTTATTTCTTGTCAACCGGCAATAGTTAAAGAAATCAAAGAAAAACAACAAGAAGATGAATTTTTGAAGAAAGTTATTGAAGAAAGAGAATCCAAACTGAGGTTGGACTTTGCTTTTGAAAATAGTGTTAAAGTTTCAAAGAAGATTATGTGTATCGAATAATTCTAAATTAAAGAAGCGAGTTATGCAAGAAGCACATAGTTCAAAATTTGCCATCCATCTGGGGAACACAAAAATGTATCAAGACTAGAAGCAAAATTTTTGGTGGCCGGGAATGAAAAAAGAAATTGTTGAATTTGTGTCTAAATGTCTACAATGCCAACAAGTAAAGGTCGAGCATCAACGACCCGCGAGATTGCTTCAACCACTACCAATACCAGAATGGAAATGAAAGCATATCGCTCCATTAAGATATGGACTCGATTTGGTAATTGTTGATCATTTGACTAATCTGCTCATTTCTTACCTGTTAAAACATTTTATAATGCGGATAAATTGGCTACAATTTATATTAATGAGATTGTGAGATTGCATGGAGTGCCGGTGCCCATTATTTATGATAGGGATTCAAAATTCACATCGAGGTTTTGGCAAAGTTTACAAAAGGCATTGGGGACTGAATTGAGACTGAACAATGCATATCATCCACAAACCGATAGACAGTTAGAAAGGACCATATAAACTTTGGAAGATATGTTGCGTATGTATGTGTTGGATTTTCAAGGGAATTGGGAAACCCATTTGCCTTTAGCTGAATTTGCATACAATAATAATTTTCATTCAAGCATTGGCATGGCACCTTACAAGGCGTTATATGGCAGAAAATGTCAGTCATCGATTTGTTGGGCTGAACTTGGAGATAGACCTTTACTAGGACCTGAAATTGTATAAGAAATAACTGATAAGGTGAAATTGATCCAACAACAATTAAAAACAACACAAAACTGATAAAAAAGTTATACAGATATTCGAAGGCGAAATAGGAAATATGAAGTGGGCGATCATGTTTTCATCAAAGTGACACCAATGAAAGGACAGACACATTTTGAAATGAAGGGCAAGTTAGCACTTCGGTACATTAGTTCGTATGAGATCATTGAGAAAATTAATCCGGTAGTATATCAAGTAGCTTTCCCTCCCGATGTGGGGCATATGCATAATGTATTTCATATTTCAATGTTGCAGGATTATCTCTAGAATCCTTTTTATGTCATTAGGCCTACTCATGTACTTTTGAGTGATAATTATACTTATGAGGAATGACCAATTCAGATTGTCAATCGTCGGATCAAAAGGTTAAGGAACAAAGACATTCCATTAGTGAATGAGGATTGGCAAAACCACGATGGGATTTATGCGACTTAGGAAAGAGAAGATGATATGAAGAAAAGATATCCAAATCTCTTTCTATTAGATCCTGTGTTCTTCTTGGAGAAAGGTAATTAAGTTTGGAGGACCAAACGTTCTAAGAGGGAGAGAATGTGACGACCATCTTGATTAATTAAATTAATCATATGATTTGCATTGATTATGTGTTTATGTGTTATTATGTGCCATGTGTGAAATGAATTGTGATATTGTGAACAGATATGGTTGGGATATGAATTGAACCTGTCTGAATTAGTAATTTATATGGATTCAAATTAAATATTTGGAATAGGTAATTAGAGCCTAATTCACATTAGTACAATTAAGTTTAGCTTAATTTAAATTATAGTATGATGAATTAATTAAGTATATGATTGGTATAATTTAATTCACTATGATTCATTAGCCTAAATCTAACTTAGGTATAATATTAGCTTATTGACTAAATATAAATTCTATTCATCAATTTGAACAAAGAAAAGAGAAGCTAAGAGAGAGAATGAGTGGCTTTTGTTGGAAGACATAACCTAGAGAAAGAATTTCAAGATTGAGAGAAGAGCTTAGAGAAGCCATTGAAGACCAAGCCTTAAGCTCATAAATCATCAACTCTAGGTAGGAATTTCTTCCTAAATTCTTGAATTTGAGACATTTATATGCATATTCTCTTGAAATTAAGCTTAATTGGGAAAGAATCATACATGATTAAGAGTGTTGGTAATATTAATTGAAGTAGAACACCTATATGTACATGTATGGTTAGATTAGAAAAATTGAGCTCAAGATTTTGGCATGCATAACTTCATTTCATGAAATTCTTGTTCATACATATACTTTCTTACATGGTTTTACAAATTTGAAGAGAAAACTTTAAAGATTTTGAAGTGGAACTCATATATGCATGTTTTGGTGATTTTCCACTTTAGTTTCAAGATTGTGTTCTATAGTACAAAATTTGAGTTTGAAGCAAAGTTGTGAGTAGTGTTTGATGTTGAAAATCCAAGTTTAAGTTGTTTTCACGAAATTTTTGGTGATGAAATGCATGGAATTGAAGTGGAAATTGCAAAGAAATGAGTACCAATTTGAAGAGGTTTTTACCTAGAATTGCATGTGCAGCTTAGAGCCCTGCACGTGTGGAAAACGGGGCATAACACAGCACACATACTACTTAAATTGCACGTTCGGGTGCACGTGTGGTTTTTAGGCCCATTCCGGTTTTCGTTTTTCTCTTCGTTTTTCAGACTTCCGAGCCTCTATATGTATGGTTTTTAAGTGTATCTCAAATTCATATGCATATCATGAACACGAAAGAAATTAAACAACGAATAGAAATAGCCGAACGAACAAGTAACGATGAACCGAATAGGTTTAAGGACCGACTGAATGAATTGAACGTATTTTGAGATGTGCTTGAATGTGTGTATGTAGGTTAGACGCTGCACTATAACCACGAGATTCATGAAGCCAACTATGAGTAACAATCTTGTAAAGATATGTTTGACTGATAAGTATTTTCTGACTTATACTGTACTTTGTTTCCGAAATGATACTTTATGTTCAAATGAATGATTGTCGTATTTATGACATGCATTCGCAGCATCCTTAGCTACTGTTACTATTACTGCTACTGCTACTGTTACTGTTATAGAGATCTCTGTTAGTTCCAATTCTTAGAATTATTGTTTACTGTATTGATAGCCATCATATATGACTGTTCGGTCTTCTAAGACCTACTATACTGTTTTGCTAATAGATGTATCATGTATAACTGCTATGATTGCAATATGATTCTGAAATGAGAAACTGATTCACTAATGATAATTGACTGTTTTAAATACTGTAAGTGTCACGACCTAAATCTGCCCCTATAGGGCTAGTGTCGTAACCGGCCAGTAATCTACAATTACCAAAGGCCTGACTGAACCAAGCAAGTAAACGGGGCTAGCGGAAGCTATTATGTGAGAAAACAAACGTCCAATGAGCTGTGAGTACACATGAGACAAAAGACATTGATATAGTTATATATACATTCATGCATAAGTACATCATGTTATCACAAGTTCGTCAAAAGACAATAAAAAGAGAAAAGTCACTCCCATCGAAAACAAAAATAATGCCAGAGACAACCGATCAAAATACATGAGCGAGTTACAAAATGGTGTACACTAGCCACCTCAAAACTCGGATAGATGGGAACCTCGCAATGAGGTACATAAGTTGGCTTGACAAAACCAAAGTAAGGTCTACGCCACTATGTCCTTTCCTAAGCTGGGTCACCTACATGACATATCAAAATATGAGCTAGAGCCCAGTGAATAACAGCTGAATAAAGAGATTTTGAACGATAATTTTAATGTAAAGTAAAACACATACTGAGCAGGTTCATATGACATTTGAAAAGCATAATGTATCACATAGTATAGTTTAAAGCAATAAATACAGGTGGTCATGAAGACCGAACAGGCGGTCATGAATCAGATATGACAGCCAACATCATATTAAACAGGAGTTCCATGAAATGTAATTGACAGATCTGCAATCATACAAATGGTGCTAGGGTTGCCACAGTAAACAATGAAAATAGTGATAGAATTATCGTTCACTAACATAAGAAATTTTCGGAGTATGTGTAAATTCGAAGTCGAGAAAAGGTAATTGAAATTAAACATATTTGTACAACAGTGTTACTCACAGTCAGTTCCGTGTTACAGATGACTGGAACGAGGCATTTGACCTAGACAAACAGATCTAAGTGTTGTTCACTTAATTCACCAAACACCCAACTAGTTAATTCCATGACTTAGGAATTGATTGGTTAAAATGTAGTTTACTCTTGTTAAATGCTCATGCAATGCAAATAGACATCAATTATGGGTGTGAAATAAGCTAACGGAGGTCAAGGAGTGAGGTAAATAACACAGAAAAGTGGAACTGAGGCCACCAAACAGCTGCACGTGTGGAGGTCCTTGGCCACACATGCGGGACCCTCTCCGCACGTGCGCCATCAGGTGTTTTTTAAGCTCCCCAACATTCCCCTATTTTCCGCACATGCGGGCCAACCTAACGCACGCGCGCCAGTGCACTCTCGCATGTGCGGGCTCCCTTGCCGCATGTGCGATTTTGGGTGTTCCAGAATCAAATTTTTGCCCTGTTTTTGGAACTTCAAACCACCAAAAATCAAACCCAAATTCACTCAAATCAAGGACCAAAAATTAAGAAACATGGTATAAAAACAATTACCAAGAATAGAGCTTAAAATTCATACATCAAATCCCTTAATCTCATAAACACTTAAAGATTAAAAAGGAAATGCACATGGTAATTCTATGTCTCAACAAAACCATAGAAATATGACTTAAATTCTTATAAAATCGTAGGAATGAGCAAGGTTATGGAATACATGCAAGGTTATGGGAAAATCCCTCTTATTAGGGTTTTTAGCTCAACTCACACTACTTAATCCCTCATCCACTCCTCAAATTCCATGAATTCAAGATGAAAATTAATCTCATGCAAGTAATTAAGTGGAAGTTTTACCTTAATGTGTTAATTGATGAAGTTATCTCTAATTCTCTCATTCTTCTTCTTGATCACTCACCCAAGCTTAAACTCTAGAACACTCTCTCACTCTCTCTCTTAGGTTATATCTCTCTCTTTTCTTTCTAAATGAAGTCACATATACATATATCTAGATATTTAATTGCCTATCTAACTTACCTATCTTAGAGTAAGTAACTTAGAGCCTCATAACTTGACTTACCTAGTTAATTTATTAAAGCACTACTTCATCTAATTGAGGTGAATCAACTCTAACCACTTAGTCCAGTAATTAATTTATAACCCTACGATTTAACGAATCAGACATGTCTTTTCATAAATGAATATATCTGTTAACAAACATAATGTACATAAATAAGCATACAAGGCACAAATAGATGCATAATTCAGATTGATCATAAAATTAACGGCTAAGTAAGAGGCGGGTGTTACAGTAAGGACATCATTCTTAACTTCTTTACGGAGTTGTTATTCACTGGGTTTTAGCTCACTATTATATATATATATATATGTGACCAAGCTCAAGATCAGACTTAGTGGCATCGACCTAAGCTCTGTTTTGTCAAGCTAACTCTCGTGCCTCACTACGAGGTTCCAAACGGTCAAGCTTCTAGGCTTCACGGGTGGTTTTGAATACACCCTTTTAAATTTTGATCAAGTGTATGAATGTTTTTGTTTTAAGACTGGTTTTGTTATTGGGCAATCCAGTAATTATGTTATGTTTTTGTACTTAAGCTTGACATGGACTCATGTGTATATGTATACATATTAAGACTTGTTTTTGTTCATGTAAGTTTTCACAGCTCATTGGACGTCATATTTTATTATTTATAGGTTTCCGCCAGCCCTTTTTACTGTAATACTATTAAGCAGGCATTTGGTAATCTCGAATTACTGGCCGGTCACTTCTCTAATCTCTTAGGGTGAGGGTTGGGTCGTGATAGAGTACCAAGCCATTTGAGTTTGACTAGGGAACCATACTCTTGATGTAGACAACAACCCTATCTAGGAAATTTGTGTCAATGAGGCATTTGCTTTGGAATTTGCATTAAGCCACCACAATGGATTTCATGTCACAAGAAGCCTCAAGTGTTGAGTACAATAAGATTATGAAGGATCTTTGTTATATGGGGGAAAAAAGATTGCTCTCATAAAGGTTATGCTTAACAAAATTAGTGGTCCCCTTGTCTTAGGCATGATGATGACCTAAACAATAGAGGACATATCAGGCGATTGCCCCATATGCATCTTAGAGAACAAGGCAAGACACACTATAAAGATAATCCTAGTCCTTTTGGAAGAGAGATTCAATCTCACTAAACTCTAATCTTGGCATTCTATAACTCTAATTCTCTTATCAAATTCTTGAAATAAGCATCATATGAGCTCTTTTAGCCAACCACAATCTAGCATCACTCACTATGTTCTTTGCCTTGCAGGTCATGATTCTTGAATAGTCCAAATCAATCATAGAGCTCCGATCTTCCTACTCTGAAATTCATCCTCGCATAATTGGCACCATTTGTGGGAACATCATATTCTTTGTCAAACCCCCCTCAATTATAGCGACTATCGAAAACAGAGACGTCTATTCGTTTCCATTTATTTGGCCTTCTCAATGCCTATTTTATCCACACAAAAAATGTTATTTTAATCTTACAGCATAATCAACATGCACGAATACATTTTATTGTGAGAGGATGCATTTGTGCAACTCTCCCTTTTAAGAGAATTCATAGTATTTTATAAGAGTTTTCTTTGATTACATATCAACAATATTTCCATTTGATACACTTGAAAAGTGGTTTTATTTGTTTTTATATATATATATATATTAAAGAAACTTAGTTACCAATTCCATAAATATATATAAAGCTTTTGTTGTTGCTCCAAACTAGTAATTATCAAAGTATATTATTAAAAGGCTAAAAAAACATCATAAAACACTTAAAAGAATAGCAAGTGTTTCTACACTAAAGAGGCCATAATTTAGTTGAGGTGTTATTATCATTAACACTTGCTATTTCTAAACACATTTTTAATGATCAAATCCACTATGGCGAAGTCTAACTCAAACTTTCAGTACTTCGTTCACTTCCATTTGACCAATATAAAATCAGCTGGAAATCAAACTAATGTAAGTAGATTATACAACAAGCATTATGTTTACATGTAAATCAAGTTTTACTTTATGATGAAGTACTTTAAACTTCTACATAAAAGTTCATTATAAGTTGTTACAACTTTAAGCCTTGTTTGGCATAACCTATTTTAGTCCATCTTTTTATCTTTTTATCTTTTTTGGGTCACATCAATCAACATCTCCTCTCTACTTTTCTACACATCTTTTTATAAAAAGTTAAAAAGTACACTTATTTAGGACATCCCAAACCACCCCTAAACTGTATATCAAAAAAAAAAAAGAGTAGTTCCTCAAGTTCATCAAATCAAGACTTAGTTCACATTTTTCAAAGTTCATTCAACATTTCATTAACTTCAAATTTGTTATGACTCATTGTGGTGCTGGTTCTGACTTATTTATGATCTATCGTGGTTGTTATTTTAATTATGTTTCGGTGAGGTGGACAATCCCTTACTTCAATTTCAGAGGAGCATCTTTGCACAAATCAATGTTAACTCCCCAGTCAGCTAACCCTCGATTTCAAAGATTATAGCACAAGAACTCTATAACAACTCATGCTCTAGTAAGCGATTTAATCAAAAATGGATATTGAAACCTTCCTCCTAACTGCAGAATGGCTACGCAGTGTCTAATGCAAGAGATTGCCCTGTATGAACTCTCGCAACTCCCTGTTTAAGATATGATCGTTTGGTCTCTCTGCCCAGATGGCAATTGAAACTCCAAAATAGCTTGGAACAAGAGGAGTTTGGTTATGACTTTTGATATGTTGTAATGTTGGTTATAATTTAATTATGATCTATTGTGGTTCTACTTTTTGTTAGGGCAAATTACAGTTTACCCCCCTCAACTATCACTATTTTTCACTTTACCCCCTCAAACAAAAAATTGATAAAATGTATCTCATTCATCTTCTAAAAATTTTCAATCTAACATTTATGTCTCCATTTAGTTAACAAAACAGAGGAAAATGTGCATGTAATGTGCATGAAGGGACACATTGTATCAATTTTTAATTTAAGGATATAACATAAAAAATGATAATAGTTGAGGGGAATAAAGTGTAAATTGCCTTAAAAAGAACTTTAATTATGATTTATTAAATTATGATAAAAAGTAATGTAATTAGTATAATAGTTTATAATATAACTTGCATATATACTTTTTAAGGCGATGGTGTGGTTACTGTGCCTCCGCTGTTGCCTAGGCATTTGGACTTATTTTGGGATTCGTTTTAATAACTCGAATCGTACACTTTTTAAGATATATTAAGTAAAATATATTTGTAAAAAATTAAATTGATTGGATATCGTTAATCATTTTATTGAATTGTATTCGTATCTACAAAAATGAATAACAAATTTTGATTTGAAGTAATAAACTAAATACAATTACAATTTAATGAAAGTATTATTGATATCCGATCTACTTTATTTTTTTACAAGTATGTTATCTATATATATAAGGAAAATGGTATTTTTAAGAACAATGATTGTGGAAGTTCCAAACTCCTAAACTAATTTTGTTAATTTGTTAATTTTTTTTATTAAAAAATATATTAGTTTGCTTCTTAAGTCAAAAATCTAAAAATAAAAAAGTTCTAATTATCTACAATTTTGAATTTTAAAATTCAAAATAATATGATAAGTCACTCTCACTCTTTCAAAAATAATGTTAATCAAAACAATTCAAATAAAAATAAATAAATAAAGACACTAATTATCTATGATTTTGAATTTCAAAATTCAAAATAATATAATAAGCCACCTTCATCCCACCTTTTCCAAAAATAATATAAATCTAAAATTTTAAAACCCAATCAAATTAAAAATTTAATACAATTCTCTCTTTAAAATACTCAATATTTGATCTTTTTTTCAGCCCGGCCAACTCCTCTCCAAATGTAATGATGCAATGGTTATTCTCTCTCTTTGCCAATAGTCCAAACTTATTTCAAGTTTGTTTGTTTGTTTGTATTTTTTTTTTTTTTGTAAATTTATATTTTCATGTGAGTATTTATTTTTTTCTCTATAAGACTTTTTTTTTCCAATATATTTTTTTCAACTAAATTGATAATAAATATATATCTGTTATTTATCTTTGTTTTGGGAGTTGATTTGAAGTTTTTTTTTTTTTTTTGGTGGATATTTGTGTATTTTTTATATTGTTGTTATTATTTCTTTTGATATATGTGAATTGATAATATAGTTATAAGTTTTTATCTTTTATTATTTATTTATTTTATTTTTTTATAGAATAAGTGTCTTATATTGTTCTTTATGATTTGGCCATTTTTAAAATTTCTTAAACAAAATTTTCAAAAATTTTATTTGTAAAAAATCAAAAACATTTAATTGACTTGCCCATCAATAAATAAAATTTTAAATAATGAACACTATTTCATAATTTATGAATTTAAAAATATATATTTAACACTCATATATGGAATAAGAAAATCTAAAATCACGCATTTTTTTATTTTTCATTTTTAACTCTTTAAAACTCTAACGGTACTTTTTTTATTTCCACAACATTATCTTTTTATATTTACAAAGATAAAAAACTAGACCGAAGTTGCATAATGATTAGTGGAGGTGGTGAATATGGCAACAACAAGGGTGATGATAAGCTCGGCCATAATATTGTTTGGGTGAATTTTGAAAAGGTAAATATTAAAAGAATAATAGATAGTTTGAGTGATAAATTGATTTAGAAAACTAATGTGTGGTTGAGATTAAGTGTGAATTTTACCATATAAAAATTGAATATGGATCATATATTATTTTTTATATATAATTTTGGGTACTTTTGTATAACTATCAAAAATTATTGTGATCACATGTTACTTATCATTTAATATATTATTGTTGTATTATCGTAATGAATTTTATTATTAATATCTATTATCAATGCAGTGGTGAGACGTCATATGATAAATAAAAATATATTTTTGTTATTATTATTATTGATAATATATTTCTTTATTTACCTTTTTACAATGTTCAAAAAATTAATTTATATTTATTGTCAGTTTTTGTAGATGAGAAGTCAAAAGTAAATTTTAACCAAATTCAAGTTATAACTAATTTGAGATTAAAAAGGAAATTTTAAAAGAAATTATAATTTTAAAATATTTTTAAAAAAATACAAGAAAAAATTGTAACTATAAATTAAAATTATCAAACAACCTAATTCTATGAAAAAATTTAAATGAAAAATTGATCAAATTTGAATTTATAATTATTAAATATTTTTAATATACGCTCAATTTTTTATTCAGGTTCTAACCTAATTTGGTCTTAAATAGTTTTTTAGATATAAATATATCTTAATATTGATACAATCAATATTAGATACATTTTAAAAAGGGTAAATTATATCGATAGTCTTCGCATTTTGTCTATTGTGTCAATTTGGTCTCTATAATTTCAATTAATTTGATTTTTACCCCTAATATTAGATTTTGTATTAATTTGTTCCAATTGATAATGCGGTTAATATTTTTGAAAGAAAATAATTATTGAGTTGGTTGAGATTAACTTATTGAGTTTAAGAAGATTATAATTTTGTTTATAAAAATATAACAGATGCCACTCATGTGTGTATTTTCAACCAATAAAAAAAATTTGCAATTATAACAATTAGACTAAATTGAGACAAAATTATAAATTTAGGGTCAAAATTGAGCAAATTAAAATTGCAAGGACAAAAATAACACAAGAGTTAAAATATAGAGATTATTAATGTAATTTATCTTTTTAAGAATAAGTACATAATTTCTTAATTAATTTTGAAATTGTTAATAAATATACCAAACAAATATGTACATATTTCTTATTTTTTTTATAATTTTTTTAAAAATATATTTACTAATTAAAAATTAAATAAATAGGTAGGTCTACTAACTTATGGATTGGACATGAACTAGATAATTCTTTAAGGACTAGGCTTAAATCAAGAATTATTGGCAAAAAAAATTGACTTGAACTAAATTTTCTTGGCTACTTTTAAGTATTTAATCCAATATTAAAACTCCTAAATTAGCTAATATCAGTCACGACCGGATAAACTATGATATAATTTAAATTTGTTAAGACTAGAATATAACCTACAATTTAGGGTTACTTTATCTTAAATAATTGTTTTATACATAAATATATATAACTATTCATTTAATTGTTTTAAACATAAATATATATATATATATATATATATTTTAAACTATAGTTCAAACTTTTTAATAAGTATGCATAAAATAAGTTCATATTTCTTATTTTTATTATGAAAAAATATTTACAAATATTTATTTACTAATTTAATAAATAGATAGGTCAAATAATTCATATAAGTTGGGAACAGATTAAGACAATTTTTAATAATTAAGTGAAGGACAAGTTGGCGTAAATCTAATATTAAGTCCAAATTTAATATCACAAGTGAATCCTAATTTATTTTTAAGTGAAATCTTATAAGACAAATTATGTGGTTTGCGGTTCGGTTTTGGACGGTTTGCGGATCAGTTTGGACCCGCCCGTATGTATGCGGTTTGAGAAAAATTTAACCCGCAACCGCCTACAATGCGGGTCGCGATTTATGCGGATCGGGTTCGCGGATGTGCGAACGGTTTGCGGATTGAGCTTTTTCCTTTAAAAATTTATATTTTAGCTTGTTTTTTTACCATTTGTTAAATATTTTTGATTGTGGGAGATTCAACACTATCCTTCATTAAAAGTGGATTACAAAAGATTAGAATGAAAATTAAATAAAAACTAACATTAAAATAAAAAAAATAAAAAAAATCACATAACTAGATTTGTAAAAAATTGAAAAAATTTCAATTGCATAATAAGTCTTTCAAACAAGGCAATATGTGATATTATTATAATGCTATAATGTTGGAGCTTACAAGTTTAATAATCAAATTAAAGTGAGTGAGAGAAGAAAAAATTAAGATTATACACTTACAAAACTTAAAGTGAGTGCGGGTGCGGGTAAAACCCGCGACCTCCTGCGACTCGCAAAAAAGGAAAAATCCTAAATCGCATCTGACCCTAACCATTTTGCCAAACCACCCAAATGGCCGCGGGTAGTTCGGATTGAGTGGTTTTTGCAGGTCGGATAATCCTATACTCAGCCCTAATTTTTAGACTTCACAAAACATGAAAAAATTACTCTATTGACAAATGTAATTTACCACTATCATATGATAAATTAAATTTACGAAACTCATAAGACGAAATATATTTATATTTTATCATAAATATAATTTTTGTAATTTATTTTTTAATTTTTATCACTTAAATTATGATATATATTTGTTATTAAAAACTTAGAACACACAATTAATGACATAAGAATATATATAAAAAAATTTATATGTAACTGTGATAAAAATGAATAAAATTTAATTAATTCTAAATCATTTTTGTTAAATATTATAGACAAATTTGATAGATTATTATTTAATTTTTGATTATTTATTTATACATGTATATAATATGAATAATTATGTTAATACTTAAATAAGTATTATATACATGTATATTAGGGTTGTTTGGGATGACCTAAATAAGTGTATTTTTTATCTTTTTACGAAAAGATGTGCAGAAAAGTAGAGAGGTAATGTGATGAAAAAAAAATAAAAAGATAAAAAGATAAATTATTTTTGAATTACCAAACTTAACCTTAATATACCTTAAAAAATAAATAATTTAAATTATCAAAACAAACATTTAAATAAATCCAAATATCTATATAACAATAACTATTGTGGCTCCCTACATAGCAACCATACCATCTCCTTTTTTAAAGAATGAATATTGCAATTATTAGTTCACAGTTTTACCCATGAGATGATGTGCCAAAGTCAAATCTAAGAACTGCAAACATGATATAAGAACAAAAGAACTTTCTTTTGAATAAACAAAAGAAAGAAAAGAGAGAAAAATAAATATTTGAAAAATGCTTGCTTGGTATGAAAAATCGAAATAGGATCTTCTTGGGCTCTTGGACCGAACAAAGACTGTGTATGTAAATCAGAAAGTAAATCTATTTTGATTTGACATTTGCCTGCCCAAACAAAAGTGCTAAAAAGTAGCTGCAATTATTAGTCAAATCTCTCCCGTGCTTATCTTTATCTTTTTTTATTATTATATATTTTAAATAAAAATAAAAGATGTTTGTATTTTATCTCATAAATTGTAAAACTCAACAATTAATTATTTTAAATTATTATTGTGTTACAATTAACTTTTTATTACAATTTTGTTAGGCATTTACAACACGAGCCCGGATTCTCAGCCGCCCTTCTCGGCGGTCCTTCCCTGTAGCCCTCAAAACGATGTCGTTTTGGAGATAAATTTAAAAAAAAAAAAAAACACAGAGGAAGAGGGAGGAAGGAGCAAAAGAAGAGGGAGGAAGGAGGAGGAGGAGGAAGGGAAGGGCCGGACTGGAGGGGGCCATAATCACAGGGAGAGGAGGAGGAGGAGGAGGAGGCGGAGGCGGGGCCGGACGGCGGTCGGAGCTGCTGCGACGAGCGACGACGGGCGACGATCGGGAGGCTGCGACAGCGAGCGGCGAGGCGACAAGCTGCGATGGCGAGCTCGCAGCCTCCTTCCTCCTCCTCCTCCTTCCTCCCTCTTCCTCTCCTTCCTTCCTCTTCCTCTGCGTTTTTTTTTTTTTGAAAATTTGCCCCCAAAACGACGTCGTTTTGGGGGCTGCAGAAAAGGGCGACCGAGAAGGGCGGCCGAGGATCCGAATTCTTACAACACCGTGTTCAAAGTACATCATTTTCAAAGTCTTTGACACATTTTATTAAATTTGTAGGTAATATTTGGCGATTTGATTTTTACTCACTAAAATAAAAGAGATAAAATATAAATAAGATAATTGAACAAAAATATTATTATTTTAAATAATGTTGATTGTTGTCTTTAGTATAATTATTCTTATATTAATGTCTTTTTTTGACTTATTTTTTTAAAATTTAAAATCATTATATAATTTATTAAAATCATGTTTAAAGTCTTTACTAGTAGTTAATAATTGTGGATTAATTAGTGGGATGATTTCAAAATCAGTTTGGGTTTGTGATCCTTGAGATGTATTATGGTTGTCATGAATATGAGTTTATGTTGAATAAACTGGCTTATTACTTTGAAATGAGGATGAAGTGTCTATATCTTTTAATTTACTTTGAGTAATTAATTTTAAAAAAATCAATAATCAATATTATTATCTTAAAAATTCAATAAATATATCTCATTCCATTTAAATTCTTAAGAGACTCCTAACATAAAATATTAGTATAACAAGATAATAATTTAAGGTGACAATTATTAAGAGTTTGTTTGGCATGAATTAAAAAAATGTACTTATTTATTATATTGGGACAATTTGGGAAGCTTGTTAAAAGTTAGTTTTTAGCTTTGACTAATGTTATATCCACTAATTAGTGTATCAATTATGATGTAGCATAATTTAAAATATTTTTGGTAATTATAATTTGTATAATAAGTGATGTCAATAATAATGTCATAAATTGGTGCACACCACTCTTTAGCTTTTAATCCATTTTAGGACACACCACCTCTTACATTTTTTACACACAAAAGAACAAAAAAGTCAAAAAGTCAGCTTTTAACCAACTTTCCAAATCATCTTATTATCTTTTTTGGGTCACATAACCTTTTCATTTTTTTGTATATCTTTTTATAAAAACTCAAAAAGTACATTTATATAAATTATCCTAAATAACCCTTAAGTTTTAAAGTTTAGAAGAGATAAAGTGCATGGGTCAGAATTTTAAGAGGCTTTACTATAATTTACCTTAAAATAAAATATAAAAATAAATAAAAACATAAAAAATAATTCATTCACACAATTTCATCTTCCAAAATCTCTTGAATGAAGTGGCAAGTAAAATTTGAAAAGTTAATCTATATTCTAATATTCTTTCAAAATTCTTTTTATATGCATTGACCTCATTCGAGATATTTTGAAAAAAAAAAATTGTGTGAGTATAATCTTGCTATAAAAATGAAAAATTATTCAATACTTGTAAAGCATTGCTCCTTCCCTTTTATAAATTAGACACAATATCAATTATTTTTTATAACTCTAATATGAAAATGGTTAGTCATAATTTACATCAATAATTACTATTTTAAAGCACAACTTATATGCTCTAGAAGCATTGAGTAATTTCTCAAGTGAAAAACATATATATGTTGCGTTAATTTCCAACTATACGGGTTCAAACTCCTAAGTTTTAGTCCTTCGAATCATATTTTGACACGTGTGCTTGTTACGTACCTCAACGGTAAGAATTGCGTCTATGTTAGTTGGGCCCAGTCTCTCTTTCCATTTATTACCCTCAATTAATTGCTCTAATTACTGGGGAACTCACGAACTTGGACTTTTTCAAAGTCTATAAGACTGTGTTTGGGAGCTTGTAATTACACCATCTTTACTTATTTTTTTATTTATTTTTTTTTATTATTATTACACCATAGGAGCTTGTAATTACACCATCTTAACTTGTTTTAAAGTTAAATTGCACCCTAACTCTCTAAACAATCGATAAAAAATAATACTATATGAATTAATTTTAGAAGTTTTAAATATTTATAATTTATATAATGAGTTGAGTTATAATTTTAAAATAATAATGTCATAACATATGATACTATATTAATTGTATATATCAATTCAATGAATATCAATTTATCTAATTTATCTATAAATCGGTATACATTTATTCTCTCAATTATAATATCACACAAATCAATTATAAATGGGGTGAAAGTTATATTTTTTTATTATTAAAAGATCAAAATGTACAAATTCATATATGATGAGGTAATTTGATATTTGCCAATAATTTTTTTTAAAACTTTTACTCGTACATTGAAATATAAAAAAATAAAAATAAAAATAAAAATAAAAAATAAAAAAAAGAAAAGAAAAGAAAAGAAAAAGAGAGTATAAAATTAATACATTTTATAAATTAGCAATGATTTAAAGCACTAATTTATGTACTCTAATGGAACATTAATGACATAGTAAGGAGGAAAAAAAAATTAAATAAACCAAGACCAAAACATAACATCACAATAGATGGGACCCAATGCCAACTCATTAGAGATGACTTTAGAGCTCAAAAACATTTTTCTTTATAAATTTTTTATTTATTGATATGGCACCTATTATATTATTGAGTTTGATCTTGTAGTAAGTGTCATTATTATATATCATATCAGTTAATGAGAAAATATTATAAGATTTATTAGTTTGTATAATTTTTTTTAAATGTTAAACATACAAAAATTTTATTAAAAAAAAATTAATGTAAAACGATGTGATAATGACATTGTTATAATTATAACCATAGTTAGTGATTGATTTGTGATTTTAATAAATGCCTATAAATGAGACATTATTTTGTATGAATATATTGTATATAATTATGTTTGTATAGTATATATTATCTTCAAATTTTTATATTTAATTTTTTTGATAACTTTGAGGGAAAAAAAATGAGGAATGTATTTGGAAAATACTAACTAGTGTTCTTAAAATATTGGGATTAGTAAATAGTTAAAAATATTAAGAATTATAAAATTAGTAAAGAAAAGTATACCCAAAAAGGTTTAACTTCTCTCAAGTTTTTATTTAAACTTGAGAAAATGTTTGGGTTTAATAGGCCCATTTTTAGAATCAATTTCAGTGATCTAAAGTGTTTACTTTGTAAGACTCGTTGAGTAAAATGTTTATGTAAAAAATCAAATTGATTAGATATCGATAGTTATATTTTGAATCATATTTATTTTTAAAAAATTGACGATAAATATAATTTCATAAATAGTCATCTATTTTTTGTAATATAAATTTAATTTAAACATATAAATAATGATTTTCCATCATATTATTTTTGCACAAATATTCTACTTAACAAGTCTTAAAATGTGAAAATTTAAATCACTAAAACCAATCTCAAAATGATCCTACCAAGGACAAACGGTCTCTCAAGTTAAAATCCCTAACTTGAGAAAGGCAAAACCTATGGGAAACTATGACTTGTGTTCTATATTTTATTTTATTTTATTTTTATTTATTTATTTATTTATTCTTCCTATCTTTGAACACTTGTTAAGAAGACTCAATATATTTACAATTTTATATTATGTTGGAGCAAATCAATCAGTGAAAGTCAAAATAACTTTGTCAAATTTTTTTTTTTTTTTTACTATTTCCAATACCCAAAAATAAATAAATATTTATTTAGCTATATTAATCTAATGATTCCCATGTTATTTGGGCATAATCAACTCCTATATCAATTGTTTTTAACCTTTGAATCTACTGATCATTATTGTCCATTGGTCACGAGAAAATTTTGGCAAAACCAGCTGTTGTGTCAAATTTGACACACTATTAAAAGGATTTTTTTTTAAATATTTTTTAATATTTCATGAAAACATAATTAAAAATGTAAAAATGACTTTAACTTAAAAAATTTGGCACACTATGAGAATTGTTCTTATGAGCTCTCTATATCTTATAAAAGGATAATACCTTTCATCTGCCTTGTGTTCTAAGGACAGAAAACAGACATATTTTTTGGTGATCAAATTTAAAGAAGTCTGAAATTAAAGTTAGGGATTTTCTATCTCTTTTTCTTCTATTTTTCCATCTCAAATTCTTGAATAAAGCTATACGCACTCATTAATACATCAATTAGTATACTAACAGATAATATAGTATAATTTTAAAGATTTAAATATTTATAATTTGTATAATGGGTGGAGTCCATAATTTTAAAGTTATAATGTTATAACATATATTGGTACACTAATTATTATATCAATTGGTGCATGTAGTACCACGGTAAATTCTTTCTACTATATTTTAAATCTCAAATTTAATTGCATTGTGGGGAGAATATTTGGGATTTTGGGGATAATTAAAAAGAAACGAACAGATGACCCTCAAATTAGACAAGTTATCCTCACCCTAAAATTTGTACGCATGAAATTAATTTGTTTACCTTCCAATTGATTGCCAATTAATGATCTTCACCAACCTTGATTGCCAATTAATGGTCCTCACCATTAATTGTGTAATCGCTAATTAAATTATCATATACTTTATAAGATGAGGATCTTTCACTAAAACAATAACAATAATGTTAAAAAATATGAATAAACATATCAACTGAGATACGAAATTGGCATATGAGTTATAACACTTGACATCAATCATATCTATTTCAATCCGTTGGATTTGCATATTGGAAAAAATTAATCTCCATCCGTCCGTCGGATTAACTTGAGCGGATTGATGGATGGATGCGAATTGATTGACGGTTTAAATTTTTACAAATTTTGAATATAATATAACAACTTGTCAGTATTTTTTTTTATAACAATTCAACTCAACATAATCAAAAGATTATCAAGTAAATTGTCAAATACCAATAATAATTACATATAAGAAAACCATGCATTATCAAAATTATTTCATTACTTTTTTTATTCAAAAACTATTTAATTTGATTTTTTTTTAAAATGACAAAATTAAGCCTTATATTTTTCACACAAAAATACCAAATATCAACACTTGCCATTTCATAAAAAAGATTTCACAATTGAAAACACAACAGAATATCTAAATTCTTTTTCAATTAAAAATACAAACAGAATATTTAAACAAATTGAAAACACAAAGTCTTACAAATTACTAGGTGTACTCGCGGTTTGACGGTTCGGTTGCGGCCAAAGGAACCTCAAATCCACCATTCGTCCAAAACTAGGCGAATTAGAAAAAATTAATCCACAAGTGTCCGCTCGTCATCACGCATCTGTCCAAAATGCGACGAATCGGTTCGGTTCGGTCGATTTGGAGAGTTCAAAATATCCACTGAGTATCCCTAATCATATCAAATCTTCAAAATCTTAAATTTGATTAAAATCTGAATTGATCATATAATTAATAGTAATGTTATACGTAAAACGTATTTTTAATCATCTTTCTTATCATTAGACACCAAAATCTGTTAGGACCAAAAATAAAATAGAAAACCACTTAAGATTCTGGAGAAATTTCAATTCCGTTGAAGTCTTTTAAAAAAAAAAACATACAAATCAGTAGAAAACTTAACAAATTTTAATAATTAAAATTTTAAATTTTCTCATGAATATATAATTAGTTTATGAAAATTCCACATAATTGTAATTTCTCTTAAGATTTTCCTATAATTAAGTGTCCTAACATATCATTCCCACAATTTAAGTGTTATGATTTGGTGAAATTATTGATACAACCATGATCATGAGGTGAAGCAATCTTGCAGGCAAAAAGATGCTCTAGGAAGATGTCAAACAAAATAAAAAATAGGACTTGTGTAAAGCTTCACTCACATATGTCTGCAATGATAATTGTTGCAGACATTTTAACTACCAACCATCATGAGAAAAAGCACAAGATTGAATATTGCTTTCAATCCTAACATGCACAAGCTTTTGAATGATCTTCATGAAAAGCTAGGAAACACAGTGCCCAAGTTTGTCTGGGTAGTGCTCAGCTTTGCATTCTCTTTTTTTTTATTATTATTATTATTTTATTTTTGTGATAACTCGTTTGGAATGTAATTATTTTAGGCCTTGTTTATCATAATCTCAAAAAATTACTATCTACATCACATCTCTGCCACATTACTTCAAACCTAATTCATACTCAATTCATATTTCATAAAAATTCAAAAAGTGGACTTATTTAAATCATCTCAAACTATCCCTTACTTTTTTAACATTTTATAAAAAAACGTATAAAAAAATAAAGAGAGTCACGTGATCGGATGTTTTGACTTTTTGGGTGTTTTGGCTTTTTAATTATTTTAATAAAAAAACCAACATTCTAAACACCAAATTAGTTCACTGAACCGACTAATTCAGAAACCAATCTTACCCTCATTAGTGGAGCCCAATTAAAATCGAGGTAAAAGTCCCGTATGAATTGACCCCAAAAAATAAATATGTTCTTATCCTAGCTACTATTTTTTTTCCTTTTTATTATTGTTATTCCATTAGACCAAATTAAAATAAAATTATAAATTCAGAGTCAAAATAAAATCAATTGAAATTATAAGAACTAAAATGACATAAGGCACTATTTGGCATTCCTTACAAAAGTACATTTTTTTATATTTTTATATCTTTTTTGAGTCAAATCATTTATTTACTTTTTACGCTTTTTTTTATTTATTTATAAAAAATTTAAAAAATATATTTATTTAAATCATTTCAAACACCCTCACATACAACAAGTGATTATGTTCGGACTAGCATAAATTGATAATTTAATGACTAGAATAAATGTTGAATGTCTTTAAATAGAACCCCACAATAAAAATAAAAAATCCCAAGCCAATACTAGGAGAGTAGTGCTATTCAAACCTAAAGTTATGTTTGGCATGGGCTTTTCTAGTTATTTTACTTACAAAAAAGATAAAATAGATTAAAAAGTTAATAAGATAAAATGTCATATCCAAACTATAATTATTTTATTTTTTCTTTCACAAAAGTCAAAAAAATCAAAAAATTTATCTCAAACGAGATTTTTTAACCCCAGGCTAAACTAGCTAAAATGTCATCCCACATCCCAAACGAATGCTAAAAATTAAACTCATTTTTCAAGCCCAATAATCACTCTCATATGAACCACCAGGAGATGGTGGTAGAGTGGAAATGCGACTTCCTTTCACACAAGTGAGCAGGGCTCAACTATTGAGAACGCAACTAATGGCCCGTTTTTCAAACGGTGAAATTAATTGTGCTGTACTTCAATCATGACTGTCTCTTGTGTTGAGGGTTGGTACATTCATCTCTTACTTCGGTGGTGAGAACCTTCCTTCGGATTGAGGTAAGTCTAGCTTACACACCGGTGCCGAAGGGTTGCAATGATACCACCAACGAGTACCCTTTTTTCCAGTTTAAAAATAAATAAATAAATAAATAAAAATGTACTCTCATATGATATTTCTCTCTCTCTCATATCTTCTCTAATTATCAATAAATCATTTTACTTACAATATTATCGGATCTAAAAAATTGATTTAATATATATATATATATATATGTATATATTATTTTACATACAATAAATATTGAATGTATTTAATTAATACATAATGCATGCACACTCATGTGTCGATAAATTCTATGGCTATGATCATTAGAAAATGAATAATACTATATGTACTAATTAATGTATTAACTAATATATTAACAGATGATGTGGTATAATTTTAAAAAATTAAGATATTTATAATTTGTATAATAGATAATAATGGCATAATACTAATTAGTACAGTAGTATATATATTAATTAGTGCATGTAGCACCACTATTAGAAAATATCGTCGCTATAAATAATTGACATTTTTATGTTGCAATTGTTGTTACTATTTTATTTCATATTTTTCTTCTACAAATTATTGTTTTTCTTAACTAATTACTATTCCTCATACAAATTTTGATTATTTGATGGAAATGATTTTAAAATGATCAAAAGCTGTTGTCTATTCTCAAGGTGAATGCATTCTCGTGCATGCCTCATTTGTTAACTATTTTTTCACTTACACTTTGAATCATATTACTACTACTTTTTGGTGAAAGTAAAACAAAGTCAAATTAGAAATGCCCCCCTTAAATATAAGTTCATAGTAGATGGGATCCTACTAAGTTATCAAGTGGAAGATGGGATTAATCTAATGTACTGAATATCGAATTATCAAAAAAAAAAAAAAAATGATGGGATCCTACTAGAAGATGCTTCAAAGTAGAGGTCTCTCACCATTTAAATTTTTGACAAATCAAGTCCACCTTCAACCCCTTTTGTAAATTTTTTTTTTTTTACCCCTTTCTTTCACTCTCTCATCAGATCTTGAACACCAACAAGCTTTCGACTACTGCATAAAGACCCACTCCCTTCATCATCTAAAGCTCTCATTTAACCTCCAATGCATCCACAAGCTATGGTGTTGTGTCGGTGATCTCAACCTTCGTACCCCGACCTTCACAAGGACATATCAAAACTTAAGAAATTTTGAGCTATAACAATTGTTACAGCTAAAACAGATCCAGTATGTGATATCTAATAGATAAAACATCTTGATATTACTTAACAAAAAAAAAATTAAAATTCTTGATATTCTACAATCTAAACCTGTAACTCGTTATCTAGCACCATGGTTCAAAATTTAACATTAGGTCCGGACTATATCATGTGCACATACAAAAAAGTGAGATCATTCTTTTTGTGAAAGTCTTGCTGCTAATGACAAAATCATTGTACTCAATTTTATTTGTGCTTGTTAATGGTGGTGGTTGGTTGTTTGTACACTGTTGAGATTGATTTTTTGCCTTTAATTTCAAATTTTTGATTTTGAAAAATCGAGAAATCTCTCTATTTTGAGAAATTATCAATAATTTAACTAAAATATTGTTCAATTTTTCAATTTTTTACGCTTAAATTTGAAATGAGGTCATTAATTTATGCGATTGGCCCCCACTTTTGTAAATTTTACATCTGAATTTCAAATTTCTCTATTTAAAAAAGTGAAATGTCATTGTTTAAAGGTAGCGAATACGGGGAAATTTTATCAAATCGTTTCTTTGAAATTTTCAATACATCATGCATTTTTGTTAGATAGATTTTGATGAGAAGATTTCAGAAAATACCAATTTTATCGAAAATAGAAATTTTAAAAAAAAGTTATTGATTTTTTTTTTAAATTTAAGTTTTGAAACAAATTGAAATTGAAAATGTCTCTGTATATTTGTTTTGAAGCAGAAAAACCGAGAAGATAGTTTGCCGAAAATTTAGACTCAAAAATGTTAGAAGAGTGAAGATAAGAAGGGTAGGTTTGGTTTTCCCAAAAAATCAAACCAAACATGTTTTCGTACTTTTTATCTCTAAAACACATCTCTCAAACACAAACCAAACATACCCGAAGTGTTTCCTTTGTATCCTTACTCTAATAAAAATTTATAATGAAGGAGCTTTAGCTAAAGCTCCCATAAAGCGCACTATAACAATTTTTTAGTTTAGTGACATTTAAAAGTGTCACAAAATTATTAGTTTAATGACATTTTTTAGTTTTATGGCATTTTGAACAAGTGCCATTTGCATCCGTGCCATGGTAGATACTAGTGCCATAGTAGATACTTACAAGTACCACTACACCATCATGGCTAAAAACTTTCAATGACATTTTGATGTCATGGTAGATATTATTTGTGGCACTATCAAGCGCCATTAAAAAAAGAGTTAGTGACACTTATAAGTGTCATTACACCATCAAGACTAAAACCTTTCAGTGACATTTTAATGTCATGGTAGGCACTATTTGTGACGCTATCAAGTGTCATTCGTGACGATAATTCGTTGTAGAACAATTTGATCCGCTCTTGCGGAGACTCGAACCGCCAACTTCCCGCACCATAAACCTTATACACCACACTCTTCTCACTACACCTCTATAGCACCACATGATTATATATGCAACATATATTATTTATATAGTACATACATCCATATTAATATAAAAGTATATGTATAAACATAATTATTTTATTGAACATAATTTATGTAAAATAAATTATTTACTAGCAAAATAAAAAAAGACCACTTTTGGCGACTAAAAATATTTTTTAGTTGCCAATTCTATACTTTTGGCTACTAATTGTTTTTTAGTTGCTAAAAAACTTAACTTTTGCCAACCAAAATCGGATTTGGTCGCCGAAGATGCACTTTCAGCTACCAAAATTTTGGTTGCCAAAAAATTTAATTCCCGCCTTAGGATTTTAGTTCTCCCGCGCTAAAAATGACCACTTTTGGCTACTAAATTTATTTTTTAGTCGCTAATTGTAGACTTTTGGCTACTAAAATTTTTTTTTGCACCAAAAAATTTTACTTTTGGCTACTAAAATTTTTTTAGTCGGTAAAATCCATATAATCAGCGACCAAACTTATTTTTAGTCGCAAATTGTAGACTTTTGGCTACTAAATTTTTTTAGTCACCAAAAAGTTTTAGTTTGAGCTACTAAAAAATTTTTAGTCACTAAAACCCATTAAATCAGTGACCAAACTTAGTTTTAGTCGCCAATTGTAGACTTTTGGCTACTCAAATTGTTTAGTCGCCAAAAAGCTTTATTTTTGGCAACTAATACTGTTTTGGTCGCTGAAAGCTATACTTTCAGCGACCAAATTTTTTTTGGTCAAGAAATTTAGTCGCCGAATGTGCTTCTTTCCTGTAGTGTGTATTGAGTTTAATTTATTTATTTTTAATCATTTACTGCATTTTAAAAATTGAGAAAATATATTGACATTTTTTGTTTTTTCAAAAATGCCATTATAAGCTTGGAAAGTTTTTGGCTTAGTGGCATTTCTCAAAATACTATAAAATATTTGTTTATGACACTTTTCACCTAAGTGCCATAAAAATAATTTGCACCTACCTCGTGTCCTAACATTTTTTAAAAAATGCCATTGCGACTAAAGTTTAGTGGCATCTGTTGGTAAATGTTACGAATATTATTTTTTGTGTCATTATTTTATAAAATGCCATAAAATTGATGTGACATTTCTTTATTGAAATGCCACTAGAGTCTTATATGTTTGTGGTTCTGTGACATTTTTCTAAAACATTTAATGCCAATTTTTATTTTTGTGGCATTTTCTAATAACATGCCACTAGTATAGTGTCACTAAAATGTAAATTTGTTGTAGTGACATTTTTGTTGTAGTGAAGTAACACTTTTTTTAATTGAAATGCCATTAGAGCCTTATATGTTTGTGACTCTGTGACATTTTTTTAAAAAATGCCACCAAATATTTTTTTTGTGACATTTTTTAAGAACATGCTGCTAATATAGTGTTACTAAAATGTGTTTTTGTTGTAGTGGCAATCTCATATACCTAAAAATGCAAAAGCAAAACACGAACTTAAAGAAAAAAATGGATCATTTATTTAAATGAAACCATCCTTGCAAACATTGGCAATTATGATTGTCACACATATAATGTTGGCAATCCATAATTAAAAAAAGAATAATGCTTGGGAGCGCGAATCCGCGCCCCCCGAATCCCCCGATTTTCAGAAAAGAGAGAGAGAGAGAGAGAGAGAAGAAGAAGAGAGGAGAAAGAGAGAGACAGAGATCGGGGAAGAGGAGGAAGAGAAGAGAGGGGAAGAAGCTCGTCGCCAGCTCGAAGCTCGTCTCCGGCGTCCAGCTCGAAGCTCGTATCCGGCGTCACCCGCGTCGCCTCGCGGCGTCTCCTCGCAGCGTCGCCTCGCCTCCGCCCCGCCTCCGGCAGCTCCTCCTCCGCCCCGCCTCTGCCTCCAGCCCCCTCCCCTCCCCTCCCCCTCCCCTAGTTTATGGGCCCTCCCCTCCCCTTCTCTTCCTCCCCTCCCCCTCCCCCTCCCCTCCCCTCTCCTTCCTGCGTCTTCTTCTGCTTCTGGTTTGATTGAACGAAAAACGACGTCGTTTTTCGTTTTCGGGGATTCGGGGGCCCTATTTTCGAGCGACGTAGCACGATTGTTAAAAAAAAGCAAAAGATCATCACCATAATTATAACTTCTCATTACACATATATGTTAAAAGGCTATTCACCAAGAAATTATGAAAGAGCATTGATTGGTAGCTCGAGGGGGGTTCCCCGAAACCCCCGAATTTCCCTTTCAAGTAAAAAAAAAAAAAAAAAAAAAAGAAAACAGAAAATCAAAAAAAAAACAGTTTGCCCAATTTGGCAATTAGGGGGATTCGGGCTCCCCAAATTCGAGCTCCCCCGTTTTTCCCATTATGAAACTGCGTTCTCTTGGTCTTTGTCTGACTTCTTGATTAACATTTATTTGTCTTAACTTTCTTAAAATCATAATCCAACGGTCTATTTGATATTGGTTTCATTATTTTTGTTTCCATTCGTTGATATTTGAAAAACGAAATTGATAAAAAGTTGAAAACACAATCATTTTCAAGTCATTTGCATTTATCTATATTATTTAACATTTGAAATCTCAAAAAATAGTTTAAAAAGTTCCCTACTTAAAATAAGTCATTTGAGGAATTTTTTAGTAAACTAGCACGTCTTGATTAATTTTAATTGAGATTGAATTTTCTCCCGTTACTTTGTGGGCTGGACATGTCTGGTTTAGGTCTGCGAGTCCACCATGATTCCATTTTGATAATTTAATTTGTTCATTTGTTGATCTAGTGGATGGATTATTCAAAAAAAAAAAGAAAAGAAAAAGACCATGATCTCATTATGTTTGTTTTAGAAAATAAACAATTTATTTTAAAATCATACTTGTCATTTATTTTTTTAAATATAAAATATGATAAAATCACGTAATTTTGCTTGTAGAATTAATATGATTTTCTTAAAAATCAATACGCAAAGATCTACAAAATAACAAAGTTAATTCTCATAATGAGCCCTGTGATGGGACAACACGACCTAATTGGAACCATCTTGTTATTTTACAAACTCCATTCAATCTCAGACCTAATTGGTTCAGTTTGGTTCATAAAATAAATGAAGCACAATCTATGGTTCCATTTATATTTTAGCCATAGTTCTGATTTGAAACCGGATCATATATAACTTATTTTTCTTACACTAGAAGTACACGATCAAAACCTCATATAAATATACCTAATTTCATAACCCTAATGGAGAGCATGAAAATTTGGTTGTTTAATTGATGTTTGAAAATTAATGACAATTTTCTTTTCTTTTCTTTCCTTTTCTTTTCTCTTGTTTTGATGTTATGTTAATTCTTGTTTGAAAAAATAATGGCAGTTTGAATGTTTTTGAAAAATGTCAATGATGGCATGTTGTGTAATGTTTGAAAATGATGCATTTATTATGTCTTAAATAATTTTGTGTGAGGATATCATGAGTGATGGTAAGTTGTACAAAATAGTGATTTCAAAACTACAATTTCGATGTTTCAATCTATTTTGATTTAACGATTTAATTTGGATAAAAAAAATTTAGAACCATAAGTAACAATTTTATAATTAATTTTCTAAATCAAATCGAATCAATCATGTTCACCGATAGTTTACATTGATCTAGTTTTTCCATTTTTTAAAATTTTGCTACTAAAGGAAGGATTTGTTTTTTAGATCGCAACAAATCAATCTATATGAACACAAATAATTACTAATCAACGGGATATAAGTCTATGCTAAAAAAAAAAAAACACACACACATACACACACACAAAATAAAGGGTAAATTACAAATATACCCTCTAAGATTTCTTAAAGTATAGATTGCCCTTGTAGTTTGAAAAATTATAAATACCCTATTGCTAAAAAAAATTATTTAACAGAATTAATTAAAAAAATGAAATTCATAGTTGCTCGCCTATAAAATAATAAAATTATCCAAATTATTAACTGAAACATATTTTTAACATTATTAGAAACTGTTAATTGACTTGATAATTAATTAATAAAATAGACGATTTGTTATAAAATTTGAAATCTCAGGAGGTTGTAACAACCCTCGTTACCGATTACTGATTAATCACTGACCACTGAATTATTACCGATTACTGTGAAATTGAGACTGCTTATGACTGATAATTGAATCAACTGAAATACTGAACAGACTGATTGAAAACTGGAACTGAATTGACTGAGTGTGCCTATTGTATTGCATTTCTATCTGTTCGACCTGTTTATTTATCTGTTCGTGTGTCTACGTTTAAATTGCTAATTGAAGGCCTTATCGGCGGCCGAACTGAAAATCGTTTAGTGTGTTGTGGTCACCATAATTTATGTAATTTCATGGTATATTTATTTGAAAACTGATTTGGTATGATTTAACTGGATTGAATTAGATTAGAATAAGTTAAATCACAGAGTTGTCTTATTTACGGAATTGCCATTGTTAGTGGGCCCTTTATTATAACATTTTTGAGCTTCATTACACTTGAGTAAACATTCCATCAGCACATTTTGGGAGCTCAAAACCGACTCTAGAGAGAGAGAGAGACCTAGAGAGTGATTTCACCTTGATTTCATTGTGAGTTGGCTTGAATCTTGGAAGAATTGAAGAGTGATAGCAACATTGAACTCCTAGACTTGTAATTGAAGACCTAGGTAAGGAATTCACCTTCTTATTGTTGATATTGAACAAGTTCTTGCATGATTCATGCTTCATTGTAGAACTAAGTCATGATTTAGTTCAAAAATGTTGAATTATAGCTCTAATCTTGCATGCATGTGTATATTGAAGGGTTTTGAGTTGATTTCATGGCAAAATGGTGCAGGCATGTTCACATTTTTGTATAAGTCCATGTTTTCATAATGTTTACCAACTATTGAGCTCATTAGAGCAAGATTTGAAGCTTGAATTTGGTTAAAAACTCATGCATTGCATGTTTGCAAAGTGTTCTTGAAAATGGGTTGAAAATGGCTTTGATTGATCAACTCTTGGGCCTTGCATGTGCAAATTAGCTTTTGAAACTTGTAATACATTGAGTTTAAAATGTTTTCCCAGAATTTGGGCCCAAGAGGTTGAGTTTTGGATGGTTGAATGCTTGGTTCGAACTTGGGAGACAAATCTGGAAATTCCAGATTTGGCTTCCTCGCTCGAGCGAAGGATTCCTCGCTCGAGCGAGCCCTTTGGTTTTGCAAGCTCGCTCGAGCGAGAATCGAGCGTGGTATCGCGCGTAAAAATTGAGCATCCAGTACTTTTTCTGAGCACAGACCGCTCGAGCGAAGGGAGGCTCGCTCGAGCGAAGCCTTTGATTTTGGGAGCTCGCTCGAGCGAAGGGAGGCTCGCTCGAGCGAGGGGCCTATTTTCAGCAACTTTTGAAGAATGCCTTCCAACTGTAATTTTGCATCCTCATCCCATCCTAGGCATTCTTAGGCCTAGTTTAAGGCATCTTAATGAGGATTTAGACATAGAACCACAACCGAGGAGAATTTAGGGATTTAATTATCATCCTTCCCGACTGTGAAACTTAGTGTGTGTTCTATTTGTTAACTGTTTAGGGTTGGCTCTCGGGACGCGCTCTAGCTGCTATTAGCCCAGAACTCTGTGTGAGTAACAACTGTGTAAAGATATGTCCAAAAATGATTATCTTCTGAACTGTTTACTTTATTGAGCTGCTTACCTTATTGAACTGTCTATCTTATCGAACTGTTTACTGAACTGGTTACTGAATTGACACCGTTTACTGAATTGATACTGTTCACTGAACTGAACTGTTTACTGAATTGACACTGCTTACTGAATTGAACTGTCCACTGAACTGATACTGTATACTAAATGAACGTATGAGTTATATTTGGAACTGTACTATGGCATCCTTGGCACCTACTGTTTACTGATTTGGAGCAAAGTGCTACACTGGAGCCACCTCTAGAATCTACGGAGCTAAGTGCTACAGTGGGAGCCACCTCTTGAATCCACATACTGTGACAGAGAGATCTCTGTCGGTTCCCAAGTTTGGAACCACTACTGTTTACTGTTGTGATGGCCACTCGGTATTACCGATATGGAGCAAAGTGCTACACTGGGAGCCACCTCTAGAATCTACGGAGCTAAGTGCTACAGTGGGAGCCACCTCTTGAATCCACAAGTACTGTACTGTTCTCTGAATTGGTACTGTTACTGCTACTGTTACTGTACTGCTACTGATGGCCATCATTTACTGTTTGGTCTGTTAAGACCCGGTCTTTTAAGACCTACCGTTTACTGTACTGTTACGCCAAGGGATGTACCACATATCACTATTTTAACTGAATGACTGTTATGGCCTGACATATGAGCCACAAACTGAATGACTGATAAACTGACTGAAATGACTGGTTTTAATACTGAAAGGACATTTATTCTTAACCCCCTTTACGCATTATATTATTCACTGGGCTTAGCTCACTGCTCATATATATATGTAGGTGTACAGGCACCAGACTGCAGCTAGGAGCGTCAGGCAAGCTTTAGTTTTGTCAAGCCAACCACTGTGCCTCACTGCGAGGTTCCGAGCGTAATCAAGCTTAGACTGCTTTTGGGGTGTCTTAGCTTCACCCAACTGTCATTGTACTGTATAGACTGTTACTGTACTGTATGGACCGATAACACTGTACTGCACTGTTTACTGTAATGTTAATAGGGATTAGGTCCCTGTACTGAATGTTTGTAAATGTTATGCATACGGTTCTGTACCGAGAGTATAAATGTAAGAAAAATCTTTTTGCATACAGACTGTCACAGCTCATTGGACATTGCTTAATTACTGTATTGGCTTCCGCCATGCCCCTGTACTCTGTATTACTGTCCTACTGTTAAGCAGGCCTTCGGTAATCTCGGATTACTGGCCGGTTACGGTGCTAAACCCATAGGGGCGGGTTTGGGTCGTGACAGAGGTAGAATGTAATTTTCAAAATCACAAGGGGTGATTTATATTTTAATTAAATCTCAGGAGATGTATTTATAATTTATTTATAAATAAATAAATAAATAAATTGCACCTTAAAAATTCTCATCTATTTGTAGTACCCACTTGCCACTGATACCGAATTTTTATTTTATATTTTTTATGTAGTAATGGGTTTTTTAAGTAATCACCGGACCCAAAATACCAATTATTAAGAGCATATCTAATTTTTTACAAAATCTTTCATTAAATTTAAATTTAAATTTGATAAAAAAAATTAATAAAAATGAGATTCAATCTATTCATCAAATGAAGAATGAATTACATTTTCCCATTAAATTTCTAACAATTATTGGTTTAAAAAAATTGATAATAAATTTGGACTATTGATTTATTTTTGTAAATAAATTTTAAGTTCACAAGGCTCAATTTTTTGTAGTATTGGTGATCCTCTAATTAGTGAAAATGGTTAAGACAAAACAAACTTTTACAAGGCAAATTGTGAAAAGAAGTATAATATGGTTCACCTTTGGCTTGGGTAGAGCTAGGTAGGACTTTCTTTTTACTACTAGGATGAGAGGGAGGGAGAGAGAGAGAGAGAGACAGTATTCAGTAGTACTCCCCCAATTGACAAGAAAACAAGCAGCCCCTACACCCCATAAAACTTTATTGGACCCAGATCCAGAACCCACCCCCAACCTCTAATCATAGGCACTGCCCTAAAAGCCAAAGGCAACAAACACCCCTCCATCATCTTCCATGCATGTCAATGACTCTCTCTCTGCAACTCACGCTCCCCCAAAGAGAGTGGTGTACTCTTTTGTGATAAAAACTAATAAAAAAGGTCCTCCAATATCTCCAAACAAGGGTCCTCCCTTAAGAAATTAGGGTTTCACGTGTGTGTTTTTTGTCAACCTGGGTTTGTCGGTCAAACTGGTTTCCCTCGATAAAAAAAAAAATAAATAAATAAAAATTAAAAATTACAAAAAATAAAAAAGTTAAAAATTCCAAAAACCAAAAAATTGAAAAGGAACTGTTTGGGTCTAGTCCTCTCTGCTACTAGTACTAGCCTTCTTCTCTGAGTTTATGGTATAATAATAGTAGTAAAAAATATATTAAACAATAATAATAATAATTAACAGATTGAATAGAATCTCTATAAAAGACTCTTTCCAGTGCTTCCAATACAAATCCCTCTCTCTCTCTCTCTCTCTCTATATACAGTCTTTTGTTTCTCCTCCTCCTGGTCTCCTTGTGTCTGTACATGAGAGATGGAGTTGGGTTTGAGCTTAGGAGACCCATCAAGACCATTTGGGTTCTTGGCAAAGGATCGAGAGGTTAAAACCACTAGCACCAGTAGAAACGGTGGTGTAGGGTTTTGCATGGGCTTGGGGATCAACAACTCTAATGGAAAACAAGAACAAGAAGAGAGAGAAAAAGCAAGTGGTAAAGGTGAAGAAGAATCAGAAGAAACATTGAAGAGAAGTAGAAGAAATGGTGGTGATCATCAAAGACTCTCTATTGATCCTCCTCTCCAGCTTGATCTCCTCCCTCGCTCTCCTGTTCCTCGCAACACCACCCACCAAGGCGTCTCCTGGCCTTCTGATAACGGTACCACTCATATTTCTACATATATATGTGTTCTTGATTTGTGGGTTTGAATTTGATTTTGATTTTGGGGGATTTGTATAGGGAGTTCGGAGGGGGGTTCGTCGGGGCAGATGGGTTTGGCGGCGGCGGCGAGGGGGTTTGATGTGAACAGGATGCCGCCGGCGACGGCGGAGGAGGAGGCGGAGGATGGAGCGGCGGCGGAGTCTTCGCCCAACAGTGTAGCGGCGCCGTTTCAGATGGATTTCTGCATTTACAGAGGCGCCGGAAATGGTGGAGGAAATAAGAGGGTCTTTGATGGCTCCGCCGCCGGAGACGACGGCGGAGAGGCGGAGAGAGCGTCGTCTAGAGCCAGCGACGACGACGAGAACGGCCTCGCCAGGAAGAAGCTTAGACTCTCCAAAGAACAGTCTGCTTATCTCGAAGAAAGCTTCAAAGAACACAACACCCTCAATCCCGTAAGTATTCTATATATATATATATATATATGAGACAGATTTTGCTTATTTTGTGATATGGGTTTTGTTTTTAATGATTCAGAAACAAAAGCTTGCGCTTGCAAAACAGCTTAATCTTCGTCCTCGACAAGTTGAGGTCTGGTTTCAGAATCGAAGAGCAAGGTTGGTTTTTTTACTTATTTATTTATATTTTTTTACATGTATTTCATGTGTATATATCTATGATTGTTTATATGGTGATATACATTTATTTTTTTATTTAATTAATGGGTTTGTTATATTTTATTTTATTTTATTTTAAATTAATAAATATGAATTTTTATAGGACAAAGTTGAAGCAAACGGAGGTGGATTGTGAGTACTTGAAGAGGTGTTGTGAGACACTAACAGAAGAGAACAGAAGGCTACACAAAGAGCTTCAAGAGTTGAGGGCTTTGAAGACTAGTAACCCTTTTTACATGCAACTCCCAGCCACCACCCTCACCATGTGCCCTTCTTGTGAGCGTGTCGCCACCACCACAACCACCACCACCCCTCCGCCGCCGCCGCCGCCACCACAAATAGTACTGACCCATCATCCAAAGCCACCACCCCTTTTCCTATCTCCAGGCCCAGGTTCTACCCATTTTCTCAACCCCAACCCCAATCACAACCACCACATCAGTCTTCTGCAGCCTCATGAGACAACCATCTAAATTTGTTAATGGTGGTGGTGGTGGTGGGTAGGTGTAAATACTTGAAGCTTTGGGGGGGTGGTGGTGGGTGTGTCTGATTCAAGCTTGTTTGTTTGTTGTTAGATAAGGTTGACAATGATAGGGTTGTTTGATGTTTGGGAGGTTTCTTCCCAAATCCCTCCTTTCTGTGAATCATGTGGGGGAAACAAACAACGCATAATATTAAAAGAAAAAACTAGTTTGAAATGAAAGAATTAGATTAGTCCCCTCATTTTCCTTCATTTTCTTGAGAAGTAAAGCTGGGGTAGGAAAGAAAATACATGAAGTGTTTTTTTTTTGTTTTTAAATTATTTTTGTTTTTGTTTATTTTGCAAGGACAAGTACAATCTTTTTATTATTGTTATTGTTTAATTATAAAATTGATTTTGGATGGTGGTGTGTTTTTAATGTATGAGGAAGATTTGTGTTGTTGTGGTTCGTGACCCGTGGTTCAAGGCATGAGAGGCTTGTGTCTGATGTGCCTCTCTTGTATTTAATGATTCATTCAAAGCACATTGATGATGAGGATCAGGAGGCGTGAAGAGAGAGAGAGAGAAATGGGCTTTTGGGGACAAAGATGGGATATTGATGAATGTGTCTGGTAAAGAAGGGTATCCTTTACAGAACCCCCAATTATGAGCACGCACGAGGCCAAGTACAGAGTTTATAATGAAATCATTGAATTCTAACGTTGCTTCTTCCAACTTGCTGACAATGCCCTTTTGGGGTCTGTTTGCCTACATCCGTCTCCTCCATGAACCCCAGTTTATCTACATGTCACGTTCAAAATTCTAGTCATGCTTTTTGAAAGTGAATTAAAATTTACTTTTTAATTTTTAATTCATTTTGACTGATATTATTTTTCAGATTTTTTATATGTTTTTTTTATTATAAATAGAAGTCAAAAAAAATTAAAATAAAAAATTAATTTTTAATCATCTTTCTAGATAGGCGTGGTTGGGAGTAAGGTTCCATTCGTTTTTAGAGTCACGGTTTTTAGAGTTAGAATAGAAAGGGGATTCAAGAGATAAAATAGAAAAAATTCATAATGAGGGAATTAATAATGAAGTATTTGTTAGGAAAAGGATTAATAATGAGGGAATTAAGTAAAATTATATTTATTTTGATGATATTCATTAGTGTAGGAATTGTTAAATTATTTTTATATAAAATAATAAAAAATATAAAAAATTAAACATTAATGTTAAAAAAAAATTCTCAATACGTAAAAAATAAAAAAATTTCTAATCACTTTATTATTTTTCTAATACCATCTCTTTTATTTCAATTTTCTTTTTAACTTTCATCTTAATCTCTTCTTTCATCTTAATTCATTACCCAACTTTACAAGTAAATAACACTAATCCGTTTAGAAAGTGGATTGACTTTTTGATTTTTTTTTAACTATTTTAGTTGGGGTTAAAAAGTTTGGTTTGGAAAGAATTTTTAACTTTTGGATTTTTTTTTTTAGAGAAGAGTAATGATTATGGATTGGATGTGATGTTTTATTTATTATGGTTAAAATAGTTTATTTTATTTTTTGTGACTAAAATAGTCAAAAAAAAATTTTGCCACACGGGGCCTAAATAATCTTACCTCCATCCGAATCGATTCCGTCTTATAAGTTTTTGCAGAAAAAAAAAAAAAAAATCTTTATAAATTGTTATATTATTATTTTTGATAAAAATTTAAAAATATAATAAAATAATTAATTTTCAAGAGGGGTCTTAATAATGTTGAATATGACTCACATCTTAAAGGATTGATTATAGTTTATAGATAATAGATGTATTATTTCTCAATCAAATACAACGTTAAGAGTTAAACTTACTGTTTAAATTGGACGGTCGAATTCAGCTAATTTGCCTCTCATTTGTGATTTGAATTGTTCAATCTTTTAGTGCATTTCAAGTAAATTATTTATGAAAAAAAATTAAATTTATCGAATATAAGTAACTACACATTTAGATCACGTGAATATAAAAAATGAAGGAAAATGATCGAGAGCTTGAAAAAGACGGCTCGAATTGGCTCGAAAACCCCAAAACGACGTCGTTTTGGGGTTTTCGTTTTTTTTTTTTTTCTTCCAT
Source organism: Camellia japonica (assembly GCA_030407325.1). Taxonomy (NCBI): domain Eukaryota; kingdom Viridiplantae; phylum Streptophyta; class Magnoliopsida; order Ericales; family Theaceae; genus Camellia; species Camellia japonica. The sequence goes on from JAPPVO010000029.1 coordinate 59,814,287, forward strand.
TTCTGCCATTTTCGTTGCAGAGGCGAGGGAGAAGAGGGAGAGGGAGAGGGAGAGAAAGAGAAGAGAGTGAAGAGGTCGTCGCGCAGCTCGCCTCCGGCCGTCCGCCGGCCCGTCGCAGCTCGCAGCTCCGCCGTCGCAGCTCTGCCCCGATCACAGCTCGCAGCTCCGCCCCTCGTCGGCTCTGCCCCGATCGCGTCGCCTCCGCCGCCGCCGCCCCCTCCTCCTCCTCCTCCCCTCCCCTCCCCTCCCCTCTCCCTCCATTTTTTAGGCCCCCTCCAGTCCCCTCCTCCCTCCTCCTCTCGTCTCCTCTCCTCTCCCCTCCCCTCCCCCTCCATTTCTGCATCTGAAAACAAAAAAAAAAAAAATCGAGCCGTTCGAGCTACGTAGCTTTCGAGCTACGTAGCATGGTCCAAAAATGAATATCATGTGTTAAATTATATTTGTTGTTTATTTTTTCAAAAATAAATATGATCTAAATATGCAACTAGTGATATTTGATCAATATAAATTTTTATATGAATGATTTACTTATAATGCATTAAAAATTAAGGGTCGCGTTTCTCTTATATTGAGATCTCAATATAAGAAAACTTGAGGGGCTTATAAGACTAATCATGGGTCTCGATTTGAAATTGGTTATTTTGTAAAGTTATCAATGAATAATGTTTATAAAAGAAATTATAATTAAATCCAATAATTTAAACTTTTTCATTTTATGACATTTGTCTTTGAAAAAATAAACGGTAAGTATAATTTTGAAATTGACCATCCATTCTTTTATAGACAAATACGATAAAATAAAATGATTACTATTATTGAATTGCTCTAAATTTTTTCATGAATAAAATGAATTAAAAGTCATATAAAATGAACAATTTAAAACGTCAAAACGAGACCCGTAATTAGTTTTATGAGCTCTACTCTTATTAAAATCTCATCATAAAAAAAATCCAATCCAAAAATTAAACGGTTCGAATCGGTAAACGGTGCCAAAATGGGCAAAACCAGACTCTGCAGTCCAAACAGCGGGCTGGTGGTAAGTTGTACCCTTCCATCTATGATGTATTTTTATTTTTTATGTTTTAGGGAATCAAACATAAGAGTAGATATTTTTTTGATTTTTTAGCTTTTTTACTATTTTAATTTGGGGTTAAAAAGTCTCGTTTGGAAATGACTTTTTTGCTTTTATGACTTTTTGAGAGAGAAAGAATGTAATGATTATGGATTAAATGTAATATTTTGTCTTATTGAGCTAAAAAGTCTATTTTATTTTTTTTGACTAAAATAGTTCCAAACCCAACCCAACTCTTCTTCCCAAACGAAGCCTGAATAGATTAATTATTTCATTATACTGGATTAAATATTAATGTTAAAATTTGTAAACTTTTTATATCAGTTGAAAAGTTATTATGTCTCTGTTTGGGAAGGGGCTTTTAGGACTTTTTTTTGGCTAAAATAGTCACAAAAAATAAAATAAACTTTTTAGCCTAATAAGACAAAATATCACATCCAACCCATAATCATTACATTCTTTCTCTCACAAAAAGTCAAAAAAGCCAAAAGCCCTCTACAAATCATGCTTTTTAGTCTTAGGCTAAAATAGTTAAAAAAAATCAAAAAGTGAACTCACTTCCCAAACAACACCTAAAAAAATTAAAAAGTTAAAGAATTATACAAAAAAAAAAAAAAAGTCAAAATTTTTCTTTCTTCTCTATTTTTTGCACTTTTATTTTGTAAAAAGTTAAAAAATTATACCAAAAATACTAATTTTTTTCACCTTATATTTTAACTAAAAAACTAAAAGATTATTAAAATAAGATATTCTCAAAACAACCCTAACTAATATTATATACTTAAAAAATTTATCAAAATCACTTACAAGTATTATTGTTCCAATTTTATTAGAGGTCCCCGAAGGAACCAACTATTATTGTTGAGTTCGATATCCGATCAACGTGATTTTTTAAAGACATCTAGTACTCGACGAGTTCTACACATTAACGGTTCAGATTTTCAAAACGGGACCCGTGGTGAACTCTTACAGGCCCAACAGCACGATCCAATCTGATGGTAGACTGGACTAAAGCCAGACCCTTTTATGATACCATAATTGAATTTCAGTCACATTTCATTATTGTGGGTAAATTTCTTGTATAAAATTTTGGACCTCTGACTTTAGTGGAATGGTACCTATGAAGTTTTTTTTTGTTTTAGATGTTTCGTATCTATGAAGTTTTATGTATGCATTATTATGGCTGATTTGGACGAGTGTTTGAAGCTCCCTAAGAATTTACTTTTGGAGTATTTGAGAAGTGGATTGGGTTAAAATAGATTAAAATAATTAATAAGATAAAATATTACATTTAATATATAATTATTATATTATTTTTTTTTACAAACATCAAATTAATTATCAAAAAAAAAATTAACTTTTTAAACACAATTATTTTAACTAAATTAAAATAATTAAAAATAAATAAATAATCAATTAAAATAATTAACCTTCCAAATAAGGCGTTTCGAGTCAATCAATAGCAGTTCTAGTTACACTTACACATGGTTGGTTGGTTGGTTGGTTGGTGGGAGATCAATTCCCTATCTATAAAGTTGCTGTTCTTTTTGATTTTCAATGTACCGTAAGATCTTGCATCAAGATTTTTATTTTATCACAGTAGATGGCAAAGAAATAAAAATTTAAGAACACATATCTAATCAAATATAATTTGGGCAAAAAATACTTAATCTTATGTGATTTTAGACGGTAACAGATAACTTCTTGACAATTCAAAATATGCAAACACATTTTTTATAGTTTTGGATTAATTTACAACCGTCACGCTGTTAATGTCTATACCAAAAGGACTAGTTCACACTCACCCCACACACACATCACATATATGCACTTTCTTTCTCCCCTCTCTCTATCACATCACATCGCTCACCTCACTTTTTTAATTAAAAAACAAAACAAATTTTATTCAATTTTATTTTAATAAAATACATATAATTTTTAATATATAAATTCAATTTTTATAAAATTAATGTTATTCAAAAAATATCAACAAAATCTTTAAAATAAAACTAATATTTAACATATTTAATAAAAATTTAAATTAATAATTCAATAAATATATAAAAAAAACTTACATAATAAAAATACTTTGTACGGTTTGGAATTAATGCAAATAACAATTATTTATAATTATTTTTTATTTACTAAAAAAAATCCGTAAAGACTAATAAAAAAAAATATTAACTCAAATTGTACAAAATTAATAATAATAATAATATTCAAACCACATAAATGTTAACTTAAATTGTATACATAAAAAATACTAATAAACCATATAGATGATAATAATTAAACCATACAAATATTATTTTGTATTTTTATTAACTCAAATCATACAATTAAAATAATACAAATTAATACCAAAAAAAAAAAAAAAGTTCACTAAAAATAGCCAAAAAATAGTCACATATATTTTAGCATTAAAAATTGTTTCAAAAAATTATGTCATGAGAAATCCAATTTATCATATTTGATTGAATTATGTCTTCTATTTTTCTAAATAAAAATAAAACTAATCTGTTAAATAAAAGATCATTTTTTAGGGGTATTTTTTTTTCAGGTCCTTGGTATTATGATTTTATAGCATAAAGGACACCAAATATTTTCATAACGTCTAAGGTCCATCAACAATATTTTCATAATGTCTAAGGTCCCTCAACCTTAATCCAGAGAAATTTCAGTCCAGAGAAAATTGGTCCAGAGAAATTTTGGCCCAGAAAAATTTGGTCCAGAGAAATTTCAGTCTAGAGAAAATTGGTTATATAAATTCTGGCCCAGAGAAATTTCTCTGGATGAACAATGGCAACTTACCAGAACCAGAGAAATTCTAGAAAAATCTGAGAATTTCTCTGGTTTGTTATTGAAATATCAAGAATTTTGGATGTATCCCCTTCCCTTTTGCCCAAACCATCAAATGTTTCAGATTAGAATTTAAGCATTGATTACTTATTCTACCAGATACCTATATAACATATGAAAATTATTTATGAAGAATATTCAACGACTGACTACTAAATATGTGTGTGTATTACATATCACCCAGAGAATTTCTCTGGACTCCACAACCCAGAGAAAATTTTCAGACAAATATTTTCAGAGAAATTCTCTCAACCCAAAGAATTTCTCTGGACTTCACAACTCAGAGAAATTCCCAGACAAATCTTTCCAAAAAATTTGTTAATTTCAGTTACAAATCTATGAACCAAACAGTAGAGGAAACCTGGACAACGCCGGCGAAAGATTGACGCCAACCGTTGGCAAGTGAGAGAGGAACAATGGCGACCGACATAACTACTCGATCCGCATTACAGAGTGCCAAAGCCAAGGCAATCATCGCCACCACCTTCATTCTTTCCGAACTGACGAAATCGAAGAAACTCGGCTCCTTCACCACTTGTTCTTCTTCTTCTTCTTCTCCGGCGAAGAACTGAGCATCTCTCGCAGAATCCCCAAGTCGAACCAGTGTGAGATTGCGAACCTGTTTGAGCCTTGAATCGAAGTATGAAGTCGATTCGCGATCTTCTAGTTTACGGAAGCCCTAGCCAACCACGATCGATCATTGAGATCTGAATCCCTGGTTGAGATATGAACTCATTTGGAAGTTCCTTTTCAGATCTGAACTCGTTCTGAAGCTCCTATTCAGATTTAAGCTTGATTGTTGGTTAAGAACTGAAATCGATTCAACGTTTCTAGTTGATATTCGACAGATGGAGCCTAAGCTAAAGATTCATGACTTTGATCTCACCTCCACCTGGGGAACTGAAATAGAGTGTTTTCAGTCGATTTAGGAATTGATCGAGTGAGAGTGAGTGATATATTCATGCTGTGGAATAGCAACGATGGATGGTGTTGGTGTTGGTGTTGGTGAGAGGATGGGGTGAGGACCTTAGACTACAAAAGAATAGATTGTGGATCTAATCTATTACTAAAAGTTGGATAGGGACCTTAGACCGATTTTCCCCATTTTTTATGATTCTATAAACAAATTGTATAATAAAGCTTAATAAAATATAATCAAATGTATTCCCTCCAATGTTATTTACAGAAAACATTTCAATATTCCTAACAAATTGTATAATAAAGTTTAAAGAAAATTAAATAATACAATTTTAAAAAATAAAAAAGACACTATAAAGTGAAAGACAAATTAAACAAATAAATATTTGATTAAATAAAAAATAAAATAAATAAGAGATAAGAAAAAAAAACAAATTGTATAATAAAGTTTAATAAAATATAATCAAGTTTAATTGTATAATAAATTTTAAAGAAAATTAAAAAATAAAGGAAAAATTACCAACACCCCCTCGAGGTTTGACTAAAATACGGATTCCCCTCTAAGGTTTGAGAAATTACAAATTACCCCCTGAGGTTTATATTTGTATAACAAATGAGACGCCAATTTATTATGCAAATATAAATCTCATAGGGCAATTTGTTATACAAATATAAACCTCAGGGGGCGTGATGTAATTTCTTAAACCTCAAGGGGGAATTCGTATTTTAGTCAAATCTCGAGGGAGGTGTTGGTAATTTGCCCTAAAATAAAAAGACACTATAAACTAGAAGACAAATTAAACAAATAAATATTTGATTAAATAAAAAATAAAATAAAAAATAGACAAATAATTAAAAAAATAAACAAATTAAAAAAATAAAATAAAGGGGAGAGGAAGTATTAATTGTTTCAAGATGATTCCACTTTTCCCTCCAATTTGAGTGGAGTATAAGATCTATTTCATAGCATTGTCTTATATGATGAAGAATATGGTCATTTTGATCTTTTGGTCAAACCATTTTTGGAGGGAAAGCTATCAAACGGACCAATACATGCAAATGAAGCACGTGTACCTAACTTGCCGTTTGTTTGGATGAAAAAAGTAACAGTTACAAATCAGTCCAAAACCATAGAGGAAGTGTTTGCATATTCCCAAACCTCAAAAAGATCATCAGCAACAATCCAAAATTACATGAGGTTAAGGGCTTTTTGCCCTTGTAATTGTTAAGTTTTGAAACTTAGAAATATGTCATGGTTCATATATGCCAATAGGACTGTTAAACAAAATAAGTTACTCGAGCTTGACTCTTGTTTAATTTATTAAAAAGCTGTTTGAAATTGACTTGTTATATAAATAAGTTAAACTGGATATAGTTTTAACGTGGCAAAGTTTTGAAGTCAATATTAAACAATCTACTACTCGGTTCAATAAATTTATATGTATTATAAAATTCAAGCTATTCCAGTTTGATTTGTATTTAACTTGTTAAAAGTTTACTTAAGTTCAACTCGTTATGTAAACAAGCTTACTTAGAATACTTAGATCAACTCGACTCATTTACAACCGTCTACCTAAACTAAAATAACCAAGTTATGCAGGAGTGATATTAGATCATTCAATTTGAAAATAGAATAGACATTAAAATTGTAGGAAATTAATGTATTGATATTATTGATTGATATCAATATACACACATTTTACAAGACCAAATGACACTCCTTATATAGGAGATATTACAAACATCATCATAACCCATTAAACCCATTATATACCACTTACATATTATATATTTCCACTATCTACCACTATATATTTCCACTATCTACCACTATCATATTATACACATTATATATGTCCACTACATTGCCACTATCAGATTATATACATTAACAGCCCCCTCAAACTCAAGGGGGTTAGGAACTAACCAACTTGAGTTTGGAGAGAGTAACAAAACAGGAAAAATAAACTGAAAAATAAAATAAAAGTGGATAAAAGACACTGTATGGTCGTGTCAGTCCGTTGTAGAAGACCGTATGGTTATGACAAACCGATGTAGAAGACAGTTTATGGGGTCATGTCAGACCGTTGTAGAAGATAGTTTATGGGGTCATATCGGACCGATGTAGAAAACAGTTTATGGGGTCATGTCGGACCGTTGTAGAAAACAGTTTACGGGGTCATGTCGGACCGTTGTAGAAGACACTATATGGCTGTGTCGAACCGTTGTAGCTGAGAACCGAAATCAATGTCGGAACAGTTTACCGAGTCTTGTCGGACCCATATAGGAGCTAACCGGAATCAATGTCGGGACAGTTTACCGAGTCTTGGCGGACCCATATAAGAGCTAACCGGAATCAATGTCGGGACAGTTTACAGAGTCTTGTCGGACCCATATAGGAGCTAACCGGAATCAATGTCGGGACAGTTTACAGAGTCTTGTCGGACCCATATAGGGCGTGCCCAATCTTATCAAAAGGCGTGCCATCAAAAGGCGTGCCCGACAGCCATCAAAAGGTGTGCCCGACAGCCATCAAAAGGCGCGCCGATTTGTCGTCTGGTGTTGAGAGGCGCGTAAGGCGCGTGTCTGCCTTGCCTATTTAAACCAAGGCGAGGCTGCTGCTGATGCAGAACAAACCAGCTAAAAAACTTCTGAAAAAAGACTCTTCGTTTTCTAAGAGTTGTATCGCTGAAACACTCTGTTGTTTTCTGAGAGTTGTATTGCTGAAACACTTTGTTGTTTTTTGAGAGTTGTATCACTGAAACACTCTGTTGCCCAGAAAATGGCTTCTTCTTCCCGCCCCGTGACCCAGAACATAGCCTCTTCGTCCCGTGGTCTCACTCTCTTTCCCGACCTCAACGAGGCCACAAGAGAGATGGCCGGGGCAGGTGCCCTTGAATCGCAACCAAGCGCCCCTGGACCAAGCGCCCCTGGTTTTGCGCCTTTGAACTTTCCGATGCTGTCTGTGGAGCAAAGAATGGCTGCACAATCGGATATTGAGGCGAATTATTACACACTGAAGTCATGTGTTGAGACCATGACTGCGGTCTCAAACCTGTCGCACCGGCTTCAGAGTAGGACAAATGAGGTGCAACAGTTAAACGCCCAACTGGCTCTGCTCCAGAGCATGTATACGGATGCCCGAGCAGAGATATGTGTGCTGAAGGCAGAAAATAAGGAACTGAAGCGAAAGGCCACCGTGATGCTCAGATTTGGAGGGCCGCCATATGTGACAGTTGAGGAGCAACGAGAAGTGAATGTGCTCGGCGGCGTGGGAAACACGGAGGCAGCACCGGCAAGGGACGCCCAAGACAAAGGCAAGAGGAAGAGATCGGCAGAAGAGGCGAAAAAGTAAGGCCGGTTGTTGTGGTGGATATGAGTTGTGGTTGTTTTGTTGTTGTTGTTGTTGTTTTTTTTTTTTTTTTTTTTTTTTTTTGTGTAAAATGGTGATCAGGTTTGATCCCCGGCTTGAATAAAATCGACCGGTTTTCCTGGGAAGTCAAAATCTGCTTTTGCCTCCATTGAATGGCTAACATCTGTGATGACAATACCGGGAACACCAACAGGAACATGATCAAATTTTGTTCCCGGAGAAACATTTTCTACAGCAAGAACAAAGCCAATTGCACCGAGGCTCTTGGCTGTTTCTGAGACTTGCTTGATTGATGCAGTACCAACACAAAATTAAAAGAATAGCCACAAACAAGTATGTTTCCTTTCACCAAGTTTTTGTTTAAAACTTCTGGCCTCTGGCAGTCTGCAGGGCTGTATTTCATAACTGAAGAATCCAGCAGAACATCATTAGCTGCAACCATGGTGAATGCTTGATTTGCATGTGTAGCAGGTGACAACCCAACTCCTGGCAAAATTTTCCCATTTCCCAGGGTCAGATGGTTTTTGTATCTGCGATCGTCAATTGCAGCAGCTACAGATGTTATCCATGGACTATATGACAACAATGTTTTGGGAAAAGGACCCCCATTTCCAGCTGCCTGTGCAACAAACACTCCGCCTTTCACAGCTGAAAGAAGCGTAGCATCAAAAAGGATTTAAAAATGTGGTCTTTGTGGCTGCAGGAGGAGTGTTTTGGCCCACCGAGAGATTGATAATGTCCACACCATCATGAACGACCTGTTCAATAGCAGCAACCACATCTGAAACAAACCCTCCAAAAAGCCTGTATAGTGCCTTGTACACAGCAATTCTAGCACGAGGAGCCATTCCACTTGCTTTCCCAAATTCATATCCATGCATTCTCACAGGAACACCATTATTACCAGCAGCAATAGCTGCTGTATGACTTCCATGTCCATCTCCATCCAGGGGAGAAGCAAAATCAATAGCAGGATTAAATACCCCAGCTGCAATTGCAGCTGCTGCAAAATGTCGGGCTCCAATAATCTTCCCATTACAGAAGCTCCTGTTGGTGTTCCACCTTTTCCAGAAGCCACATCTTGCCCAGCCACTTTAGTAGAGGGATCTGACTTCAATACTGCAGCAACTGGCTCGGACTTATCAATTTTCTTCTCGCCAGCCATTATCAATGTTCAAAACCCAACTCCGCCCCTAAAAACGAAAGAACCCAAAGCTGCCGATTCCGATCTGGTTTTTTTGCAAAACCCTAGCGCTGGAAGAGAGATAGGTTGACTAAACAAAATGATTAGAGCCACAAAGAAAGAGTTAGAAGATGTAGCGGAGTGAAGGTATGGGTATACAACTCCAGCGGGCAGCGAAGGCAAAGTTGCCGACCGGCTGCCCGCCGGTGAGAAGGAAATACAAGCTTAAGTCTTATAGCTCTGATACCATGTAGGAAATTAATGTATTGATATTATTGATTGATATCAATATACACACATTTTACAAGACCAAATGACACTCCTTATATAGGAGATATTACAAACATCATTATAACCCATTAAACCCATTATATACCACTTACATATTATATATTTCCACTATCTACCACTATATATTTCCACTATCTACCACTATCATATTATACACATTATATATGTCCACTACATTGCCACTATCAGATTATATACATTAACAAAAATGTTGTTTCAATGGTTAAGAGCAGGTATTTTGTGCAAATTATATGAAAAATAAGGACTAAACTATGTAGTCTTTAGTCTTCTTTTTTTTTTTCTTTTTTTTCTTTTTTTTTTTTGAACAAAAAAAAAAGATGTTTCGAGGTGTCATTACGGCATCCGTGGACTCAGGCCTCGAGGTAACCGGTTGTCGGCCTGATTTAACCAAACCCATAAGAAGAGATCTACTACCGAGACACCAGTGAAGCTCATCAATTGTTGAAAAAAATGGTTTTATGGTGACTTTAATGTGAAATTAAAGTAGGTTCCAACCATTGGTTGAGAAGAGATTACATGGGTTTAGATTCTTTGTAACAAGATCGTTACACCACAAAAAAAAATACCAAAAATTGGTTCATAGAGTTGGCCTCATAAATAAGGTATTGAGAATTGTGTATAACTACTAATCCCACATTGATTATAGAGGAAATCTTTGATAGGTATTTAAAACTCAAGATTTTGATAAGGGCATGAGCCCTTTGGAGCATCCAAATTTTTCAAAGGAATGGAGTTATGGATACTTTAAGGATGGGGTTGAGCCAAAATTACAGTCCAAGTTGGTTATAGAAAAATTGTCACATACACGCGTGCCGCTGGCTCGCCCAGACCGGTTCGGGTCCTTCGACTTGCTGGAATGGGTTAGGCTGGGCCGAATTGGTGATCCACCAACCTAATCGAATGGGTTAGGCTGGGCCGAATTGGTGATCCACCAACCTAATCTTTTTGGGCCAAATCTATTAAGTGGCTGTAGATATGTGTATATTGTGTGTAACTCACGCATTGAATCCCCATCAGTTTTGTGCATTACTCCAATAGTTTTGCAGGAGTAATGGGTTACATTGGTTGTTAGCCTTCATGACTGGAAGCTCCTCCTCTCTGTATAAATAGAGACCAACTTCTTTGGTTGTATATACAAAATTTTTTGGCTTCCATTATACAGTCAGTCTGCTTCTATAATTTTCTTCTTATATAAGAGAGTGTTGCCACTGTCAGTTCGCCAAAACTAACAGAAGGTGCTTCTACATTAACGGGTTTAAGCCGTTGTATCTTGAAAGACAGATACCGACGTACCTCTAACACCCACGATGAGGCAAAGAATCTATTTTAAGGAGATTATGGTACCACACAAGCTTTAGTTTGATTCATTGTCTTTTAATATTTCTATTCCATATGTATTTTTGTTCATCGCGTGTCATATTTTGTAATTTAATTTATGAAATATGAATTTATTTGTTTTGTTTAATTACACATAATTTGTACAACATCAACCACCCTCTAACAAGGCTAAGATTCGATCGGAATACAGCGTATGATCTCAAAAAAGAGTCACTGAAAAATCTAACATTTCATGCCTCCCAAAAATCGAATTTGACTCAGTACGGGAACGCAACTCTTCACCATTGGGCCACCAAGCCCCGTAGTCTAGTCTTTAGTCCTTTAGAGGTTTATATCTACTTTAAATTGTTCAAATGAAAGCAAATTAGGATTTGACCACCTTTATTGTCAAGGATAATATATATTTTCTTTAACCAGTATATAAGAGGTAGTTTCATCATTTGGTCCAACCTCCCAATTATATTTTTACATTAGGAACAAAAGGTACAGATCTATTTGTATTTTGATATTTCTCAAGAGCTCATGGTGCCTTGCCTAGCCAAAAAATTAAAAAAAATAATAAAAATCCCTAAATTTTTCAATGCAATAATCTTGAGGGATTACTTTGACTTTGTGGTTAAGCTTTTTTTTAAATTAAAAATTTGTGTAGTTCATTTTTCAAATTAATATTCATTTTTTTAATTTTCTTTCAAATTTAAAGTCAAGTTTAAAAGATAGTAGGGGGAGGGGGGGAGTAGGTTAAATTAGAAGGCTAACTTGATCTAACCAACTCAAGCTACTTCAATTCCTATCTCACTCAAAGCTCAATAATTCATTTTTTTTTAGCTTTCGTTTGGGATGTGAGTTGATTTTTTAGCTTTTTTTATTATTTTAGTCTGGGACTAAAAAAACCTTGTTTATAATAGATTTTTTGACTTTTTTTACTTTTGTAAAAGATAAAAATGACATGATTATGGATTGGATATAACATTTTGTCCTATTTAAGTAAAATAGCTAATATTGTTCTATATAACTATTTTAGCCCCGGGTGGTGCTAGAGACCACTAATTTAGTGGCTCTAAACCTACCAATAATGAGGTGGCAAAGCAAAAAAAAAAAAAAACAGACACAATACAAACTGTGGCAGTGGGTGGGACCCACTGCAACATCACTAGTGATAGCTCTAATTAGAGCTCCCATTCATTTTCCTTTTAGCCCAAAGTAGCATCCCAAACATACTCTCCCAATAAATAAATAAATATATAAAAATTAAAGTCATTGTAGAATGGATGAGTAGAAGTTTACTCAACTTAAGCACTCTTTATTTTAACTTATATTAGAAGTCGGCCACATGTCATGACCGTGTCTTGTTTGTTATATACTTAGATATAATTTCTTAAAATGATTAAAATTAATTAAATAGAGAATAAATAAAAAGTAGAAAGAGAGAGTATGAGAATCATGAACTTGGTTAATGACATTATGTAATTTTTTAAATAATTTATTTTATTTTATGGCTTAATAGTGGACACATGGTATGGATATGCATCCACTAGATATATTACCTTAATTTTATCTTGCCCTTAATCAATTCATTTTTAGCATCATCCTACATGAATTCAATAATTCAATCATTTCTTTCCTTTATCACTTTGGCCTATAAACAATATTTGCAACAACTATTTTACTTTTTTGGTTTTCATTGCTAACTTAAGTTGACCTAAAAATCGTCAAACAAAGTGTTCAACAAGTATGCTGTTTGAGTACGGACATATACACAAAATTCATGTACAAAAATATGTAATTAAGATTTAATTTTTATATCGGAGAGTCCACATCTTGATTGAATTAGAATTATGTATTAAATCTACGAATATTTTTTCTATATACTAATTATGTATGATTAAGATTAAATGATGATAAATAAATAAATAAAAGTCTTGAGAGAGAGAGAAAGAGTCACATCTTGATTGAATCAGAACTATGTATTAAATGTATGTATTTTTTTTTGGTACTAATTATGTGTGAATAAGATTAAATGATGATAGAAAAAAGAGTTGAGAGAGAGAGAGTCAATGTAATTCTATTCTCCTCAATATGTGTGGTCAATATCACATAACAAAAAGTAGCTAATTTAAAACATATATATTGGCCATCAATTTCCACATTTTCTCACTATTTTCTTTAATCATCAATGACGCATAGAATTTGATTTTAAAAGAATTATTAAAAGGACATGAGAAGAAAAAACAAAATGTTCAAAACAATGTCATGGGAGGAAAGTTATTTTTTGTGTACCCTCAAATAGAAACAACAAAAACCCAATATAGTGAAAAGAAAAATTGAGAAATATATAAATATAAAATTTGTTTCAAAATCAATTATACAGTAATTGTGCCAAAACAAATTGTAAAAACAAAAACAAAAAGTAGTTCAAGCTGCAACAGTACAATACACAATCATACAATAATTTAAAAATGCAGGCAAAAACAATTAAGAAGAGAAAGCAAATAAGAATTTAAATTGTAACAACATAATACGACAACTTAACAATCAAAAAAAAAAAATAATCTCCAGATAATATGAGTCAGAAAAGGCTTACATAACTGGCCAAAACTCTGACCTAATGAGATTTTCTTTGCCAATAAACCTCTGTTAATTGGCCTATAGGCTTTTTGTTAAGCAATGCTTTTGAGCCCTCTTTGAGGTATGTTGCCCTCTTAAAATTTTTAAACTCTTCCTAAAAAAAGGGCACAGCCATGCAAATTAATAATTTCGACCACCCTGTAAAGAAACACCAGCTTATGATTAGCCCAGCAACATTATATCAAGTTTCATCCTTTTTTATTTATTTATTTATTTATTTTTATCAGTATATCAATTTTCATCATTCATGTTGTGTAACATGCATTGGCTGCCTCTCCATGCTTTAGAAGTTATTGAGTGCTTTTGGGACATCATGTGATTCTCATTTTAAATATGATTGATTTATATAATGAGATTTATTATTTTATATTAATATTTTAGGAGACAATATGAAATGATGTTATGCTAACTAACAATATTTATTTTTTTACTTTTTTACTTTTATTTTTATGTTTTATAACTAGATGTCCAAATCAGCTTACGCGCACCTCGACTAATTTTAGAGCCATGAAGTTAACAACCGGATAAACCTCCAGTGGCCTCAAGATTTAGAATGTTTGGTCTTCCTGAGATTCGACCCTACGATCTTTTTGGTGGTAAGTGTTAGCAAGTATTTTAATATTATAATGTGTTAACGTGTTATCGTTGGCTTTTCTTTTCTTTTCTTTCCCTCCAAGTTTTCAAGTCTACCATGCTTATCTATCCAAGTCTTCTCCAAGTCATCCGTTCCTTATCCACCAAGACAATTTCCAAGTCTTTGCCAAGTCTTGGTCTTGGTCCACCAAGACTTATCCATTCCAAGTCCATCTTTACTTAGCCACCAAGATCGACTCTTATATAATTTGAACTTATGTCCTATCTTGGGTGAACACAAGTGAAGAAGTTTGTTATTTTGTTATGTCTTGAGTGAGATTATCAGGCAAATAAAAAGGGTGTGTGTCATAAAGCTTTGGGTTTAACCAATTGTGCAATATTGGTGAACCATACGACTTAGTCGGGCTGTTGTATCCTAGGGGGACAAGTCAAGGTTTTTCTGCTGCACCGGTGTGAGGCTTTGCCTAACCGCAGAGGGCTTAAATCTCCTTAAAGAGAGCGAATTTCCCGCGTCTCAGTCCTTTATTGTAACTTTTATTATTTGTAATTATCACCAACAATTTTAAGGAGATTCAAATAGCAAAAGTTCATAGAGCCAGTACTGGAGAAACCTAATGAGAATACCGGCGATCTCAACAAGCCCTTCCGGTTCAAGGGAGCTCATTTCAAGAGATGGAAAGGCAAGGTGCTTTTCTACCTCAGTCTCCTCAAGGTGGCGTATATCCTAACTGAGAAAAATCCAAACAAAGTCCCCACTGAAGAGATGACCGACGAGGAGTATGCTGCTCATCTTGAAAAAATCGAGAAATACAACACAGATGAGTATAAATGTCAATACTATCTTTTGAATTGTCTTTCAGATCAATTTTACGATTATTATGATACTACTTACACCAATGCCAAGAAAATTTGGAAAGCCTTGCAGAATAAATATGACACTGAAGAGGCAGGCGCTAAAAAATATGCTGCAAGCCGTTTTTTCCGCTATCAGATGATAGATGGAAAATCAGTAGTGGAGCAAGTTCAAGATTTTCAGATGCTAGTGGCTGAAGTTAGATCCGAAGGCATCAAAATTGGAGACAATCTTGTTGTAGCAGGTATTGTTGACAAACTTCCATCATCTTGGAGGGAGTTCTAGAAGTCGATGCGTCACAAGCAAAAAGAGACGTCCTTGGAGACTCTAATCACACAGATTCAGGTGGAGGAGGAAGCACGAGGACAAGATGCGCTTATGACACAAGAGCATTCCACTACGAAGGTAAATTTAACTTCTGGAAATACTTTACCTAAAGGTCGATTTCATAAAAATAGTCACTTGAAGCCAGTTAAGAAAATTTGAAAAAATACTGGAAGGTCACAAAATAAAAATTAACCAAGGCAAAAGAAATGGAACCAAGAACCCCCTTCACAAGATATGACAAATGTGACATGTTTTGTGTGTGGCAAAAGTGGGCATATTGCTCGAACTTGCAAATTTCGGAAACAAAAGCCTCGACCACAGGCTAATGTTACCGAGGAACCATTTGTGGCTATGGTTACAGATATTTTTATGGTTCAATCTGTGGAAGGGTGGTGGGCAGACTCTGGTGCCAATAGGCATGTCTGCTATGATAAAGATTGATTCAAAAATTTCACTCCTTTTAATGAGGAGAGGACTGTCATGCTTGGTGACTCCAGTTTAACCAAGGTGCTCGGGTATGGGGATGTTGAGCTGAATTTTACCTCTGGACATGTGCTTGTTTTAAAAGATGTGTTGTACACACCGTCCATGAGGAAAAATTTGATGTCGAGTTATTTGCTCAACAAAGCTGGTTTCAAGCAGACTATTGAATCTGACCAATATGTAATCACTAAAAAAGGCATATTTGTGGGGAAAGGATATGCCTATGATGGAATGTTTAAATTAAATGTTGAGAATAAGAAAGCACATGTTTCTGTTTGCATGCTGTCTTCTATGAATTTTTGGCATGCTCGTCTATGTCATATTAATAGCCGATATGTGGGAGTCATGAGTAGTTTAGGATTAATTCCCAGACTAACAAATAAGTTTGAGGAATGTGAAATTTGCAGTCAAGCAAAAATAACTAAAAGGCCTCATAAAAGAATGGTGAGAAATACTGAATTGTTAGAATTAATTCACACTGACTTATGTGAATTTGAAGGAATTTTAACACGTGGTGGAAATAGATATTTTATCACTTTTATTGATGATTTTTCAAAATACACTTATGTATACTTGTTGAAAAATAAAAGTGATGCTTTTGAAAAATTTAAAGAATTCCTTCTTGAAGTTGAAAATCAATTCGGTAAAAAGATTAAAAGGTATAGAAGTGATAGAGGCCGGGAGTATGAATCTTTTAGATTCAACTCGTTTGCTCAGTCTTTGGGAATAATCCATGAAACTACTCCACCATATTCACCTACATCTAATGGTGTAGCAGAAAGGAAAAATAGAACTTTAACTGATTTAACAAATGCTATGCTAATTGAAGCAGGTGCTCCTTCAAATTTGTGGGGAGAAGCAATTTTAACTGCATGTTATGTTATGAATAGAGTGCCACATAAAAAAACAAAAGTTGCACCTTTTGAGTTGTGGAAAGGGCATAAGCAAATTTGAGATATTTGAGGGTTTGGGGTTGTCTAGCTTTTGTTAGACTTGTGGACCCTAAAAGACTTAAATTAGGTGTGAAAGCTGCCACTTGTGCTTTTCTTGGATATGCAACAAATAGTACAGCCTATAGATTTTTTGATATTGAAAACAAAATAATTTTTGAATCAGGTGATGCAATTTTCATGAAGAAAAATTTCCTTTTAAATCTAAAAATGGTGGGGGTCAAAATTATCAAGAAAATATTTTATCTGAAACTGGTTCCTCTACTCCTCTTTTACAAAACCAAGATCCTATAGTTTTTGAACCTAGAATGAGTAAAGAGCCAGATTAGAAAAAGATTTTGGCCCTGATTATCATGTTTTTAATGTGGAGGAAACTCCATTAACTTTACAAGAAGGTTTGGCATCTCCTGACTCTGTTTTTTGGAACGAGGTTGTAAATGATAAGATGGAATCATTATTATCCAATAAAACTTGAGTGTTAGTAGATTTACTACCAGGTTGTAAAACTATTGGCTGTAAATGGGTTTTGAGAAAAAAACTTAAATCGGATGGAACTATTGATAAATATAAAGCAAGGCTTATTGCAAAAGGTTTTAAACAACAAGCAGATCTTGACTTTTTTGATACATTTTCTCCGGTTACTAGAGTTACATCCATTAGATTATTAATTGCAGTGGCTGCAATTCATGATCTAAAATTCATCAAATGGATGTTTAAAACAGTCTTTTTAAATGGAGACCTGGGTGAAGAAATCTATATGGATCAACCTGAGGGTTTTGTGGAACCCAGTCAAGAAAGCAAAGTGTGCAAGCTAGTTAAATCCCTCTATAGCTAAAAACAGGCCCCTAAACAGTGGCATGAGAAATTTGATTCCTGCATGATTGAGAATGACTATAAAACGATGAATGTGATAAATGCATTTACTATAAATCTGAAGAGAATTCACATGTCATTATTAGCCTCTATGTGGAGATTTACATATTAGCTCTAATTTGCATATCATCGTGGAAACTAAAAATATGCTTAGTAGCCATTTTATATGAAAGATCTTGGTGAGGCTAATTATATTTTGGGAATGAAAATTACCAAAACTTGTGATGGTATATTTCTGATCAGTCGCTTATGTTGAGAAAATTTTGAGAAAATATAATTTTATAAGTGCAAGCATGTTCTTACTCCTTCTGATCCTCATGTGCGTTTATTTCCTGTTGAAAATGATGAGGATGTAATTAATCAAAAGGAATATGCTAGTATGATTGGTAGCTTGCGTTATGCGACTGACTGTACTAGACCTGACATTGCCTATGCAGTTGGAGTACTTAGCAAGTTTACTAGCAAGCCTGGCAGTGATCATTGGCTAGCCATTGACGTATTATGAAATATTTATCTGGTACCATAAAATATGGCTTGTTTATAATAATCCTGCAGTACTTGAAGGTTACAGTGATGCCGATTGGAATACCTTGTCAGGTGATTCATTATCAACCATGTTACTTATTTACATTGGGCCGGTGGTGCTATAAGTTGGAAATCGAAAAAAAACAAAGCATTATTGCTAATTCAACAATGGAGGTGAGCTTATTGCTTTAGCTACAGTTAGTGAAGAAGCAAATTGGTTGAGAGATTTGTTAAATGAAATCTCCTGTTGGGAAAAACCGATTCCACCTATATGATTCATTGTGATAGTACCACAGCAATTGGTCGATTAATAACCGTATTATAACGGTAAATCCAGACCTATCAAGAAGAAAACAGTACTGTGAGATCTTATATGAATAATGGCATCATAAATGTGGATTATATTAAATCTGATGATAATCTGTAGATCCATTAACTAAGGCCTTAGCAAGAGATAGAGTCTGGAATACATCGAGGGGGATGGGGTTGAAAACGCATTGAATAGCAGGAGCCATGTATGAGGATACTCAACCCAGGGACCAGGACCCTGTAACTGGGTTCATGAGAAAAACGATCATATGACCGTGAGAAATGCACCACAATTACTTTTTACCATCCCTATGATGTAAGTGCATTTATCATGTAACGTTGTAGAGGTTGAGTTATTAAAAAACTCTTAATGAATTTCTGTTAGCTCTTATTGAGTGGGGTGTCATAGTTACAGGAGCACCCTTGACAGAATTCACCTAGTGGTGTGGTAGTGGGGCTGCTACCTATGAGATTGGGCTAATTCTCAAACACACTCATGAATCCTGAGATCGCACAGGTCGTAATGTGCTAGCTTTTAAAACTTTTGTGAACACTTGGAATATTATGTGTGGCAATAATTATTTATTTCCCTTAAGTAGTCATAGTCAATGCTGAGCATACTATGGCTTGGAGTAAATATTATTGTTCATTAATGGAGGTTCAATGCAGAGCACACCTACCATGATGCATAATATCCTTATTTACCTAATAGTTTTTGTTACCTATAATATTAAATAGGTGGGGGGAATGTAGCAGGTATTTAATATTATAATGTGTTAATGTGTTATCGTTGGCTTTTCTTTTTTCCCTCCAAGTTTTCAAGTCCACCATGCTTATCTATCTAAGTCTTCTCCAAGTCATCCATTCCTTATCCACTAAGACAATCTCCAAATCTTTGCCAAGTCTGGTCTTGATCCACCAAGACTTATCCATTCTAAGTCCATCTTACTTAGCCACCAAAGATAGACTCTTATATAATTTGAACTTATCCTATCTTGGGTGAACACGAGTGAAGAAGTTTGTTGTTTTGTTATGTCTTGAGTGAGATTATCAGGCAAATAAAAGTGTGTGTGATAAAGCTTTGGGTTAACCATTGTGCAATATTGGTGAACCATACGACTTAGTCGGGCTGTTGTATCCTGGGGGGGACAAGTCAAGATTTTTCTGCTGCACTGGTGTGAGGCTTTGCCTAACCGCAGAGGGCTTGAATCTCCTTAAAGAGAGCGAATTTCCCGCGCCTCAGCCCTCTATTGTAACTTTTATTATTTGTATTTTCTGGTATTTTATTTGTAATTATCACCAACAGTAAGTCCTTTGACTACCTCTCCTCTCACTAAGCCAAATATATTAGGATTTTATTAACCTAGTGTCCTTAAAAAATTTGTAGATAATGTATGAGAGTACATACAATAAACAATGTACAATCATTTTAAACTATATTAATCAATATCCTTAGAGCACTCGTTAACGAAACCTTAATATTATTGAATGGAGTAATATTTAGATTCAAAATTTCATTATTACATAACATATTAATTAACAAGAAAATTTTGTTAATTTATCTAGCATTCTTCAGCTCATAATTACTAATTAGCGTGTAGCAGTGCTAAAAAAATATTTACTAATTTTTCAACAGTGTTAGGAATACATAATGCCAGGGACCGATTCAGTGTAGAACCAGGGGGTCACATGAACCCCTCAAACGTTTGATATTTATGTTAGTAACCTTATATATAAAGATTATGTTTTATATACCTCATAAAATTATAATAGTGTTCCTTCTTAAATTATATACAACTCTTCCGTATTTTTAAAATTTTAATTGTGTACTATTTTCTTCTTTTGGCCACCTTGTACAGTTCTAATTATAAGGTCATTCTTACTAATAAAAAGTGATTATTTATTTTCCATTATTAGAGTTTGTTTAGTTGATTGTTTCTTCCCATTGTGGAGCTCTTTGTTGGGTTGATAGGATTAAACTTATTGATTTTGTATTCAATTGGTTATTTCTCCCCATCATTGGGTTAACATAATTGAGTTGTTGATATGTTGATAATTCTCATATTAATTGTTAGGGATGACCATTTTGTTGAATATAGAAATCAAAATATTATATTTGAATATGCAATTAGAATAGAAATTATTTTGTTTATAGGAATATTATCGTGTGTATATTGTTTCCTAAATTATATCATGAATATATTATATATACATGTATACCTCATTGATTGGTAAGCCAAATAGTTCTTTTCAGTCTTTTTGGTATCAGATCCTCCCTAGCCGTCTCTCTCTCAACCACACATCGCCACCGACTGCCTTTTTTTCCTCTCTAGTCTCTGACAGCCCCTTTCCAACTCCTTTTCTCTCTTCGACAGCCTCAACCAACCTTCGCAGTCCCTCTCCTTCCTTGTCTTCACCTCGGTAGGCCTTCTTTATCCCTGCCGAGGCTCTGGTTGCTGCCGACCAAACTTGGTTTTGGTCTTACATGCTTCGGCTGCCTCATTAGGTGGTTTGTGGCTATTTTTTTCCCTTTTTAAGGTGATTGAACTGATGTAGTAAGTCCATTTGTCTGTCCTTTTATTCTTTTGGGCTACTGAGTTTATTCGGTAGCATTTATTTAAAAAAGCCATTGAGTTTTTTTCAAACTTCTTATTTTTCTTGGACTATGTTGCTATTTTTGTGTGTTTTTCAGCTCCTTTTCTTCCACCATGAATGGTCCATCTTTTGCTAATATACTCATCAAGCTTGTTCCAATTAGTTTTGATTTTTCTCTTTCTCATCACAATCCTGGTTCTTAGGGTTCTACTGGTCCAGTTACTTGTCATCATTGTGGTGTTTTTGGTCATGTTAAGGCTCGTTGTTTCAAACTTCAACCTGAGTTAAGGCAACGTTCCTCTCGCCCTCGTAATGCTAACACCCCTCGCACTGCAGCTCTAGTGGATTCTGTTACTCCTACTCCTGGGTCTCCTCATCTCCCTAATTTACAAGAGTTACAGACTCAAACACCAGTTCTCCTAGCCCATCATCTACCATTGCTGCCACCCTTGCAATAGATACTTCTACTGCTTTCCATGTTTGATCTGCTAGTCCCTCATGGGTTCTGGATTCTGTGGCTAATGATCATATGACGGGTGAGTTTTCCTATCTTTCTTCGCCAATCCTTACTACTATTGCCCAATCTATGTGTCTTGGTAATAGTTCGTTATCCTGTGTTCGTCATAAAAGTGTAGTGTTTCCCCTACCTCATTCCAGCCCCACATCTATGCTATGCCCTGATAGTGGGGTGAAAACGGATTTTTCTTCCCCCATTCCATTTTTAGCTACTCCCGTATCATTTATATTTACTAAATATATTTTTATGTATATAATATAGGGTGTTCAAGCCATTGGTTCATTTTGTAGACTTTTAAGGATATAGATCCACGCACCTTTTGTTTGGGTCCCCAAGGACAATCCCTTCACCGTCCCACTACAACAAAATTGGATTTTTACGGCATCACAACGACAACATACAATCAATGCAAGTGGTAGTTTTTCACTTTTACGACTTTCTTTTTTTTGCATGTCGTAAATAATATCCTAACAATATCATACCAATCACATACGCTGTTAATGCTAATAATGATAATTTTTTTACGGCTTATAATGTTAACCATAAATAATAAAACTTTCTATGACATGCGTATCAAATATACAAGACACATATATGCCAGTCATTGAATATATTTCACTTTACACAGCACGCAATTGCTATAATAAAAGGTATGACCAAAAAAAAGTAGCACTAAATTAAAAATCTCTAGCACCAAACACCAATAGTATTAAAAAGAAAAAGAAAAAGAAACATATCAAACAACCCCAACTCTTTGGTTTCAAATCTACTTCTAATCCAAACCAAACTAGAACAGACCACCAGAGAAGGGTTGCCGATTGACTGCTAGGTTTGCTTCTTCTTCTCTCTCTCTCTCTCTCTCCTCTCTTCTCTCTCTACAAGTCTCTATTTTTCTCTGTATATTCGAACCTTTGGATAATCCACCGTTGCCCTCTCTTTGGTAAGCAGGATTTTCCCTTTCTTTGGTAACTTGAAAACCACTTCTTTTGCTCTAAGAGAAATCCAAGCCCTTTGTTACCAGTTGAATCCATACACGTAGTATAAAGTTTGAATTAGGAGGACTCAAACTTTAGGGGAAATCGAGAGAGGTACCTTTTTTCGTCCCTCATTTTCAGTCTTTTTTTTTTATTGTTGTTTTGGTATACAATGGTGTACTCCTTAAAGAGTATCCCCCTTTTAATATTAGAATTTTCAAGTTGATACTTCACCATCCATAGTACCTGTTTGTCATTAATTGAACAATAACCATTCCAATAATACACTAATTCGCACTGGCAATCCACGAGAAAAACAAAGTATGCCTTCAAACTGTCATTACCATCTAACCTCCTGTCATACACATTTACTCTGACCAACCCACTGGCATTGGGTGCGCAAAGGAGGGAATATTTTATCAATATTTTATCAACCTTAATACTTTTTTGTTTGTATCTCAACCTCAACTGAGAAAATAAATTAGGCAAAGTAAGTTCAATATAACTGCAATCACTTGCTGAAACACCTTCAACAATACCAGTTCTTATATTGTCCACCTTCATTCACCTGAACATTACAAATAAAAATACATAAAATTAATTTTCTAAACAGTTTTAAAGTACATTTGACTCATTAACATAATTTTGCAGTCTTTTCCACTAACAGTAGCAGCCACTAAATATATGGCACCCTTTTGAATACTTCCAACATTTCTCAACAGCGTATCTTTGTAGTCCGTCCAAACATCAACTAGGAAGAACCGGTCCACAACTTCTATCCCGTGACAAACGTACTCTTTGTCCTTGCCACCAACGAGCTTGAATCTCATTTTCTTTAGCATCTGAAACCGGTCGGACTAGTCAGGATCAACAATCCAGGTCTCAGGATTACCCTCGCCAACTCCAATAAATATCTTGTCAAGTGTGGGGACGGAATCTGACGAAATATTATCACTTATGATGAAAAACAATATGTGGTGGACCACAGCTTCGTCTTTAGCATCTTGCCCCAATTGAACATTCCCAATTAATTTTATACCATTAACCATGATCTTGTCTGATTGACAATCAGATCTCTTATTACCCAACTCAATACCATTAAGCAATCTCACTACACTTTTATTATCAAATTTAACATCCCTTAATTGTTCATCGTACAGTTGTAACTTCATTACTCCCCTCTTAGTCTTCTTAATATATCGGGAAATATTCTGAACATACCGTCTGCAAATGTACGCCGCCTTAAAAGGTGCACGACCACGGTAACTACGCTTATATCCAATGGCCACCGGTGTCCTTGACTGACAGTACGCAAGGGAAGTCTGATACTGGCTACTCATTACTCTTTCCATTTTTTATAAAACACTCCAAATCTTTTATCCTACAAATTCTGCAGATTCTCTTACCTTTACTAACCCTTATGTTTAGACACCTTAGCTTTGATATTTTTTCCCTCTGCTCCTCGTACCCACGAACAAACTTCGCCGAAACTGACTACCACCTCTCTTTCCACAGTCCTATTTGCCATGTCAAAAAACAATCTACACACATTTGAGTGAACTGCTCATAATTCTCGGGATACTCTTCTAAGGAGTACAACATTGTATACCAAAACAATCAACAAAAAAAAAGACTGAAAAAGATGGACAAAACAAAGTACCAGAAAACAACTTCATCACAATAGCTATCCCACTACAAAAGCATATTCCTCTATACCATCAAATGTGTTCTGGTACCAAATAAATATGAAAACTGCCCCGTGATTGAATACGAAGATTCCCCATTCAAAATAATTCAAACACATTTATTTTCCCGCCTTTACTTTATGTCTATCATTTTGCAAGAATATTTACTTTACAATCACGCAAACCACCAGAAAAGTGACACGTGTATAGCACCATTTGGCAAAGGAATCAAAAGTAAGCGCCCCCTCCCCCCCCCCCTCCCGACATACACGCTAATCTGGGCCATCCATTGTTGTACTTTATGACACGTGTATGGATAAGGTTAAAAGGAAGTCACACCCAAGCCCAGGTGTGAGTGGTGAGAGTACTTTTGATTCCCTTGCCAAATAGTGCGATACACATGTCATGTTTGTGGTGGTTTGTGTAGTTGTAAAGGTAAGACGCTGTCAGAACGACTGACATAAAGCAAAGGTTGGAAAATGATTATGCTTTTGAATTATTTTGAATGGGGAATCTTCGTCCTTACACACAGGCCAATCTTGCTATATATTTGGTACCAGAAAACATGTTATGGCAGAGAGGAATATGCTTTTGCAGTGGGATAGCTATTGTGGTGACGTTGTTTTGTAGTACCTTGTTTCGTCCCTCCTTTTCTTTTTGTCTTTTTTGTTGATTTATTTGTATACAATGTACTCCTTAAAAGAGTATCTCGAGAATTATGGGTAGTTTACTCAAATGTGTGTAGATCGCTTTTGACATGGCAAATAGGATTGTGGGAAGAGAGCCGGTGGTCAGCTCCGGCGAAGTTTATTCCGGTGTACAAGGAGCAGAAGGCAAAAATATCAAAACTAAGGTGTCTGAACTGAAGGGTTAGTAGAGGTAAGAGAATCTGTAGAATTTGTAGGATAAAAGATTTGGAGTGTTTTATAAAAAATGGAAGGGGAAAAGACAATGAATGGCAAGATTGAGAAGTCGAAATCAAAGTATATTATAGTCAAGAAATTAAATGTGTGAAAATTGAATAATGAGAGTAACGAACCTGTGTTAACTTGTTTTGAATTTTGAATTTTTATTGATTTGTATGAATTTGCAGGTAGAGTTTTGGATTCTGAAAGTGTTCATTGAGTGAATGTACATTACACTCTTCCCCAATTCTTCTCTCTCTCTCTCTATATATATATACGTACATCATATGTCTCTATTTATCTATAAATGAGTTCTTCTTTTTCTTTTTCCCTCATACAGTTTTGTTTTCCAGAAGTAAATTTATTCTGTTGGAATTTTTGGATTATTGTTCCGATGGAGAGAAAAACCTATGATTAACTTTTGGGGAAATTTCCAAATGAACAATTTCAGCAAAATCTTTCAATTTCTTATTTTACTATGTTCAAATCTATGTATTCCTCTATCTTAGAACAAGGGTTTAATATTTATGATTTTTTTATTATTATCATTATTATTGAATTATGTGTTTGCAGATTACAAGTCATGAATTCCTCATAGACATTCTATTAGTTTGCTTTTCTTGTGAGTCTCTCTCTCTCTCTCTCTAGTTAGTTTTTGAATTACATAAATTGTAATGTGCAATTGGTATCTTCTCTTGATGGAACCAAAATGTGTGCTTCATGATGATCGACAACTCAAATGCATGTGTGTATTCAAAGGTATGAACAATAAATAAAAAAAATTTCTTGGAATTACATAGAAAAGGAATCTGAATATAAATATTACGAGATTTCATGTCTTAGAAACTCGAAAACAAACCTTCATTCTTGTAGCTTCCATAGCTATGGTACTCGCCATATTCTCTCACAAATGCTTTTTATGGATAAATTCTCACAAATGCTATGCTACCTTGAAAACAAACCCACATTCTTGTAGTAAATGCAATCATCACAAACAAGTCTCAATTTTAGACCAAAAAACAAAAGCAATGAATTTTCTTCCAATTCCAAATCAAACCTATCAAATTTTCAAACAAATCTAGTTTCAATATGAACCTATTTGTAACAATAAAAACTCATCAACAATCAAAACCCTTGATTCTATAATATCTCAAACTCCTTCAAATCTTTCTTGTTTCCCAACTCTCTCTTCTCTATCTTGTCTTTGCTTTTTCTCAATTTCAGTTGTAGCTTTGGCAACTAAAACAATCACTCTGAAACTTTCTCTTTATTTTTGTGATCTCTACTTTTTCGAGTTCATTTTCAGCTCATAATTCTTCTTTCTTTGCCTTCTCTGATGACTTGGCAAACCTTCCCAATGGAATCAGCATTGGTGAACTCATCGTTGATCTTTTCGCTAGGGCCACTAGTTTTCGATGGTGACACTACCGTCTATGACGGTGCTATGGTGGTGGTGGCCTAGTCGAGGACATGGCTTGTGACAACCCCAACGCGTACATTATTTTTTTATATTATTTGTGTGAGTTTAATTGCTTAATTATATGTTTAAGTGTGAATATTTGTTTGTTTATGGAATACCTGTTAGAATTGCCAACTTAGAGACAGAAATTGAGAGCCTTAACAGCTTGATAAATCGAAATTGACTAGCCAAATAGGCTAATTAAAATATTCAAAATTTTATGGCAACTTGAAATTTGATTCGGATCAAAATAATTAGAATAATTGATTAGAATTAATTAGAGTTAAGTGGGATTAATTAGTCCTAAGCAAGCTTAATTAACTTAAGCTAATTAAACCTATATATATATATGGCTTTAGCTTATGAGTTCATCATTTATATACACATATGAGCTAAAAATAGAGAGAGACTTGAGAATTCAACAAGTTCAGAGAGAGAAAGGTGAGAATTGTGGAGATTTGTAGAAGGCATGAATAATTGAGCTAGGATTGCACTTGAATTCAACTCTAGGTATGAAATTCATTCTTAAACTTTGAAAGTGAAACATATATAAGTTGAATTCATCAAGTTCCTAAGATCATTTGCATGTAATTGTGTAGAGGAAGCTAGAATTACCATGAATTTGGAAGAATTGAGCATGATTCTATACATGCATGCATGAATCACCAATTTGAGTTTGAATCCATGAAATTTTCTACATGCTAGAAGCTAGATTTGACATTTGTGAAGATCTTTCATAGTTCTAACACTTCTCATCTCATACATGGGAGTTTTGAAAAGAAAAGAGTGCAATTAATGTCATGCGTGGCTTTAACTTTATAGTTTCAGCTTATATTTGGAATTTGAAGCATGATTTTGAGCAATTGGTTTCAAATTGACTATGTTTTCATGCTAAAATGATTTACCATGTTTTTGTACCAACCATGCAAAGTTTGAACCATTAAATTGCAAGTTTGAACTTCAAACATAATTCTGGAAATTCCAGAATTCGAGTAGTTCACTCGAGCGATGGAAGTGTCGCTTGAGCGTACATTTCAAGCTCCTATTAGTTTTACAGACAAGTGTGCGCTCGAGCAAATCCACTTTTACTCAGTACTTGGCTCGAGCGACTACCGAGTGACTGTCGAGCGTGAAAATCGAGCATCCAGTACTTTTGCAGTCTTTGCAGACGACTTGAGCGACAAAGTGTGCACTCAAGCGAACCCTTTGCATATTGATGGACCGCTCGAGTGATAAAGTGTGCGCTCAAGCGAACACCCTACTTTCAGCAACTTTCAAAAAGCTTTCATAAGTGCATCATTGCATCTTCATTCTTATTAGAGCATTCTTAGACATTGATTAAGACATCAATAATAAGGAATTGATGTAGAAACATACAAGAAGCGAATTGAATTGAGATTAAACATTACATCAAAATAGAACCTCAATGTGTTTTTGTTATGTATTTTATGTAGGTGGACATCCGAGGCATAGCATCGATTTAACCCACTATGAGTAGTAACTTTATAGAGATATGTTCAAACTATATTTACTTTCGAAATTGTTATATGATTGGTTTATTGGAATGTTGTTTTCCTTTAATGAATGAAGTTCTTCTTTGAGTTGTGTTCGTGACATCCAATAATAAGGCCCTTGCCTAGGGAAAACAATACCATGGCCCATTGATTAATTGACAATACTATGGCCCAATGTCGTGGCCCATTAGATAATTGAAACATAGAGATCTCTGATGTTAGACCTTCGTGGTCACATTGACTATGGAACATTGACTGACCCTCATGGTCCCATTGATCGACCCTCGTGGTCCTATTGATCGACCTTTGTGGTCTCATTGATATCGAAATATTGTTACTGTATTGGATGTATCATTTGAAAAAACTGTTGCTATTATGTTATTATTGGATCATTGTGAATTGAATTGAAATGGGAATTATATTGAAACATTATCAAACTTCATTCATTTACCTCCTTTATTATGTTATTACTTACTAGGCCCTAGCTCACTATTTATATGTATATGTAGGTGAGCAAACTGAGCATCAAGGATAGAGAAGCCTCAAAGTCTACCCTTGTGTCAGCCGTTTTGAAAGCTCCCTAGTTGGAGTAAGCTTAGGCTTGAATAGATCCAAGCAAGTCAAAACCTCTATTGTGATGCATTTTTTATTTTGTATTTTTGTTTTGTTATTTGGAGGTTATTTTTGAACTTAAAACTATGGACGTTTGACTTATGTACTACGTGCTAAAGATTTACCGTGTTGTATGAATGTACATATGTCAAAGTGGCTACACAGCTATTATATGAGGTTTGTAATGTATGCACAGCTCAATGGTTCATCTTTATGTTTCATATTGCTTCCGTTAAGCCTCGTAAATTATATTGACATTGATTTTGTTTATTGAGGTTGTAGGTAATCTCAAGATTATTGGCCAATCATGATGCTAAACCTATAGAGGCAGGTTTGTGTCGTGACAGATATCAGAGCATGAGTTACATCTCACTCGCTTTGCCATTGAGCTATAGGGAGTCTAGAAAAGGCTTAAGGATTGCATTCTTGTGCATTTGAATATTGAAGTGAGATAACTTGTGCATAATTGAATATATGAATTTGTGTGTGTGAGTATATTGTGTTTGTTATAATACAAAGTTTCATATAAAAAATGGTGAGAACAAAAGGTGATGAGCTGAAGGAATCAACATCCTCAAGGTTAGACAAGATAGAAAGGATGATAAACGACATGGCCGAGAACCTAAGGAGACAACAACAACAATCGCCACCTCCACCTGCACCTCCACCTCCACCACCAATGCCTATGCCACCTCCAATACTAGGGTGTCAGACTGGTGATTGTACTATTGCATTGATTAAGGAATTCAAGAAGATTAAAACAGCCCTTGTTTCATGGGCGGATGGAACCACTTAAAGCTAAAGCCTGGGTACTTGGAATAGAAAAACTGTTTGAGGTGTTTTCTTGTACTGAGACTTAGAAAGTCTTGTTAGTTGCATTCACCTTAGAAGATGAAGCAAGGCGTTGGTGGATGTTAGTGAGTGAAGAAAATAAAGATATTAGCTAGACTCGATTCCTAGAAATTTTCTACGAAAAGTACTTTCTTCAGTGTATCAGAGATAGAAAAGTGTCAGAGTTTGAACAGTTAAAGCAAGGAAACAAGTCAGTTTGAATAGAGTTTGCGCCACACCTGACAGACACCAACTACAAAAACCAAAGAAGTTTGAGGGAGGCCTATGTGATTCAATCCGGGAGAAGGTTAATGTGTTCAAATTGCTAAAATATGTGGATGTACTAGATAGGGCATTGACGTCATAAACAAACATGGCCAACTGTAATAAGAAGTTTGAATGGAGAGGCAAAAGATAGAATTTTAATAAGGGAACAACGTCAACAAACAAGAAGTCAAAGTCTGGGGCTTCTAGTAACTTCAGGTCAAACCAAAGTGGCAACTCAATACCTACTTGCGTTGTGTGCGGGAAGAGGCACCGAGGTGTTTGTTATCGTACTATAGGGGCCTGCTATCAGTGTGGAAAAGTCGAGCATATGGAAAAAGATTGTACACAGCCACGTCAGGGTGGTAACCGATATACTACTAGTTCTATCGGGTCTATTCCAACAGCGAAGCCAACCGCAACACTACCCACAACAAGAAATGATTTGAGATAAGAAAGAGTTTTTGCTCTTGTACCGAGGGATGCTCAAAACACGAAGGCAATAGTGTCAGGTATAATTTCTATTTGTGATTAGCCTGCATGTCTTAATTGATTCAGGGTCTATACATTCTTTTGTTTCTATGGTGTTTGCTGAAACTCTGAATTGACCTATGGAAACATTGAGATATATATTGTCTGTTGCATCACCTATGAGGGGATCTATATTATGTTCATCTGTATATGTTGTATGTGAATTATTAATCAGGAATGATGTTTTGTATGCTAATTTAATACCTTTAGACATGAGACATTTTGATGTTATTTTGGGTATGAATTAGCTATCTAAATACCATGCAACCATTGATTATACTTTAAAATGAGTGATATTCTGCCCCCCTAGACAGGATGAATTTTATTTTGAGGGAAAGGGTGTAGCTCCACCACCATATCTTATATCTGCTATGAAAGCTTGAAAATTGATTAGTAAGGATTGTCAAGGGTATTTATGTAGTGTAATGATCAAACAAACCATGAAAATTACCCTAGACAGTATACCAATGGTGAAGGACTTTCCTGATGTATTTCCGAATGAGTTACTCGAACAATTAGTCGATAGGGAGATTGAATTTACAATTGATGTAATATCGGGTACACAACCAATATCTAAAACTCCTTACCTTATGTCTGCTACATAAATGAAAGAATTGAAAATCCAATTGTAGGAATTGCTTGACAAAGGGTTTATTCACCTGAGTACATCGTTGTGTGGTGCACCACTCCTTTTTGTGAAAAAGAAAGCTGGTACTCTTCGTCTATGTATCGATTATCAGGAACTCAATAAGGTAACCATGAAGAATAAATGTCCGTTGTCTCGTATTGACAATTTATTTGATCAGTTATAGGGGCTAGATATTTTCAAAAATTGACTTGAGATCGGGATATCATCAGTTGAAGGTAAGGGCTGAAGATATTGAAAAGACTGCCTTCCAAACCAGGTACGGACACTATGAGATTTTAGTCATGTCTTTCGGAGTCAGAAATGCACCCACAGCATTCATAGATTTGATGAATAGGATTTTTAAACCCTTTTTAGACGAATTCATTGTTGTGTTTATTGATGACATTTTGATCTATTCACAAAGTAGAAATGACCATAAACAACACTTGACAATGACCCTTCAGACACTTAAAGAAAAACAATGGTATAGGAAATTCAAAAAGTGTGAATTCTAGTTAGATAAGATTGCATTTTTGGGGCATGTCATCGATAAAAATGGTATCTCTGTTGACCCTCAAAAGATAGAAGTAATTATTGATTGGCCTACCCCGACTAACGTGACTAAGGTCCATAGTTTTATAAGATTAGCAGGTTATTATCGGAGATTTGTTAAAGACTTCTTAAAAATTATTGTACCGTTGACCTAATTGACTCGAAAATAGGAACCATTTGTGTGGACAGAACAGAGGAATCAACTTTTTGAGAACTGAAAATAAGATTGACCAAGCTTCAATCCTTACTATACCCTCAAGTACTGAAGGATTTGTAATTTATAACGATGCATCTTATAAGGATATGGGTTGTGTTTTAATGCAGAATGGCGCAGTGATTGCATATGCCTCTCGACAGTTGAGATCACATGAGAAGAATTATCCAACACACAACTTAGAGCTTGCCGCAGTTGTGTTTGCATTGAAAATATGGTGAAATTACTTTTATAGGGCTAAATGTGAAGTATACACAGATCATAAAAGCATGAAGTACTTTTTCACGCAGAAGGGATTAAACATGAGTCAGAGGTAATGGCTTGAATTAATCAAAAACTATGATCTACAAATTCATTACCACCCCGGCAAGGCCAATACTGTGGCAGATGCACTTAGCAGAAAGAATGTGGGAGGTCTAGCCTGTTTGCTTACAAATCAAAAAGAGCTTCTACAAGAATTTGAAAAGCGTGAAGTATAAGTGGTGCCTTTTGAACAAAATGGTTTAATAGCCGCAATGTCCACAAAACCAGCAATTATCAAAGAGATCAAACAAAAGCAAATGAATGATGAGTTTCTGAAGAAGATTTGCGATGAGTTTGAAGCTAAACCTAAACCGAAATTCACAATTGAAGACTCAGTATTAAAATTTCAGGGGAGACTTTGTGTTCCTAATGATACAGAACTAAAAAGAAGAATTCTAGAAGAAACTCATAAGTCAATGTTTGCTATGCACCCGGGGAATACCAAAATGTATCAAGATTTGAAGTTAGTGTATTGGTGGCCCAATATGAAAAGAGAAGTTGCCAAATTCAACTCCAAATGCTTACAGTGTTAACAAGTAAAAGCGAAGCATCAAAAATCGGTAGGCTTGCTTCAGTCCCTCCCTATTCTGGAATGGAAATGAGAACACATAACCATAGACTTCATCGTCGGTCTACCTCGAACATCTAGAGGTATGAATGCTATTTGGGTTATAGTTGATAGGTTAACAAAGTCTGCTCATTTTCTTATTGTGAATACCTCATTTAATACCTATAGACTTGCCACTATTTACATTGATGAGATTATCCGTTCACATGGGGTTCCAATGTCTATTGTATCAGATAGGGATCCTAAATTTGTTTCTAGATTTTGGCATAGTCTATAGAGTATAATGGGAACAAAGTTAAGGTTCAGCACAGCTTTTCATCCGCAAACTAACAGACAAACAGAGAGAACTATTCAGACTTTAGAGGACATGCTTCATATATGTGTGTTGGAATTTCAAGGCAGCTGGAAAATGTATTTGCCATTAGCTGAATTTACTTATAATAACAGTTTCCACGTTAGCATTAGTAATGGTGCCATATGAGGCACTATATGGTAGAAAGTGTAGATCTCTAGTTTGTTGGACTAAGGTTGGTGATAGGGCTATATATGAGACAAAACTTGTGCAGCAAACGACTGAAAAGATAAAGATCATTCAACAACGGCTCAAAACTGCACAAAGCCGAAAAAAGAGTTGCGCAGATCAGCGAAGAAGAGATTTAGAGTATGAAGTGAGGGATCATGTATTTATCAAAGTAACACCGATGAAAGGGCAAACAAGATCCGATAAAAAAGGGAAACTGACTCCTCATTACATTGGACAGTTCCAAATCGTTGAAAGATTAGGTCCTGTTGTTTACCGAATTGCCTTACCACTAGGAATGGAACAAATAGACAACGTATTTCATGTGTCTATGCTTCGAGGCTACCTTAAAGATCCATTTCATGTAATTAATTATCACCTAATTGCTTTAGATGGAGATATGACCTATGAAGAATGGCCGGTGCAGATTATTAACCGACAAGTGAAACAGTTGAGAAATAGATTGATTCTAATGGTCACGGTAGAATGGACGGAACATTATAGAAAAGAAGCCAATTGGGAAAAAGAAGATGAGATGCGACAACGATACCTGCATTTGTTTCCATACAAAGGTAACTTAAGTTTAGAAAACCAAACTTTCTAAGGGGGAGAGACTGTGACGACCCCAACGCGTACATTTTTTTTTTTTATATTATTTGTGTGAGTTTAATTTCTTAAATATATGTTTAAGTGTAAATATTTGTTTGTTTATGGAATACCTGTTAGAATGGTCGACATAAAGACAGAAATTGACTAGCCAAATAGGCTAATTAGAATATTTAGAATTTTATGGCAACTTGATATTTGATTCAAATCAAAATAATTAGAATAATTGATTAGAATTAATTAGAGTTAAGTGGGATTAATTAGTTCTAAGCAAGCTTAATTAACTTAAACAAATTAAACCTATATATATATATTGCTTTAGCTTATGAGTTCATCATTTATATACATATAAGCTAAAAATAGAGAGAGACTTGAGAATTCAACAAGTTTAGAGAGAGAAATGTGAGAATTGTGGAGATTTGTAGAAGGCTTGAAGAATTGAGTTAGGATTGCACTTGAATTCAACTCTAGGTATGAAATTCATCCTTAAACTTTGAAAATGAAACATATAGAAGTTGAATTCATCAAGTTCCTAAGTTCATTTGCATGTGATTGTGTAAAGGAAGCTAGAATTACCATGAATTTGGAAGAATTGAGCATGATTCTATACA
This sequence comes from Camellia japonica, assembly GCA_030407325.1. Lineage (NCBI taxonomy): Eukaryota > Viridiplantae > Streptophyta > Magnoliopsida > Ericales > Theaceae > Camellia > Camellia japonica. The sequence continues at coordinate 59,848,770 of JAPPVO010000029.1, forward strand.
TGCATGCATGAATCACCAATTTGAGTTTGAATCCCATGAAATTTTCCACATGCATAAATTGACATTTTTGAAGATCTTTCATAGTTTTAACACTTCTCATCTCATACATTGAAGTTTTGAAAAGAAAATAGTGCAATTAATGTCATGCATGGTTTTAACTTTATAGTTTAAGCTTAAATTTTGAATTTGGAGCATGACTTTGAGCAATTGGTTTCAAATTGACTATGTTTTCATGTTCTAAAATTATTTTCCATGTTTTTGTACCAATCATGCAAAGTTCGAACTATTAAATTGCAAGTTTGAACTTCAAACATAATTCTGGAAATTCCAGAATTCGAGAAGTTTGCTCGAGCGATGGAAGTGTCGCTCGAACGTACATTTCAAGCTCCTAGTAGTTTTACAGACAATTGCCCAATGGCTCGAGTGACCAAGTGTGCACTCAAGCAAACCCACTTTTACTTAGTACTTGGCTCGAGCGACTATTGAGCGACCGTCGAGCTTGAAAATCGAGCATCCAGTACTTTTGCAGTCTTAACAAACGGCACGAGCGACAAAGTGTGCATTCTAGTGAGCCCTTTGCATATTGATAGACCGCTTGAACGACAAAGTGTGCGCTCGAGCAAACACCCTGTTTTCAGCAACTTTCAAAAGCGTTCGTAAGTGCACCATTGCATCCTCATGCTTATTAGAGCATTCCTAGACATTGATTAAGACATCAATAATAAGGAATTGATGTAGAAACATACAAGATATGAATTGAATTGAGATTAAACGTTACACTGAAACAGAACCTCAATGTGTTTTTGCTATGTATTTTGTATAGGTGGACGTTCGAGACATAGCGTCAATTTAACCCATTGTGAGTAGTAACTTTATAAAGATATGTTCAAACTATATTTACTTTCAAAATTGTTATATGATTGGTTTATTGGAATGTTGTTTTCCTTTAATGAAAGAAGTTCTTCTTTGAAATATGTTCGTCGTATCCAATAGTAAGGCCCTTGCTTAGGGGAAATAATATCATGGCCCATTGGCCCTCACCCGGGGGAAACAATACTATGGCCTATTGGATAATTGAAATATAGAGATCTCTGATGTTAGACCTTTGTGGTCACATTAACTATGGAACATTGATTGACCCTCGTGGTCCCATTGATCGACCGTCGTGGTCCCATAGATCGACCCTCGTGATCCCATTGATATCGAAATATTGTTACTTTATTGGATGTATCATTTGAAAAGAAAATTTTTATTGTGCTATTATTGGATCATTGTGAATTAAATTGAAATGGGAATTGTATTGAAACATTATCGAAGTTCATTCATTTACCTCATTTATTCTGTATTACTCACTAGGCCCTAACTCACTATTTATATATATATATAGGTGAACAAACTGAGCATTAAAGATAGAAAAGCCTCTGAGTCTACCCCCGTGTTAGTCATTTTGAAAGCTCCCTAGTTGGAGCAAGCTTGGGCTTGAGTGGAGCCACAAGTCAAAACCCGTATTATGAAACAATTTTTATTTTGTATTTTTGTTTTGTTATTTGGGGGATATTTTTGAAGTTAAAACTATGGACGTTTGACTTATGTACTACATGCTAAAGATTTACCGTGTTGTATGAATGTACATATGTTAGAGTGGCTGCACAGCTATTGTATAAGGTTTTTCATGTTTGCACAGCTCAATGGTTCATCTTTATGTTTTATATTATTTCCACTAAGCCCCATAAATTATATTGACATTGATTTTGTCTATTGAGGCCGTAGGTAATCTCAAGAATGCTGGCCGGTCATGATGCTAAACCTATAGGGACGGGTTTAGGTTGTGACATGGTTAAAGAGAAAGCCCTTAGGGGAAAGGTGGTGGGGAGATGCATGGCAAGAAGGCTTTGAGTGTAGATTTGAAAAGAGAGCGATACAAGAATGATCAGAGAGAAAAAAAAGACAAAAGCCTTCTTGAAGCCATGGTTTTTTAGTTATAGAGAGAGAGAGAGAGAGAGAGAAACTAGGGTTTGTCTGTATGACTCTCTCAGTTTGTTTAATTTGGACAGATAAGAAAAAAAATAGTAAGACAGATAGCCAAAAATACTGGAACATATAGATTCAATATGTACAAATAAGCAAAAACACTAGGACCAACAAGCAAAAAAAAATAGGACAGATAGATTCAATTTGAACAGATAAAAAAAAAACTAGCACAAATAGGTAAATAATTTGGATAGATAGGTTCAAAAAATTAAAAATAAAAATTTGTACAAATAAATTTCTTAAACCCTTAATACATAGACTTTTCACCAATAAATGTCCTTATCTCGCCAACAAAACCACCCTTCTCAATGAGTTATACGGGTGGGAATGTGGATTTATCAAGGATTATCTCTATAATATATCATCTATTTTTTTCAATATGATAAAATTAAAACCCAAAATATTATACACAGCATTCATTTTCATTAATTGATTTGTCATATTACATCATTTAACTTTTATCAATTATAAATTCCTATTAATAATAAACTATATTATCTGTAATTTTTATTAATATTTTTATTTTTTAAGTTATAAAATTAACTCGCCTCCGCTCCAATCCTAACCCACCCTTGCCACCAACCCAATTTACCCCACTCCCTACGTTTAAGAGTAATAAATAAAAAAATAAAATCAATATTGTAACCAATATGTATGCCCTCTTGACATTAAACTTCTGACTCCGTTACTTAATAATGATCTATAAAAAAATACAATTGATAAGTGAGATTACACTCAATTATAATAAAATCCACATTTAAAATAAATCTCAACTATTCAATATATTTTTTTTGTCATTTATTCTATATTTCTATTATGTGCTCTTAGTGATAAGTTTTGGACCATGCTTTGGGAGGTCCCAAAACACAAACTATATGATTACAATAAGTAACCGACCATGGACCCATCACACAAATCCTTATTGGGAATAAAAAGGACATGACCTAATCACCCCCAATAGATAATTCAACCTCAACCACCTTTAATATATACATGTCATCCAAAGTTTTGTTCTATGTTGGTGTGTCATCTCTCTCATTGCATAAGCATCTCAAAAATGTTAGAATATATAACTAATCCTTGTTCTTTTTCTTTCTCCCAAGGGGACAACCATAATTTTTAAATACCATTAATTATATGTTTAGTATCAAAGTGACTTTTGTGTGATAACTTTCCTAAACCATTTGTAAACATTATGTACCATAGACACATAAAGCTGACTATTAGGCAGATAATAATTATTATTAAATATTAAATAATTTTTTATAAATATAATTATACTGTCTTTAATACTAGGAGCCTTTGGATCATCAAGATTTTTATTTTGTTGAACATTTAAATAAATATTTTTTTTATATCTTTGAATGATATGTTTTTATTCCGTCTTTGTTAAGGGACCTACAAATTAAGGTAGTGTTTGGTAGAGTTTTGTAAATGTGATTTGAGAGTATGAGTTGTATTTTGAGTTTGTGTGTTGTGCAATTATAATTTGAGTGTAGAAAATTTGTTTGGTAAAGAGTTTTGAAAATAGTTTTGGAAAAGATGTTTGATTTGAGTGGGGAATTGTTGATGTGACATTTGATATGTGATACAAAAATTTACAACTCATAACTAAACATACAATTCAAAATTATTTTAAAGCACATAAAAAATTCAGAAAATATTTTTTTCGATTATAAATTAATTAACATATCAATTGTTAAAAAAAAAAAAAAAAAATGTCAACCGGCCGGTCAACCGGCCGGACGACCCTAACGAAAAAAAAAAAAAACAGACAACGCGCAGAACAGACGAGCAGAACAACGCAGAAAAACAAAGCTTTCGGCAGAGTTTTGGAAAATTAATTCCAAAACTCCTACCAAACACCATTCTCAAACTCACATGTTGAAAACGATTTCTAGAATCGTTCCAAACAGAGCCTAATATTTTTTAATTTTGGTGGGTGTTTGGTTGAATTTTTTTTTTAATTTCTTATTAGACATTTGGATGATGAATTTTTATTTATTATCAGACCTACGAAAAAGAAGTCTTTATTTTGCAAGGAATTTAAATTTATTTTTTTTTATAACCTTTTGGGTAGGGAGAATATTTTGTTATTAACGTTTTGACTAGGAAATTTTAATTTTATTTTACTTGGCCTTTAATCAAGGAATTTTTTTATTTATTTATTTTTTGTTGAAACTTTCAACCATCAAAAAAAAATAATAAAAATAAAAAAATTAAGAAGATTTTCTTAGGGAAGAAAAAAATACAGTTGGGTTGCCCTTTTCAACAATATGATATGGTTCAATGATTATGATTTGATATATGGAAAGAGGCATTGTCAAATTGGCATTATATGATGATGTATGGATGATGTGAAAGGCACGTGGATAATAGTACTAGATTAATAGTGGAGACTGACATTTTTATCATGCCATTATTAATCAGTTTTTCCAAAATTTAAATTTCATGGAATTTTCAAAATATATTCTTATATTTATTTTTGAGTGTGGTGTTTATTTAGCATTTTTAAAAATTAATGTTATACTTACTTTTAAAAACTTTTTTCAAGGGGATAAAATTTGGATTAACCGGACGTTCAGTCGATTAACCGGAACAGTATTCTTCTTTTTTTCACATGTTGTTTTTATATTATAAAAAAAAATATTTACAAAATTTTTTTAAAATTTTTTATGAGTTTTGAATAGAATTTTGGGTGGTGTGTTTAGTTATGAATTATAAGTTTTTGTATCAAATATCATATATCACATTACTCAATTCAAACTCAATTTAAAATTCTTTTCAAACTCATAACCAAACAAATTTTTCACACTCAAATCATAATTTCAAAACTCACAAACTCAAAATATAACTCTATTCTTAAATTATAATTCTAAAATTCTACCAAACACTACTGTTATTTCTCAAATTTAAAGGGAGTTGCTATTCTTAATTTATTTTTGCTCTAAATATATATATATATATATATATATATATTATTTTATTTTTGTCTTTATTAAACATAGAGGGTGTTTGGCAAAAAAAAAATTTAACCTATTTTAGGCTAAAATTTATAAAAAGATAAAATATGCTAAAATAGCTAATAAAATAAAATGTCACATCAAATCTATAACAATTTTATTTTTTTCTCACAAATATCACATCCAACTATAAAAAAAATCCAATCATCTTCCTAAACACAAAAAATTTAACCTACTAAAATAACAACTTCCCAAACATTTACATAGTTATTATTCACATTGTACTTTGCTCGAAATACAATTTTTTCTATGTATAATAAGGATAAATAAAAATAAAAATAAAAAGTATATTTAGGCTTCATTTGCGATAAGTTATTTTAGTAACTTTTTAACTTTTTATGAAAAGATGTACAGAAAAGTAGATAAAGTAATGTGACAACTTATAGTGACTTTTTGACTTTTTAACTAAAACAGAAAGTTACCAAACGAGGCCTTAGAGTAAAGTAAAGTCGGAATAGCTTTAAATTACTTTATGAACTTGTATTTTTAAAACATAATTTGAATAAATTTTTGTTAGCGTCATATTTAAACCTACTGATGATACAGTTTGTTCCAACGGAACGGGTCAAACTGATCCACGCTTCCCAAGCCAGTGTCCGAATGACCAAGCCCACAGAGGAACCTGCACAAGAGTTCAACGGAAAACGGGGAGTCTCCTAGCGAACCCTCCGACGAGCAAGTTAGAAAGAGAGGCGGTATGCAGAGATAGATTAGAGATAGAAAGCTTAACATTTTTCTTATCTTCGACGTCTGCTTATATCCTCTGGTAATCATTTCGTTGTCCCTTCCGACCTGTCATCTTGGCCGAAAGTCTATACTCTAGCTTACCTTGTTTATAGTGAAAGCGTTCTGTCCCGACGGAGAGGGGTTATTGCAATAAATGCTGTAAGGGGCCTCATTAATGGTGATGTGCAGTGGCAATAACTTTGCAGATCTTTGTCTGCTTATGTGACTTGTCCTTCTCTTGCCATGTGTCTTGATGTCATTGGTTCTCATTACTACGTGGGGCTTCAGCAATGCTGGGCTTTAACATTTGAGTTATGTATTAGGCCCTAAATGGTGGGCTATAATCTTTATGGGCTTATCCATGTCAGTAGTTCCCCATTCCCAAGTGCAGCTTTAGTCTAACGAAGGAAATAATGAAGAAAATGAGGGTTGTGAGAGGCCGGCAGGGTGAAGGCCGACTGAGAGGAATGACCGACCATAAGGAGGGCCGACCGTGAAGGGTGGCCGAGTGGAGGGACCGACCATGAAGAGGGCCGACCACGAAGGGTGGCCGAGAGAAGGGACCGACCATGAGGAGGGCCGACCGCGAAGGGTGGCCGAGTGGAGGGACCGACCATGAGGAGGGCCGACCGCGAAGGGTGGCCGAGTGGAGGGACCGACCGTGAGGAAGGCCGACCGCAAAGGGTGACCAAGTGGAGGGGCCGACCATGAGGAAGGCCAACCGCGAAGGGTGACCAAGTGGCGGTGCGCGGGGCTCGAAGGGTGGCAGGGCACGTGGTGATTTGAAGTGGAAAAGACAAGGTAGGGGAAAGGGGCAGTGGATCGTGGGCGTACGCGTGGCGGAATCCTGTAGTGGGGAAGGTTAGACGTTTGGGCAAAAAGTGAAACGATAAGTCATTATAGGGTATTGAAAAGACAGTTTTGGCGGATTGTTGAAAATTTTCAAACTGGTGAAAATTAATTATGACCCTTGGAATACAGGCAAGCCTTGGGCTTTTGGTATTATCCGTTTTACATACCTGTTTGCAAACAACCAAAATACTCCAAGTGTAAACTCCTTTGTGTCGAGTGATACCCCTTTGCGACATTTTGTTGACTATCTCGCACCAGCATCTGAAGCTATTCGCAGACACACAAGAGAGATGGCCCAAGAAGAAGCAACAACCGCGAGGGTTGATCCATTAGGCCACGACGATGCGATAGATTTGGCGGAACAATATCGCACGGAGAGGCGAGTGGGAAGCGAGGTGGAGCCAGTGGGGCGACCTCGTTCGTCCACAATGATAGCGACTGCACAACCAATCAGCCAGGTTGAGCCAGATCACTGGCATACGAAGGCCGACAAGTCAACCGTTACCGCGGAGGAATTGGTGGGTATACGCGAGAAATACCAGATTCCCGTAGAATAGAGTTAAATTTGCCGACAACGAAGGAGAGGCCATCCGACGCCCGACCGGGGGAGTTTGCCCTCTACGAGAAGGCGTTGAAGGGAGGGTTGAGGTTGCCGCTTCCGCAGGTGGTAGTGGATGTCCTAAACCGGTTGGAAGTGGCACCGAGTCAACTAATGCCCAACACGTGGAAGATTGTACTGGCCTGTGCAAATGCGTGGCCGAGGGCGAACGAGGGGGCGGCTATGACGGTGGACGAGTTTTTTGCATGCTACAAGGCCTTGGGGCAGCAAGAAACTTGGGTCACTTTGTAGGCGGCGGCAGGGAGGGGCCTGGTGGCGGGGTTGCCGTCATCAATAAAGGGGTGGAGGCCGCGGTGGTTCTACGTGTCCGCAAATGGAGGAGTTAGAGTGCGCACGGTGTGGAGAGTGCCCACCAAGTCTGTGGAGCCATAGCTGGGGGCAGTAGTTGAGGAGAGGGTAAAGAAGGTAAAGGCATGGAGGGAGAAGGAGGGCGCCAAATGGGACGAGCTCGTTCAGCCGTCAGCCTTGTTTGCTGCAAGGTTGGGCCCTCAGCCGACCAGTGGAGACCTGGAACCGGCGGAATTAGAGGTGAGAAGGAAGGCGCAAGAGGCAGAGGATAAGACCATTCTCGTCAAGGCCAGTAAATTCAAAGAGTCACAGGCAGACCTGCCGCCGAAGCCGATCATAAGGGAGAGGATCCGACCGCGCCCCAAACCGCTGGGGGAAAAGGACTTGGGTGAATTTGAGCCGCAACTGCCCCCAATTGATCCTTTGAAGGAAAAGGCCAACAAGGAAGTGGAGGCTGTGGCGAAGAAAAAGAGAAGGGTAAGGGAGAGGGAGGAGGGGCCAGCCTTGAAGATGAGGAAGGAGGTGACGGCGGAGGAGACCCCCGAAGTGGGGTTGGGGGAAGCAGCAAAGGGGGTGGAGAGTGGGGCGACTGGCCCTGAAGAACAAATGGCAAGTGGGGCAATTGGTGCTGAGCAGAGGGCAAAACCACAGCCTAACGAGGGTCTTGCGCCCCAATGAGAAGGAGAGGGGCTGGGTTGAAGACCGCCTTCTACCACGTTCCAGCGGTGTCCGGGCGAGTGGAAGGAGAAGGGAGAGAAGCCAGGATGACTGCAGATCGCCTCTTGGGAGTAGTGGAAGACGCAGTCGTGCACTTGGTGGCTGGTTTTACTGAGGCTGAGCTGCTAAAGGGGTTATGTTCTGCCCAGATGGAGGCGACTGCCTTAACAGGAGCCCTGTTGAACAAGCGGCGGCGGCGAAGGGCGAAGTGAGGAAGGAGAGTGTCACAACCCAAACCCGGCCCTAAGGGTTTAGCACCGTAACCGGCCAGTAATCCGTGATTACCGAAGGCCTGCTTAACAGTAATACAGTATAACAGAGTTCAGGGCCTGGCGGAAGCCAATACAGTAAATAACTAGTGTCCATTGAGCTGTGGAAATCTGTATGCCAAAAACATTTTTCACGCACTCATACAGTTCGAAACCGTACGTCTGTACAATCATACAAACATTCAGTACGGGGACTTAATCCCTCGATAACAGTACAGTAAAACAGTAAACAGTCTATACAATCCGTTCGGTCAATACAAAACAGTGAGACAGTACAAAAAGGGGAAGTACTAGAACACCCCTAAGCCTTAGCATAACAGGCTCGGAACCTCGCAGTGAGGCACACAGGCTGGCTTGACAAAACTGGGGACCAACCCACGCTCCTAGCTCTGGTCTGGCTGCTGAGAACCTACATATATATATAAACAGTGAGCTAAAGCCCAGTGAATAACATAATGTATAAAGAGGTTAAGAATGTAATGTCCTTACAGTAATGAAAACGGTTCATTAAACAGTCTTTCAGTCAGAACAGTCATACAGTCATATGTGGTACATCCATTAGCATAACAGTAAGCAGTAGGTCTTAAAGACCGAACAGTAATGATGGCCAGTCATTCAGTAAACAGTATGGTTCCACAAGGGAACCGATAGAGATCTCGTAACAGTAACAGTCAGTAACAGTAGTGCTAAGGATGCCACAGTACAGTTCAGAAATAAAGGACATACATTCATTCAGTAAATAATTCCAGTTCAGTAAACAGTTCAGTGCAGTAGTATTCAAAAGATAGTCATTTTGAACATATCTTTACACAATTGTTACTCACAGAGTTCTGGGCTACAGTGTGCTAGAGCGCGTCTCTCCAGTCGCCAACCCTATACAGTTAACAGGATGAACACACTCTAAGTTTCACAGTTGGGAGAGATAATCATTAAATCCCTAATTTGCCCCGGTTGTGTTCTACATCTAAATCCTCATTAAGATGTCTTAAACTAGGCCCAAGAATGCCTAGAATGGAATGAGGATGCAAAGATGTGCTTAGAAAACAATTTTCAGAAATTCAGTGAAACAGGGTTCCGCTCGAGCGCAGGTTTCCCCGCTCGAGCGTACAAGCAAACAAAGGTCCCCGCTCGAGCTCCAACTTCCCCGCTCGAGCGTGACACACAATCCTCCGCTCGAGCTTACATTTACCCGCTCGAGCGGTCTGATAAACAATGCAAAGTACTGGATGCATGATTTCTCCGCTCGAGCGCGCATTACTCCGCTCGAGCGGACTGTAAAACAAGTCGAAGAAAGTGCTGGGAGCATGATTTCCCCGCTCGAGCGGCACTTACCCCGCTCGAGCGCGACTGCAAAAATCTGGAAAATCCAGGTGTTGTGTTCCAAGTTCAAAACTCAACTTTGATGCTCCCAATTCGATCCCCTTGGGCCTATTTCTGGAAAATCCTTATAACACATAGAATATCATGTTTTAAAGCTCAATTTGTAAAATCAAGGCCCAAGGATGTTTCAAACAAACTCAATTTCAAACCCATTTCCATGATCAATACTCCAACATGACATGCATGAATTTCAAACCAATTTAGAGCCTCAAAGCTTGCTCAAGTGAGCTCAAATCTTTGAAAACAAGATAAAATCATGGTCTTAAACATCAACATGAACATGCATGCATCATTTGCCAAGAAATCAACCCAAACTCTTCAATATACACATGCATGCATGGAATGAGCTCCAAATCAACATTTTAGAGCCAAATCATGGTTCAACTCTCAAATTTGGCATGAATCATGCAAGAACAGGTTTAAACTCAACAATAAGAGGTTCAATGGCCTACCTCAAGTCTTGTATTCAAGGTCTATGGCTCAAATAGCAACCACACTTCAATCCTCCAACAATCCAAGCAAAAACCAAGCAAGATGAGATGGAAATCAACTCTCTCACTTCACTCTCTCTCTCTCTAATTCGGCAAGGACAATGAAGTTTGGTCTGAGGAAATGTTTTGATTATGCACATACAAGGCTTCAAACAAGATTAAACAAAGGCCCCACTAGGTGGCAAAAGTGTAATTACAACAAACTCTTAAATTGGCTTAAATTGATCTAATTTAATCGCACCTAATCAGTTTTCAGATAATTATACCATTAAATCACAAATATTCTACTGATCCCAAAACTCTAAACGGTTCCTAATTCGGCGCCGATAAGGCCTTCAATTAGCAGTTAAATACAGTATGAACAGATAATCAAATAGATCAGACAGATAGAATATGCAATACAATAGATAAACTCAATCATTTCAGTTTCAATTTCAGTCAGTCAGTTCCATACTTTATTCAGTCCAATTATCAGTCATTATCAGTTCAGTTTAGCAGTAATCAGTATCTAATTCAGTGGTTTTATCGGTAATCATACGAGGGTTGTTACAGTCTCCCCTCCTTATAAGGAGTTTAGTCCTCTAAACTCGAGTTACCTTCAATCTGGAAGAAAACAGGGTTCAGTGGGAACAAATCAGGATATCTTTTCGCCATGTCATCTTCCTTTCCCAAGTGGCATACACCACCATGGTTCTGTCAGTCAACTTTCACTAGTGGGATTTCCTTGTTCCTCAGTTTCTTGATCCGCCGGTTTACAATCTGTATAGGCCGTTCCTCGTAAGTGTAGTCATCACTCAACACGATACGAGTAGGCTCAATCACATGAAACGGATCTCAAAGGTAGTCTCTCAACATCGAAATGTGGAAGACGTTATGCATATGCTCCATTTCAGGAGGAAGTGCTACTTGATACGCCACCGGATTGATTTTCTCAATCACCTCATACGGTCCGACATACCGCGGCGCTAACTTGCCTTTGACTCCAAAACGAGTCTGGCCTTTCATTGGTGTCACTTTCACAAAAACGTGATCACCTACTTCATACTCTCTATCCCGTCTTCTAACATCTGCATAGCTCTTCTGTCTACTCTGTGCAGTTTTCAGTCTCTGCTGTATCAGCTTTATCTTTTCAGTCGTTTCATAAACAATTTCGGGCCCAAGCAAAGGCCCATCTCCAACTTCTACCCAGCAAATTGGAGATCTACACTTTCTGCCATACAATGCCTCGAAAGGCGCCATACCAATACTCGAATGGTAGCTGTTGTTGTAGGCGAATTCAGCCAATGGCAAATGACTTTCCCAGTTTCCTTGGAAATCAAGGATACACATTCTCAGTAGGTCCTCTAAAGTTTGGATGGTCCTTTCTGACTGTCCATCCGTCTGAGGATGATAGGCACTACTCAGCCTCAATTCAGTATCCAATGCAGTCTGTAGGCTTTGCCAGAACCTCGATGTAAACTTCGAATCCCTGTCAGAAACAATAGATACAGGCACTCCATGCAATCTAACAATTTCATCAATATAGATAACAGCCAATTTATCCGCATTATAGATTGTCTTGACAGGTAGGAAGTGTGCAGATTTAGTCAGTCTATCAACAATAACCCAAATTGAATCCATACCTTTTCCGGAGCAAGGTAACCCAACGATAAAATCCATCGTAATATGTTCCCATTTCCACTCCGGTATGGGTAAGGGTTGTAGTAATCCGGCAGGTCGTTGATGTTCAGCTTTGACTTGTTGGCAATGAAGACACTTAGACACAAAGTCGGCAATTTCTTTCTTCATTCCCGGCCACCAGAAATTCTGTTTCAGATCTTGATACATCTTCGTATTCCCCGGGTGGATCGAAAACTTCGAACTGTGGCCTTCTTGGAGAACTCTTCTTTTCAATTCAGTGTCATTTGGTACACACAGTCTATCTTGAAATTTCAGTACATTGTTGTCAAATTTGAACCCTGGTCTCGGTTTAGAATCTTTTTCTTCAATAATCTTTTTCAAGAAATCATCCAGTTGTTGTTTTTCCTTAATCTCTTCAATCAATGCTGGTTGAGCAGTAATGGCAGCTAAGGTTCCACCTTGTTCCTTCAAAACAATTTCAATCTCAGACTTTTCCAGATCATGAAGCAATTCTTTCTGTCCGGTGAGCAAACAAGCTAAGTTGGTAATTGACTTTCGGCTCAATGCATCGGCAACAGTGTTAGCTTTTCCCGGATGGTACAAAATCTGTAGGTCATAATCTTTGATCAGTTCCAGCCATCTCCGCTGTCTCATATTCAGTTCTTTCTGAGTGAAAAAGTACTTCAAACTCTTGTGGTCAGTATACACTTCGCACGTTGCTCCATACAAGTAGTGACGCCAAATTTTCAATGCAAAAACCACTGCAGCAAGTTCCAAATCATGGGTTGGGTAATTCTTTTCATGCGGTCTCAACTGTCGGGAAGCATAAGCAATAACTCTCCCATTCTGCATTAAAACACATCCCAAACCCTTATGAGAAGCATCACTATATACAGTATAACCATCCGTACCTGAAGGTAGAGTCAAAACTGGTGCAGTCACAAGTCGAGTTTTCAATTCTTGGAATGCTGATTCCCTTTGGTCAGTCCAGTCAAATGATGTCCCCTTCTGGGTTAACTGAGTCAATGGTAGGGCAATCTTGGAGAAACCTTTGACAAATCTTCTGTAGTATCCAGCCAATCCCAAAAAGCTTCGGACTTCGGTTACATTCGTTGGTCTAGGCCAGTTCACTACAGCTTCAATTTTCTGTGGATCAACAGAAATTCCACCTTTGCTAATAACATGCCCCAAAAACATCACATGATCAAGCCAAAATTCACATTTAGACAGTTTAGCATACAGTTTCTGTTCTCTTAAAGTCTGCAGGGCAAGTCTTAGATGGTGTTCATGTTCTTCAACAGTCTTAGAATAAATCAGTATGTCATCAATAAAGACCACAACGAAATCATCAAGGTACGGTTTGAAAATTCTGTTCATAAGGTCCATAAATGCAGCAGGGGCATTCGTGACTCCGAACGGCATAACTAAAAATTCATAATGTCCATATCTTGTTCTAAAAGCAGTCTTATCAATATCTCCCGGTTTAACCTTCAGTTGATGGTACCCCGATCTAAGATCAATCTTGGAAAACACTTGTGCACCCTGTAACTGGTCAAATAAATCATCAATACGCGGTAATGGATATTTATTCTTTACAGTTACCTTGTTCAGTTCGCGGTAATCAATACACAGTCTCAGTGAGCCATCTTTCTTCTTTACAAACAAAACAGGTGCACCCCACGGTGAAGTACTAGGTCTGATAAACTTCTTGTCTAACAGCTCTTGCAATTGCACTTTCAATTCCTTCAGTTCAGTTGGGGCCATTCTGTAAGGAGCTTTCGATATCGGCTATGTACCCGGAATCACATCCACAGTAAATTCAATTTCCCTGTCAATCAAATCCCCTGGCAAATCATCTGGAAATACATCTGGGAATTCTCTGACTATAGGAATACAATTCACATCAGTTTTAACACTATCATCAGCAGACACAGTCAGTACAGAACACAGATATCCTTTACACCCCTTTCTAATCAGTCTAACAGCTTTTACAGAAGAAATCAGATACGGTGGGGGTACTACTCCAATCCCATTAAACACAAATTCCGGTAAGCCCGGTGGACGGAAAACTACTTGTTTTGTTACACAGTCTATAGTGGCATGATATTTTTGTAACCAATCCATCCCCAATATTACATCAAAGTGATCGATATTCAATGGCAGTAAATCAATAAATAGATGCATATCCCCAACAATAATTTCACAGGCAGGATACATATATGCACATGTCATGGATCCCCCAACAGGTGATGATACAGCTAGCAGGTAATTCATGGGTTCTAAGGGTCTATTCAATTTACGCGAAAAAGCATACGATACATACGAATGCGTAGACCCCGAATCAATCAACACATATGCATTTTAAGCACAGATGGAGAGGATACCTGACACAACAGTCTCAGTGTTTTGCACGTCTCCCGGTACTAGGGCGAACACTCGGCCCTGCCTCATAGGCTCTTTCCCGGTAGCTTTGGGGTTAGGCTTCGGTGCTACATTTGATGCTGCTACGCTCGGTGCAGCTTTACTACTGGATTGCGGGGCAGAGGGACAGTCTTTAATTCTGTGGCCCACCTTGCCACACCTGAAACAAGCTCCAGAAATCTGATAGTAAACCCCTTTGTGCTTGTTGCCACATATCGAGCAGGGTGGAGTAAATCCACTCCCTTGGCTGGGGCTAGTTGTCGACCCAGTATTCTGTTTCTTGTTTACTGGGTTATGCTTGCCTTTCTTGAATTTGAAACCCTGCCTTTTACCATGCCATTCAGTTGTTGGTGTTTCAGTTTTCAGTGCTTCAATATTTGATTCGGCCATCAAGGCCCTATCAAGAACACCCACATAAGTTGGCAATTTCAACATGTTGACTCGGTCAAGGATAGCAACATTCAGGCCACCTTCAAATCTCCTGGCCTTCTTGTATTCAGTATCCACCATATGTGGTGCATATCGAGCAAGTCGGTAAACTTTGTTTCATACTCAGCAACTGACATTTGCCCTGCTTTAACTGTTCAAATTCAGTGACCTTCCTGTCCCTAACACACTGAGGGAAGTACTTTTCGAAGAAGGCTACTTTAAACTGAGCCCAAGTCATAACTACATTATCATCACGAGTAAGCATCTACCACCTTCTCGCTTCTTCTTGCAAGGTGAAGGTAGCTAACAGTACTTTGTTTGCCTCCGAACACGGAAACACTTCAAACAGTTTCTCAGTCTCCAAAACCCATGCTTCAGCCTTCAATGGTTCAAGGCCTCCCTGAAAGGATGGCGGTTTCAACTTGCTGAACTTCTGGGTAAGAGCGATAATATCCCCCTCATTTACATTCACATTTTGCACATTCTGTTCCGGCTGCACCGGAAGAGGAGGAGGAGGAGGTGGCTGTTGATTCTGTTGTTGATCCAATCTTTCAATTATCAGTCCCATCATTAGTTCAAGTCTGGCCATTCTAGCCTCAGATGATTCAGGTTCATTAGCAGCATTTGCATTATCCATTTTTCTATAAACAGTTATAACAGTTTCAATCGTAGGCAGTTATAACAGTTATCATTATCAGTGGTTTAACATTTTAACATTTAATCAATCAGTCATAAGCACACACTTTTCAAATTCGTGAGATGCCCTAATTACTTTTCTAGGACACCCTATAGCTCATTTGGACACGTGTGTGCGGTATAACTCGTGGTTAAGTATCGCTCTGATACCACTCTGTCACGACCCAAACCCGGCCCTAAGGGTTTAGCACCGTAACCGGCCAGTAATCCATGATTACCGAAGGCCTGCTTAACAGTAATACAGTATAACAGAGTTCAGGGCCTGGCGGAAGCCAATACAGTAAATAACTAGTGTCCATTGAGCTGTGGAAATCTGTATGCCAAAAACATTTTTCACGCACTCATACAGTTCGAAACCGTACGGTCTGTACAATCATACACAAACATTCAGTACGGGGACTTAATCGCTCGATAACAGTACAGTAAAACAGTAAACAGTCTATACAATCCGTTCGGTCAATACAAAACAGTGAGACAGTACAAAAAGGGGGAGAATACTAGAACACCCCTAAGCCTTAGCATAACAGGCTCGGAACCTCGCAGTGAGGCACACAGGCTGGCTTGACAAAACTGGGGACCAACCCACGCTCCTAGTTCTGGTCTGGCTGCTGAGAACCTACATATATATATAAACAGTGAGCTAAAGCCCAGTGAATAACATAATGTATAAAGAGGTTAAGAATGTAATGTCCTTACAGTAATGAAAACGTTCATTAAACAGTCTTTCAGTCAGAACAGTCATACAGTCATATGTGGTACATCCATTAGCATAACAGTAAGCAGTAGGTCTTAAAGACCGAACAGTAATGATGGCCAGTCATTCAGTAAACAGTATGGTTCCACAAGGGAACCGACAGAGATCTCTGTAATAGTAACAGTCAGTAACAGTAGTGCTAAGGATGCCACAGTACAGTTCAGAAATAAAGGACATACATTCATTCAGTAAATAATTCCAGTTCAGTAAACAGTTCAGTGCAGTATTCAAAAGATAGTCATTTTGAACATATCTTTACACAATTGTTACTCACAGAGTTCTGGGCTACAGTGTGCTAGAGCGCGTCTCTCCAGTCGCCAACCCTATACAGTTAACAGGATGAACACACTCTAAGTTTCACAGTTGGGAGAGATAATCATTAAATCCCTAATTTGCCCCGGTGTGTTCTACATCTAAATCCTCATTAAGATGTCTTAAACTAGGCCCAAGAATGCCTAGAATGGAATGAGGATGCAAAGATGTGCTTAGAAAACATTTTCAGAAATTCAGTGAAACAGGGTTCCGCTCGAGCGCAGGTTTCCCCGCTCGAGCGTACAAGCAAACAAAGGTCCCCGCTCGAGCTCCAACTTCCCCGCTCGAGCGTGACACACAATCCTCCGCTCGAGCTTACATTTACCCGCTCGAGCGGTCTGATAAACAATGCAAAGTACTGGATGCATGATTTCTCCGCTCGAGCGCGCATTACTCCGCTCGAGCGGACTGTAAAACAAGTCGAAGAAAGTGCTGGGAGCATGATTTCCCCGCTCGAGCGGCACTTACCCCGCTCGAGCGGACTGCAAAAATCTGGAAAATCCAGGTTTGTGTTCCAAGTTCAAAACTCAACTTTGATGCTCCCAATTCGATCCCCTTGGGCCTATTTCTGGAAAATCCTTATAAACACATAGAATATCATGTTTTAAAGCTCAATTTGTAAAATCAAGGCCCAAGGATGTTTCAAACAAACTCAATTTCAAACCCATTTCCATGATCAATACTCCAACATGACATGCATGAATTTCAAACCAATTTAGAGCCTCAAAGCTTGCTCAAGTGAGCTCAAATCTTTGAAAACAAGATAAAATCATGGTCTTAAACATCAACATGAACATGCATGCATCATTATGCCAAGAAATCAACCCAAACTCTTCAATATACACATGCATGCATGGAATGAGCTCCAAATCAACATTTTAGAGCCAAATCATGGTTCAACTCTCAAATTTGGCATGAATCATGCAAGAACAGGTTTAAACTCAACAATAAGAGGTTCAATGGCCTACCTCAAGTCTTGTATTCAAGGTCTATGGGCTCAAATAGCAACCACACTTCAATCCTCCAACAATCCAAGCAAAAACCAAGCAAGATGAGATGGAAATCAACTCTCTCACTTCACTCTCTCTCTCTCTCTAATTTCGGCAAGGACAATGAAGTTTGGTCTGAGGAAATGTTTTGATTATGCACACACAAGGCTTCAAACAAGATTAAACAAAGGCCCCACTAGGTGGCAAAAGTGTAATTACAACAAACTCTTAAATTGGCTTAAATTGATCTAATTTAATCGCACCTAATCAGTTTTCAGATAATTATACTATTAAATCACAAATATTCTACTGATCCAAAACTCTAAACGGTTCCTAATTCGGCCGCCGATAAGGCCTTCAATTAGCAGTTTAAATACAGTATGAACAGATAATCAAATAGATCAGACAGATAGAATATGCAATACAATAGATAAACTCAATCATTTCAGTTTCAATTTCAGTCAGTCAGTTCCATACTTTATTCAGTCCAATTATCAGTCATTATCAGTTCAGTTTAGCAGTAATCAGTATCTAATTCAGTGGTTTTATCGGTAATCAATACGAGGGTTGTTACAGAGAGGGAAAAGTTGGGGCAGGTGGAGGCCCAGCTTGAAAATTTCAAGAATGAGAGCGCAGGCTGGAGGAAGGCTGCGCAGAGTGCTTGTGCCAGGGGGTTGGAGGAGGCTCAGAAGGCGAAGAAGATAGGGGTGTTGGCGATGGTGCAGAGCAATGTTGCCGATCGTACCCAGGCTGAGCTGCTTGCGGCCAAGTTGGAACTGGAGGACGAATGCCACAAGGTGGTGTCACTCTAGTTCCAGCTGGTTGGCGAGCAGAAGAAGCTGGAAGAGGCCCAGAACGCCTGCACCGTTGCCAACGAACGGTGGGATGAGGCGATGACGTGTAACGAGGATCTGCGCGCCCAGTCGATCAAAGAAAAGGAAGAAGCAGATCTAAAGATCGCGGGGTTGGAGAAGGATCTGGCAGACGAGTGCGCCAGGGCAGCGACAGAGAATGCGGGGTTGGAGAAGGAGTTGGAGGAAAAAAAGACCAAGGCAGCCTCTGAAAGGGCAGCATACCCCAACTATGCATCACAGCAGTAGAGCAGTTCAAGGGGTCTGCTGACTTTCAGATGGCTGTCGATATCACGATTGCCAACAACTTGGCGAGAGAGGGGTCTGGGGGGGCTGGCCCGTCGGGGGCGACCGCTGAGAGTAGGAGTGAAAAAGAAGTAATCCAAAGCTTCCAGCGGTCGGACTTCTACAAACACGAGATGGCTGAGTTCTGGGACAGCGGCTGGAAGATGTTTAAACGCAAAGCAGAAAAGCTGTTCCCAGACTTAAACTTCAATAGTGTAAAGATTGATGAAGACGACGTGGCCCAGACCCCCTTAGATGAGGGTGTTGAAGAAGAAGACCTCGTCTCAAGTGAAGAGGAATGATTGGTGCAAACAAAATTTGTACTCAGAGTTTTGGTGTTTTTGTTTTGTTGTTTTTTTTTTTTTTTTTTTGGAATTTTTGTAATAAACTTATGTATAAGCTTGTGAATGAATAAAATTATGAGTTGTGTTTGTGTTTTTATGCTATTGTTTGTATTGTTTAAGGATCTGCAAAGAATGAAAGTGGTGACTTACACAGGGCTCGTGTATAAATTATTGTGAAGTTTAAAATGTAAGAAAACCTCAACGTAGAGTGAAGTTTAAAATGTAGGAAAACCTCAATGCAGAGTGAAGTTTAAAATGTAGGAAAACCTCAATGCAGAGTGAAGTTTAAAATGTAAGAATGTTAAAAACGTGAAGTTATGAATCACGACCCAGCAAGGAGCCAGTCTGACTTGGAAAACGTTAAACTGGAATTTGACTAAGTATGGCAACTATGCCACAATCATGAAGTTGCAAGAATGGCCTTGGCCGAGCGCTTCATTCGTGCTCAGTTCGGGTTGAGCCATGATTAACTCGGTCGGGCTGTCTCTTCAAGTAACTCAGTCTGGCTGAGCTCTTCATGGTCAGTCTGACTGAGGCTTTAAGTGACTCGGGTTGGCTGAGCTCTTCATGCTCAGTCTGGCTGAGGCTTTAAGTGACTCAGTCTGGCTGAGCTCTTCATGCTCAGTCTGGCTGAGGCTTGTCATGCTCAGTCTGGCTGAGGCTGTTCACGCTTAGTCTGGCTGAGCTCTTCATGCTCAGTCTAGCTGAGGCTTTCGTGCTCAGTCTGGCTGAGGCTTTAAGTGACTCAGTCTGGCTAAGCTCTTCATGCTCAGTCCGGCTGAGGCTTGTCGTGCTCAGTCTAGCTGAGGCTTTAAGTGACTCAGTCTGGCTGAGCTCTTCATGCTCGGTCTGGCTGAGGCTTGTCGTGCTCAGTCTGGCTGAGGCTTTAAGTGACTCAATCTGGCTGAGCTCTTCATGCTCAGTCTGGCTGAGGCTTGTAACTGAGTGCTGCAATCAAAACGTTATTGAGGTACCACACAGATAATTGAGATATAAGATTGTTGTTGTGTAAAGTGTAGCCCATTTGATCATAAATTTACATCATGTGAGAGAAGAAGAAGAACATCCAAGTGTGTAGATTGCCAAAACGGAAAATACAATAACTGATCAATACAAAAATAGGGATTTATTGAAAATAACGCTTCAAGTGTTCGGCGTTCCACGGATGGAGGAGGTCTCGGCCTTCCATGTCCTGAAGTCGGTAAGTGCCCGGACGAGGTCTGGCTTTGACAACGTAAGGTCCTTCCCACTTGGCTGCCAATTTTCCCTCAGTCGGATTTTTGGTGGCAAGGGTTACTTCGCGCAAAGGTCCCCCGCGGCGAATTCCCTTGATCGGACTTTGCGATTGTAATGTGTTCTCATTTTCTGTTGGTATGAGGCTCGTCTGACAGCAGTGGTTTCTCAAGCTCTTCAATTAGGTCTAGGTCTGCCCGACGCAGCTCCTCAGTTAGTTCTGGATTCGGATGTAGAATTCTTGGGGTAGGCAGACCGATTTCCACTGGGATGACCGCCTCAGCGCCGTATGTTAAGCGAAAGGGGGTCTCCCCAGTGGGGGTTCGAGCGGTAGTGTGGTAGGCCCAGAGTACATTCGGTAATTCCTCAGCCTAGAGTCCCTTAACAGCTTCCAACTTAGTCTTCATGATCTTGAGAAGAGAACGGTTGGTAACCTCAAGTTGGCCATTGGCTTGGGGATGACCTGGGGAAGAGAAACATGGCTGGATTTGAAATTCTGCACAGAATTTCCTAAACTTGGCATTGTCGAATTGTTTGCCGTTGTCGGAGACGATGGCTTGTGGGATGCCAAATCTGCATACGATCGACTGCCAGATGAATCTAGTTGTGTTCCACTCGGTAATTCTGGCAAGGGGTTCTGCCTCCACCCATTTAGTGAAGTAATCAATGGTGACAATGGCGAATTTGGTTTGGCCTCGGCCAGTGGGCAATGGGCCAACTAGGTCGATCCCCCATTTGGCGAATGGGTAGGGACTACAAAGTGTGATCAATTCTGTAGAAGGAGCATGGGGGATGTTAGCAAAACGCTGGCACTTATCACATTTGAGCACGAAGTCAATCGCATCTTGATTGAGAGTAGGCTAGAAATAACCAGTGCGAAGTATTTTGTGGGCTAGGGACCGGGCGCCCGAATGATTACCGCAGATACCCTCATGGATTTCCTTCATTACGTAGGTTGCTTGAGCAGGATTGAAGCATCTGAGGTATGGGCGTGAAAAATCACGTTTGTACAAAAGGCCGCTAACAAGGATGTAGTTGAACGACCGGGCCCTAATTTTGGCGGCCTGCTATTTGTCGGCTGGCAGTTCCCCCGTTGTCAGAAATAGAGAGATGTCGGCCGCCCAAGGAATAGGTTCGTTTTGGAGGAAGTAGACTTGCTGCTGGTTTGGAGAGATGGCAAGGTGGGCCAGGTACTCGAGGCGGACACCGTGGCTGAGGTCTGACTGGTCTGCCAAAGCCAACTGAGTCATTTCATCTACCTTGGAGTTATTCGTTCGAGGGATGTGCTTGATGTGGAAATTATTGAAGATGCGAGCAAGAGGGAGTGCAATATCCCTATAAGCCCGCATTATGTCTTCCTTGGCGTCGAATTCCCCCGTGATTTGTCCGACAATAAGTTGGGAATCGCTGAACACTTGGATATGGCTGACACCAATGTCTCTGGCGAGGCGAAGACCTACAATCAATGCCTCATATTCAGCCTCATTATTGCTTGCGTCGAACAAGAAGCGGAGAGCACATTTTAAATAACCCCCCTCTGGAGCGGTGAGGATGAGACCAACCCCACTGCCTTCTTTGCGGGATGAGCCGTCGACGTTGAGGGTCCAAGAGTGGGGGTCTTCCGGCTCGGTAGGGGGTGGCAGGGGCGGAGGAGCTGTGGTCGGAGTGGGATTAGTGAATTCCAGAATGAAATCGGCAATAGCCTGCCCTTTAATCGCCGTTCGAGGCCGGTAGGAGATGTCAAATTGGCTGAGCTCGACCGACCATTGCATAAGTCTGCCGGAAAGTTCTGGTTGTTGCATTATCTTCTTCAATGGTTGGTCAGTGAGGACCACTATGGAATGGGCTTGGAAGTACGAACAGAGTCGTCTGGAGGCGATGACCAAGGCCAAGGACATTTTTTCTAACAACAGGTAGTTCTGTTCCGCTCTCCTGAGAGCTCGACTGATGTAGTAGACCGGTCGCTGGACAGAGCTGTCTTCCCTGATGAGTGCTGCACTGACTGCAGTGTTTGACACAGCTAAATAGAGGAAGAGGGGTTCGCTCGTGATTGCCTGAGAAAGTAGGGGGGGTTGGCCATGCACTGTTTTAACTGCTGAAAGGCCTCTTCAGACTCTGTCGTCCACTCAAAAGTTTGCCGAAGAACTTTGAAGAAGGGGAGGCACTTGTCCATTGCGCAGGAAATAAAGCGGTTGAGGGCGGCAACTTGGCCAGTAAGCCTCTGAACCTCCTTAACCATTCTGGGTGACTGCATTTCAATTAAGGCCTTGATCTTTTCGGGGTTAGCTTCGATGCCCTGCTGACTGACCATGAAACCCAAGAACTTTCCAGATCCTACGCCGAAGGCGCATTTC
The DNA here is from genome assembly GCA_030407325.1 of Camellia japonica. Lineage (NCBI taxonomy): Eukaryota > Viridiplantae > Streptophyta > Magnoliopsida > Ericales > Theaceae > Camellia > Camellia japonica. The sequence goes on from JAPPVO010000029.1 coordinate 59,871,454, forward strand.
TCCAGATTGAGCTTCATTTGATGCTTTCGTAGGGTTGTGAAGGTCTCTCGCAGGTCGGCCAGATGATCAATGGAGAGCTTGCTCTTGACTAGCATGTCGTCGACGTATACTTCCATGTTCCGGCCTATCTGGTGATGAAAGACGGCATTGACCAACCATTGGTAAGTGGCTCCAGCATTTTTCAACCCAAATGGCATCACACGATAATGGTAGGTGCCTCGGTCGGTGATGAAGGAGGTGTGTTCCTGGTCAGACGGGTGCATCAAAATTTGGTTGTATCCAGAGAAGGCATCCATGAAACTGAGCATTTGGTGGCCGGCCGTGGCGTTAACCAGCAGATCTATGCGAGAAAGAGGATAGTTGTCTTTTGGGGCAAGCTCGGTTGAGGTCGGAGTAGTCGACACAGAGTCGCCATTTACCATTATTTTTACGAACTAGAACCACATTCGACAGCCATATGGGGTAGTCCACATTTGTGATAAACTGTGCCTCAAAGAGCTTATCTACTTCAGAAGCAATAAGGTTATTGCGCTCCGGGTGAAAGATGCGTTGCTTTTGGCAGATGGGTCAGAAATGGGGCTCAATGCTGAGACGGTGGGTGATGAAGAAGGGGTCAATACCTGGCATGTCGGAGTGGGTCCAGGCAAATACGTCGTTGTGCTCAATCAAGAGGGCGGTGAGGTCAGCCTTGGCCTGGGAGGATAGTTGGCTGCCGATCTTGGCAGTTTTTGCCGGGTTGGTGGGATCGATGAGAACCTCGACAAGCTCTTCCACTGGTTCCCCTCTAACCAGCTCGTCCTCGTCTCTGACGTCGAGTCCTTCAATGATCATGACCTCCTTGAGCTTGACCTCTTTAAGTGAGGCAACATAACATTCCCTGGCCATAGTCTGCTCTCCCCTGACCGTGCCGACCCCAAGATCGGTGGAGGAACTTGACGGCAAGATGGAAAGTGGATATAATAGCTTGGAAGGCATTTAGGGCGGTGCGGCCGAGGATGATGTTGTAGGTGGAGGGACAGTCAACGACCAGGAAAGTAAGCAACTTGGTGGTCTGCCATAGGTATTCTCCGATGGTGATGGGAAGATCGATGGAGCCGATGGAGGTCACCCGGTCTCCAGTGAAACCGACCAACGGGGTTTGGAGAGGAGACATACTTTCTTCCCCAATCTTGAGCTGGCGGAAGGCATTTAGGAAGATGATGTCTGAAGAACTGCCATTGTCGACGAGGACCCGTCTGACTTTGTAATTGGAAAGGAGGGCAGAAATGACGAGGGGGTCGTCGTGGGGGTAACGGATGCCTGTGCAGTCGGCTTCCGTAAAGGTGATGGGCTCCATCCACTGCTTGGGCTGTTTGGGAGGGCGGTCTAATGTGGCAACTTCTTTGTCTGAGCCCTGTCTTATCTTTCTGAGTTCTGCCCGCTGAGCCGAGCAGGATGGACCTCCACAAGCAAGCCCGCCGGCTATGACTCTGATTTCTCCGACAGGAGGGGCAGGGTTACCTTGTGCTCGGGGTTGCTGTGGAGGGCGATCATGGCCAGGGTTAGGTTGTGCTGGTTGTCGGGGAGGAGTGCGCCGGCGGTTGTTTCTGATGGGTTCGGTCCTTTGCCTTTGCTGAGGGCGGGTGTCCGTGAACCGACTGAGACGTCCCTGACGTATCAAGCCCTCGACCTAATCTTTGAGGTTAACACACTCCTCAGTATTATGACCGTGGTCCTGGTGAAAACGGCAATATTTGGACTGGTCTCACCGATTGGAAGGAGACCGAGATGGTTGGGGCCATTTCAGGGGGTAGTCTCGTTGGATCTGATTGAGGACTTGCTCCATGGGGAAATTAAGGGGTGTGTACCGTTCGAACCGGCCGGGCGGTCGGGCTGGTGCCGACCGATCGGCTCTGGAGGGTCGGTCAGTGTACTGAGGTGTTTGGTTATTGTACTGGGTGTTTCTGGTATCTGAGTCCTTTCTCTTCTCTCTGGGGGTCGGGTTTTTGATTGTAGGGTTCTGGCGAGCGGCTAGGGAATCTTCTGCGTTCATGTATTTTTGGGCTTTGGAAAGAAGGGTTGCCATGGAGGTCGGGGGGTTTTTTGAGAGGGAGAAAAGGAAATCAGATGATCGTAGGTCAGCCATGAATGCCGTAAGGATGACCTTGTCAGCGTTTTCCGCCACCTGCAGAGCTTCGGTGTTGAAGCGGGTGACAAAGCTGCGCAACGACTCCCCCCTCAGTCTGACGGATGTTAAGGAGCTGGGTTGCCGGACGCCGCTGGCGCTGGGCTCCAATGAAATGGCTGAGAAATGAGTCACTGAGGTGCTGGAAAGTGGAGATAGAGTCTGCTGGCAGTTGACTAAACCAGAGTCGAGCCGACCCCTTAAGTGTCACGGGGAAAGCCCGACACATGATTTTTTCGGGGAATGCATGGAGGATCATGACGGTTCTGTAGGTCTCCAAGTGATCGACTGGGTCCGTTGTACCGTCAAAAGAGTCGATCGTGGGCATTTTGAACTTAGAAGGTAGAGGTTTGTCCCTGATGGAGGCAACAAATAGGGAGTTGGCTGTGGTAGATGGTTTATGCTGTATGTTCTGCATGACCCCTTGGAGTTAGAGCTTCATGGCTTGGAGTTCTGCGTCCCAGAGAGGAATGTTGTCACCACCGGAAGGCAGCGGGGGCTGGACGCTACTGGCCTCTCCTTCAGGGGTTGGTGCCGAGATCGATGGATGTGGGCCCCGGGGTGGCAGGTTTATACCTGGGGGATGGGGTTGCAAGCCTCCCGAGTTGGGTGGATTAGACTGCTGGATAGTATGGCTCGGGGCTCGCTCTTGGTTGGATGGGATATCTGGAGGTGGTGGAGGAGGCATAGGAAGGTTCTTTGGAGTAGAGCATTAATCAGGGCTTGGTTTTGCTCGGCCAGGCGGTTAATGCTGTTGGTGAGCTCGGTGAAATACTGTGATGGATTATTTGGATTGGGAGGGTCGGCTTGATGATCGGCAACATTGGGGTGAGAAGCCATGGATCTAGTTGTGACCATCCACCTTCACAGGTGGTAGGAGGGGGTTATGGAGAGAGGGTTTCCGGCGACAATGAGCACAACTGGCGTGCGGAACAAAAACTTTCCCACAGACGGCGCCAACTGATGATACAGTTTGTTCCAGACGGAACGGGTCGAACTGATCCACACTTCCCAAGCCGGTGTCCGAATGACCAAGCCCACAGAGGAACCTGCACAAGAGTTCAACGGGGAACGGGAAGTCCCCCAGCGAACCCTCCGACGAGCAAGTTAGAAAGAGAGGCGGTATGCAGAGATAGATTAGAGATAGAAAGCTTAACCTTTTTCTTGTCTTCGACGTCTGCTTATATCCTCTGGTAATCATTTCGTTGTCCCTTCCGACCTGTCACGTTGGCCAAAAGTCTATGCTCTAGTTTACCTTGTTCATGGTAAAGGCGTTATGTCCCGACGGAGAGGGGTTATCGCAATAAATGCTGTAAGGAGGCCTCATTAATGGTGATGTGCAGTGGCAATAACTTTGCAGATCTTTGTCTGCTTATGTGGCTTGTCCTTCTCTTGCCATGTGTCTTGATATCATTGGTTCTTATTGCTACGTGGGGCTTCAGCAATGCTGGGCTTTAGCATTTGAGTTATGTATTGGGCCCTAAATGGTGGGCTGTAATCTTTATGGGCTTACCCATGTCACCTACCAATTACAGGCTGACACATGACAAGCAAGGGGCAATGCATAAATACAATAAATCATTGAAGAGTTCTTACCTTCAAAACTGTTCATGTGATCCGCGAGTGCAAGATTTCAACCGTTACTCTTAAACCACACGTTGAAGGCACATGAAGAAAATGTTATTTAAGGAACAGTTGCAAGCAGTTATGCACACTTAAATGGAGAGACCCTAAGAAGTAGCTCAAGAAAATGAGATCATGGTGAAAAGAATCAGTCCAACTGCTTTGAAGGTGTCAAAGGGAAACTATAAACAGATGGAAGTAAAGACTAAGAAAACTCCGACCAAATCCAAACTCTACATCTTTGTCAATTTCATTTATCTTTAAATTTCAGCACTCTATTTTTCAATACTTTACTTTCATGCATTACACTTACATTTCATAACACTTAGTAAAATAATTAATAAAATATGTAATTACAGGTCGTTTTAAAGTTTTGAAATTGCCTTCACTAACACTTTGTAATTGTTTATTCAATTAATCAATTACAATTTTTGTCCAGTCTCTCCCTCTCATTCTGCTACGAATTTAAATCAAAATATTGGTTCATCTTTTTAACACGACACAATAAAGTTCTCTTCATTAAGGCTAAGAAAATCTTAATACAATCGTCTGATAAATTTGATATTTATTATCTGTAAGGACCTTTTAGATTCTTGCTGGCACGCTTTAATTACATTTATAACCTTTGAAGTGTCAAAAATAGCTAAGAATTTTATAACAAATTAATCAAAGTCATATTTTTAAATATAAGTTCACAAATATATATATATATATATAATTTTTAAAAATATGTTTTGTTTTTTATTTTTATTTTTCTAAAATCGAGCAAATTACAATGTTATTCCTTGATATTTGTTTTCTCTTATGTTATTTTGGTTCTTAGAATTCTAATTGACTTAATTTTGAATTTTAATTTCACATTATGTGTTATTTTAGTTCAATTAATAACTGGCGTTTACATTTTTTTATTTATGAAAACTTAGAATGTGGGCCAAAAATAGTAGACATGTGAAAGAGAGAAAGAATATATATATATATTTGTGTGTGTCTAAAATTTCACCAATTTCCCATCCACGCAAAAGATTGGATGTGGCTAATTTAGGTTATTGAATTGTCAAATGCTTTTGTTATATACTTTCACTTCGATTTTGAAAATGTATTCTTTTATACAAACCGATATTTGAGTTTTTATATAATTTATTCTTTTACCAATCCATCAACACTTGAAGAGTGAGTTGAACAATATTTAGGACAACAGTGGCAACTTGCGGAACATGAGACGGGGTTGCTTTCCTTAATCGGAGGGCATGGGATTGTGCTCAACTAAGCAGGCGGCATATAGAGAAGGCTAGTAAGTGTGACAATCCTAATAGGTTTGACTAGCTTTGATTTTGTTCAAGGAAAATGTTTGGAACCTCCACAAAGGAGGATTTCCATGATCCCCACTGATGTATTGATCATTGATGTGTTTGAATTTTTTTTTTTTTTTGGGAGTTATGTCTGACAGTGATATGAATGGTTCAGATCATGAAGATCCCCATGATCCCCACTGATGTATTGACCATTGATGTGTTTGAATTTTTTTTGAAAGTTGTATCTGACAGTGACATGAATGGTTCAGATCATTTTGAAAGTTGTGAAGTTGTATTTTGTGAAGGTCTCTATCATTACTGTTTGTTCAAACAGCTTTGTAAACATAGAATCCACTTTCCTTGTCTAACGTGCTCTTAGCACATGAGCATTGGTTTTTAGGAATAAGACAAACATTTCCATAACTTCCCTTTAAACTTCTTTACTCTATTTGGCAACAAACAAAACCAGCCATTACTATCATTCTACCACTTTTCGCCACCTTGTACCATTCTCACCACTACAAAACAACACCTTAACATCGACCATATAAATTTGTTGATAATCGCAACAAAAATCCTTGGATCAAAGAGGGAAGAGAAATAAAGAGAACATGAGAAAGAGAGAGAATGAATTTTCTCCAACCTTCTTTTCTCTTTCTCTAGCTGTAGCAACCTCTAGCCTCATTTCCCACCCCCAACAATTCCTTGCATCCGCCATCCCCCACTCTAGCTGTCTTACCTTCATCACCACTCTTACTTACGTTTAGTTGGGGGATTTGAATAAGGATTTAGAAAAAGAAATGGAAAAGTAAGGTGAAATGTGAATAAAATATACTTACATTTCATCTAGTTTCACACACATTTTCTCTTTCTCTTTCTCTTTCTCTTTCTCTTTCTCTTTTTCTTTTCAAATCTCTTCCCAAATCTCCCAAACAAACATAGCATTAGCCTTCCCCCCTGTTTCTATATATTTATTTGATAGTTTTGCAAATTGAGTGAGTTAACTCACTACAAGTTAAGCAAATTAACTCATTGTATGAATATAGACAAACCACCACTTTGCCTCTAAAAACAATGTGTGCAACTCACATACAAAATTTCCATCCAATTACTAATGACTATTATCAATTGTACCAACAAAATCTAAGGGGTTGTTTGAAGTGTCCTAAATAAGTGCACTTTTTGACTTTTCGGACTAAAAAGTTGAGGAAAAAAATATGATTGTTTGAGATAACTTTTTGACTTTTTACAAAAAAATGTGTATTAAAAAATTGTATAAATTAGTGTATAGGAGAAGATTGGGATAAAATAGGCTGTACGGTGGGATAAATTAAAGGACAGCGTGTGTAGAGTACAGGCTAAGAGATGGTTTCTTTCTTTTCGGGTATTAAATTGGACGGTGATGTTCGGCCCATGGGGGTCCACCATGGATCCCGTTTTGCTAATCGAAACCGTTCAATGTGTAGAACTCGTCGAGTACTACGTGCATATAAACAATTACGTTGATCGGATATCGATAGCTATCTGATTGGAAACTAATTTGATCATGTAGTTAGCGATATCCGATCAACGTGATTTTTTACAGGCATATAGTACTTGACGAGTTCTACACATTGAACAATTTAGATTATTAAAACGGGACTCGTGATAGTCCCCCACAGGCTAAACAGCACCGTGTTGTTTGTGTACCCCCTGTGCAATTTTTCAAAAAAAGTCAGCTCTGTGTTTGTGGGGACGTCAGAGTTGTTTGTAATAATTTTGTGTAAAATTAATTTTTTTATATTTTTTTTGGTGAATAGTGATAATTTTTTTACTTTTTTAATAACTTTTTAATTTTTTGGATTTTTTTGGGTATCCCAAACCAGGCCTAAATAGTATATCAAAATCGAATCAATTAGAATTGTATGGATCAAAATGACTCAAATTGTGTACTGCAAGAATTATGAGCATAATTTGCCCTAACTTCACTAAAGAAACATGAGTTTAAGAAAATAAGTTTAAAAATATTAAATTTGAAAAATACATTTAAAAAGGCACGAGTTTAATAAGTAAATAAATAAAAACTTGTTTATCATGTGAGAGTAGTCACTTGAGATTAGAGGATATGTATTAGAGAATTATTATGTGGAAGGCAATTAATTACCTTTTCATAATCAACAAGAGTCATACAGAGTTTCCTCACAGTAATGGGCATTTTATAATCTAATGACCTTTACCTTTTGAAGAACAATGAAAGCTTCTAAAAAAAAACTTTTTCTTTTTTATTTAGGATAGATGTAGGGTTACATCAATGGGCTATTGATATGAATGGTGACAAGCCACGCACTCAACAAAAACTTGATACATTTTCAATTTTTTACGTCAAAATATAAGATTCACAAAGGCCCCATGGAACAATAATTATGACATTATACAGTATTTGTTATTAAAAAATAAATACAATTTTAATACTCCGTTTAGATCGTGAGGTGAAGTGAAAAAAGAAATAATTGTAATTTTTTACTAAGATGAGAATAGAAAAAAAATAATTATAGTTTATTACCATTATGTTTGGATGAATAAAAGAAAAGATAATGTAAATTTTCACCTATCTTATTTAGATAGAGTAAATAAAAGAAAAGAAAGAAAAATGTTATATTTCATTTTACCAAAATAACATTTTATATTAATAAGTTATATTTTTTCATAAAGATAATTTTTGGTATTTTAAAATTTTTCATTAAATCCAATTCCTTTCTCATCAAATCTCACTAATTTTAGTGAGAAACAAAATATAAGTTTAATGAGAATCTTTTTCTCACCATCTCTCATCATTTCTTATAATTTTTCACCTACTTAACCATCTAAACAAGTAAAAAAATTTCTTATTTTTAGCATTTTTTTTTCTTCACCAAATCCCTTCGTCCAAACGGAGTGTAAAGAAACCCAATCAACAAAGTTACATAAGCATATTCACACATCTATTATTTTCTCACACATTTCTTATGAGAAGCAAATATGATCCCAAAAAAATTGTTAGTTTTAAAAATCGAGAAAATTTGATAATATTCTCAGTTTTACTAAATATGATTTATTGGTTCAAAATATCTTAAGATAGGACCTAAACTACCATATCATTTATAAATAGAATTTTTAGATAATTAACTCTAAAAAAATATATTTAAATAAATTAAAATATATATATTTTATTGATTTTGTCTTACTACAATATATGCAATAAACCATGGCCATTTATTCAATCATGTATTGTAGATAAAGAAATGGCAAGAATTTCACAAGGTTAAGGCAGCCTAGCATTTACCAACACAATAGACAATGCTATCTTTGTAATAAATGGGATACAAATATTAAATTTTGTAGGAAGATTGTCAAATTTTAATATTTTAAATACTATAATACGTTAAAATTTGATGTTTGATATGTTATTTTGATAATTTAACATTAGAGATGTTAAAAATATAAGAGTAAATTACACCTATACCGCTCGAAATTTGGCTTTAATATAGATTTCTCTTTGATAATTTAAAATTTACAACAATCCCCTTGTCATAATTTATCCGTTAATCCCGTTAATAGAAAAAATTGAAATAATTTTAATGCCATTGAAGTGGACTAGGCATAGAACTTCTCTTCCTCTCCACCATCCCTTCACAACCCATCTATTCTTATTCATCACCGATAACTTTGATCCATAACTTTGGTCGACACTCTTTAAAACATTCAATCAAGCATGAAAGGGACAAAAAAATCCCAACTCCACCACTACTTTCTACTAAACAATAAAGTAAAATAAAGTAGACAAAGCAAGCGGTCAATAACAAATAATTTAGAAAGAAAAATAGATGTAGTATAAAGATTGTTGATCTTAAAAAAAGGGTCTAGGTTGTCAATGCCGCCATTGCAAACCATCAAACAAAGTAATCGCACACTGCCACATTATTAGTGGTGCTATTAGAGCACTACTTTTAGTGCTCTCAATCATTTTTCTTGATGATATCAACAAATGGTATTCTAATGTAATGCTATAGTACACATTCCTTAAAAGATCTGTACTATATACACTCTTATTACGTATTTTTGTGATATATGTTATGTATTTTTTATTTTATTTTTTTTTAGATTTATGATGATTTGTGGTACAAAAATAAAATTACATATTTTGTGATAATGTTACATTTTTTTTGTTAGAAAATATTTAAATAAAAAACTATGTATAACATTATTATAAAATGTATTATTTTTAAATTATAAATTATCGTAATTTTACCCAAAAAATATATAATATTTATTATAAAAATATATAAAAAGGTAGATATAAAAGGTGTCTGTATTAAAATCAAATATCATGAGTATAGTGGTAATTCACACAGTAAACATTGTTGTCATGTTTTCTTGCCAAACACCTTTTTTTTTTCCTAGCAATTACAAAAGGCAAGGTGTGGAAAAGATGTAGGCCTAGAAAATTAAAGGGAAAGGAAAAGAAAGTCATATATATGTAATGTAATGTGACACACATATATATCATAATATGTGTCAAGGGTCCCACAATAGTTGTGCCAACTTCTACACGCAATTAATGATTTGGAATTTTGAAAGGTCAACATTTGAGGGTTGAATTTTGGAATATAAAGAAACCCATTTGACTATTTAGAAATTTTTCAAACTTCATTCTTATCTGTTGAATCCATGAAAAGAAAAATATGATTTGAAGGTGGAAATTTGAGATTGTAACAAACAAGACTAAGACATTTTATTTAAGAGTTATATTAAGATTTTGTTGTGTAGTGTCATCTCTATGTATATGTACAACTAGCATTCAATTATAATGCTCCTAAATATGATTTTCTTTGTATAATAATAATTATATTTTTATATCACATTTTTGATAAATCATGTGAATTTAAATATTGCATTTGTTTAATTGGTTCTATCAATAGTGTCTTATGTTATGTTATGCTTACCATCTTATTTGTCTATGTAACGAGTCTCATCACTAATTAATATATATTTTCAAAGTGATATTGACAATTTAAGTTGACATATCAAATGGTATGATATGAGATACATGGTAAGATAAGACGATAGAATTGATGATCATTATATCATTACACAAATTCTACTAATTATATCTATTTTCAAAATACAATGGTTACACCTCACATGATAAATTAAAATGTGATATGATAAATTAACATTGCTTGGTTAGAGTTTTTCAACAATACTTTTCAAAAAATTCTACTTTCTTGTTTTTCATGTTTTTTTATTTTTACTAAATTTTTTTAATATTTTAAGCAATTTTTTTAATTTTTAGACATACCCAAGGTTTTAAAAAGCGGCCGCAACCGTTACGTAACGCCGTTACATAACGGTTTTGGCGGTTACCGCCACCCGTTACGGCCGCTTTTACAGTGTGATTGAGATTCACAGGCGTGTCGGCCGTAGCGGCTGCCGTAGCGGTTGTAACGGTGCCGTAACAGTCGTAACGGCCTGTTACGCACCGTTACGTAACGGTTCCAAACTGTTTCTTTCGAAAAAACACACATAAAAAAGCTTGAAAATGGGGAAAGAGGGAAGATAAAGAGAGAAAATGGAGGAGCAAAAGATAGAGAGAGAGAGAGAGAGAGAGAGAAGAGGAAGATGAAGAACATGTTATTGATTTGTTGAAGCTATAAGACCTATGTTATTCTATTCAACTACTATCACTCAACCATTTTGTTTGTGTGTGTCTATCTATATATTGTTTGAAAATAATAATAATAATAAGTGTGGTCATTATCTATTTGACTTGGTTAAAATATGTATATATATATATATATATTTAGGCTCTTATTTATTCTCTTACTTTTGTCATTGTTTATCTTATATATAGTAGTTAGTGATTATTTTTTGTATAATATAAACTCATTAATTATTAAAATAAAATGTAAAAAACTTAGTTTATAGTGATTTAAAAATATGAAATATATTGGATCATACTAAAAAATTTATAAAAATTGATCAATATTTATTTTTAACCCAATAAATATGATCATGGAAAAAAAATATGCGTATCAGTAAATTTTTTTCAAATTGTGCAAAAAATAAAAAAATTCACGGTTCCGGTTACCGCAACCGTTACACTACGGCCTTTACACCCCTCAACCGCAACCGCTTTTTAGAACCTTGGACATACCTAACATAAATATACCTAAAAAGTAAAAAATATTGTGAAAAAAAACCTTTTAAAAATTCACATAATACCAAAAATATTTTTAAAAAAATGAGAATTCAGTACATTTTTTGTATTTTTATGTATTTATTAATTTTTTTAACAACTCCGGTTGGTAGCTCGAAATTGGCATGGCTCGAATGGCCCGACACCAAAACGACGTCATTTTGGTATTTTTTTTTCTTTTTTTCTTTTTTTTCGCATTTTTCTGAAGCTGAAGAAGAAGAAGAAAAAAGAAGAAGAAGAAGAAGGAGCTGGCTGGGTTTCATCAACATCAACAACATCTTCATCAACATCATCACCATCATCATCATCATCAACAATTTTTTTTTTTTTTTTTTCCGGATCCAGAACAACTAAACAAAAAAAATATATATAGAGAAAACAGATCAACATCATCATCATCGTCATCTTCTTCGACCCTCGGCCCTCGGCGTCAGCGACGGCGATCGTCGACCTCTTCTCTCTGCTCTCTCTGCTCAGCGATCGTCGACCCTCTTCTTTCATATCGTCGACCCTCGGCGCCAGCGACGGCGATCGTCGACCCTCTTCTCTCTTCTCTCTCTGCTCGGCGATCGTTGACCCTCTTCTCTCATATCGTCGACCCTCGGCGCCAGCAACGGCGATCGTCGACCCTCGGCGTCGACCCTCTTCTCTCTGCTCTCTTTGCTCGGCGATCGTCGACCCTCTTCCTCTTCTCTCATCTCTCTACTCTCTTTGCTCTGCTTCAAACATAAAAGGAGGAGAGAATAAAAAATAAAAATAAAAAAACAGCCCAAAACGACGTCGTTTTGGGCTGTTGAGCCATTCGGGGCACAGTGATTTCGAGCTACCACTTATTTTTCTTTTTTTAAATATTTTTTCACAAATTTTTTACTTTTTAGATACATCTAAGTAAGGTGCATCTAAAAAAGTTTAAAAAATGTATAAAATTTTAAAAATATTCACTAAAAATAAAAAAATACGAAAACCAAAAAACTTAAACAAAACATACTAATTATTATTATCATTATTATTATTATTTGTAATCTTATATTTCTATTTAGATGGCTCGTGACATCATTACATTTTTACCAACTTCCTATTGGGATATCTCTCTCTCTCTCTGTCTGGTATTGGTGCTGGCTTGGCATGGTGAGTCCAAAATGTCAAAAATTGACTACGTTGGCATGTGAATTTGGACTGAGTTGTTAATGAATTTGGTTTCATAACTCGTGATCCAAATGTATCTACTTTGTATGATTTTTGTTTTTGGTGTTTTTAAAAATAAAAGGAATAAAATGTCAAAAAATATGCACACCTTTTTTTTTTTTTTAAATATATATAAAAACAAAAACAGTTTACCGAACAATTTTTTGTTTTTGAAAAACAAAAAACAAAAAGACTAATGATAAAAGAATTATATCGATTTTCCAAGACTTTGAATGGCGTTTTCTATCCTTGGTGACTGATATAATTATTAGAAGAAAAAGGAAACGAGAGATGCGTGGGAAGGCTTATGGGTCAATGAGAAAACGTACCTATGAAGGAAATTAGATTCTCAAATCCAAGGAAAACCAAGTCAGAATGAAAATCAATATATATATATATATATATATATATGTTGTGTTTGGTTCATGAAATTGTAGAGGGATTTAAAAAATAAAAAAAAATAAATAAAATATGAATAAAATATATTTACATTTCATCTAATTTCACATATTTCTTTTTTTTTTAAATTTCTTCTCAAATTTATAAATCAAATACAATCATAAAAATATAGATGTAGATTGGGCCTTGGCTTGGAGTGGGAATTTCTATCATGGCAACTAATAATTATGAGAAGAAAATCAAATAATAGCATCAGACCACAAGTTGTGGTGCATAGAAATCATAAAATGGTATGCTAACCAAACCACCTCTCTCTCTCTCTCTCTCTCTCTCTCTCTCTATGGACTAGTGAGTTCAACCCCAAACTAGTCAAGTCTTCAAAATGTAATTTGGTTTCTCCATGCTAACCAAACCACCTCTCTCTCTCTCTCTCTCTCTCTCTCTCTCTCTCTCTCTATGGACTAGTGAGTTCAACCACAAACTAAGGCTGCGTTTGGAAAGTGGGTTGGCTTTTTAACTTTTTAACTTTTTTGGCTATTTTAGCATGGGGTTAAAAAGCCTGGTTTGGGAATGACTTTTGGCTTTTTTAACTTTTTTGTGACAGAAAGAATGTAATAATTATGGGTTGGATGTAATGTTTTATCTTATTAGGCTAAAAAGCCTATTTTGTTTTTTGTGACTATTTTAGCCAAAAAAACCCACAAACCAACTTCCCAAACGGAACTTAAGTCAAGTCTTCAATATGTAATTTGGTTTCTCCACTGGCCTTTCAAGGAAGAGAAAATAAGAAAAGAGAGAAACATTACAATAAAATTCTATAAAGAGAAATTATAAACGAATGTAACAATAGGCTTGTTTGATATAGTTTTTTACAAGTTAAAATATGATAAATTGCAAGTAAAAAGACTTTACAAAATACTCGGACAAAAATTTTTAAAATTAAAAAAAAAAAAAATTGTAAGTAATCTCATAAACAATATCAAAGTGGTAGAAGTATAAATCTTGGTTGTGAAGTTGGTGGTGTTTGGATAGTGGTTTTAGTTATGAAACAATGGTATTGGTTAGGGATGAATTAGAGTAACTATGGTCTATTACCTAGGAATTTTTTAATTAAAATACTAAAATTCTAGTACATATGGTAAGCAACCTAATAATTGTACAATAAAAATAAGAGAATGCACATGTTAACCCAAAAGACAATGCAGAGAAATGATTGTCCTTTTACATGTAATTAATTACTCATGCCAAACACACCCCGGAAACAAGGCGGACAATAAGGGGGAATTAAAGACTGGTTAAAAACCACTTCATTGGTTTTAACCACCTAAATCCTATATTTAACTAGGCTTAATCATAGTGAGCACCGTGTGCAATGTGCCTACCTAGTTGACACCATATGCTTTAAATTACAACGCAATATGTTCGAAATTATAATTCATTCACACTTTCTTTGTAGTCGCAATGGCACAACCAATCATAACTTTGAAAGTTATGGTCCCATATAATTGTTGTCGTAACAAAACCACGAGTTGAGAGGACTCTTTTCTTACCTTCTTACTTACAATGGTAAAAATGCACTTAAGTTGGTTTATCGGTTTAAATTTAACTATTTAAAAATAAAAAAATAATAAAACAAATTCAAATTTATTTTTCGCATCCAAATCTGAACTATTAGATCAACTGAAAGTGTATCTCTACCGTTGCAAGAAGGAAGGCAATGAAAGAGCTCAAGGATCTCAACTCACAAAACACATCCCATATAACAAATATATCGCGTGAGCATTTATACATTTTTAAGCAGGATGGACACTGCACGTCTATATAACAAGCTAATTTAATACAATTCATTATAAATTAAAAATTAATAATAATAAAAAAAGGAACAAACAAACAAAAGTACCAGTCCCTCAACTTTCTAGATAATCAATTTTTATTAATAAACTATAAATAAAAACGACACTAACATATACTCTCAAAATAATTATTAAAAAAAAATTTATAAGCAACTTATATAAATTGCACCAAATAATCCCCCGGAAACATTGGATGTGACATTTGATGTAAAACAAGCCATGGCAATCTACCATGCATAACAATCCAAATGGAGCAGATCAACTTCCTGTCATTAAAATTCAGGTAACATTTCAGACGAGCCAAAAAAACCGATTTCTTCACAAAGTTTCTTTATCAAAATAGAATTTCAAAACATATTCCATTCCATCTTGAGGCCTGTCTTAAGGACAAAGCTAACTAAACAATCTACAGCTACATTGTTCAAGAACAAAGCCAAATGAATTGATACAGCATTTGTTTCACTCACACTCGGATCCACTTGCTTTTCAATAACATTACACCACCAAAATTGACTCCTACTACTTCTCGCTCCAGCATTGAAAGAACAACAATCACGAATCTATTAATTTCAGCACAATGTTCGACGAGGGAGCCCAATATCAGCGACAATGTCGCAGATCATACAAGTTTTAGGTCAGTTCCCAGCAGCTGCGTCATTTCTGAATGGTTGTTGCTCTATAAGTGGGGGTAAGAGCAGAGCAAGCCTAGTTTTGTACCTAGCAATTCGTTGTAGCCGTTCTTCCCTTAATCTACACACAAAACATAAGAGGCGGCTATTAATGCTTACGATAAGCTTTTTCCTCGAAAAAATTAGTAGAATTTCTACACTATTTTTTTCCTGTTATAGACAATTGACACATAATTCGTCTAATAAATTGGATTCAACGTTAAAAGAGAATTGAATGACTGTCCACAGGGAGTAAATAAAAAAATTATTCAGATACTATGCAAAAGTACAATACTCTTGCCCGTTCAACATGAAGAAAATGGATATAATTCAACAAGTTTCTCCCATACCCAAAAAATGGATAAAAATCCCTTGGTGTTATCCAAACTACGAAAAATAGAGTCAAATCAACATGAGCATTGAGTAATCGAAAAAAGGAGGCACGACAAAGTGCATAAAAAATAAATCCACTAAAACTTTTATATCAATGTTTAACATTTACATGATCTCTCAATAACCGAATAACGTTTATTCTCCTTCTCTTATTCTTCTCTTTTGCTGTATTAATTTTAATTGTTATATACATCATCTATGTGAGTCTCAAAGAGAAACAGTACGCACAATAAGAGATTTACATAACTCGGTACTCAAGCTATAACCATGAATATGTTGCATCCCAAAAAGCCCAACTCAGCCAAATTAGGACTGAACCTCCAATATGCATTCATTTACAATATCTAAATAAATTATGATTTCTGACAAGTAATAGACAACAAGCATGAGAAATGGTACACGTGGTAAAAATGGTACTTACCGGCCTCGAACCTTTTTAGCACGCTTGACATGTCTGTGTAACAGGTCGGTTGGAGATAAATGCTCAACAGATTCCTCCTGAAAGCACATACCAGCACATTGCTTCTTAAACTGAATGACACAAACAAATTTTCGCACACAACACACACATAAATAGACACTATGATGGTAAAGCGCGTGAGTGAACACAGAGAGATGGGCAGATCCAAAATAAAATCAACAGACAGAAATAAGACATCCACTTTATTGATAGTAATCAATATATTAAAAACAGAAATTCACAAAACATAATTTTCATTTGGTAATGAGAAGAAGAAATTCACAAAAGTAACAAGTTACTCAATAACAACAACTAAATAACCTCAATTTCAAGTGGAAAATTTTTTCATGCTGATTCCAGTCCTATCATAAATATAATTGGGTATTATCTTGCAATCAGGGCAGAAAAAAGGAAAAAAGAATTCTCCACTACAAATAAGAGAACGGCAACTGATGAGCACGTTTAGATCTAACCATTTAGAACTGTAGTAACTATCTTTAAAACACATGAAGAATCATGATTAATTTACAGGAACACAATACATTCAGCCTCTAACTTCAACAGTGTTTGTTGAATGTGTTGAATGTAAATGTAAAAAGTAAATGTAATGTGAGTGTGTTAGGTAAGTATTAGTGTGGTAGGTGAGTGCTATAGTTAGTGCCCCATGTAGTTAGTGATCTAGATAGTGGTAGATAGTGGAAATATATAGTATGTAAGTGGTATATAATGGGTTTAATGGGTTATGATGATGTTTGTAATATGTCCTATATAAGGAGTGTCATTTGGTCTTGTAAAATAAAGATATTGAATATATCAATCAATAATATCAATACATTAATTTCTTACATGGTATCAGAGCTGGTTTAGAACCTATTATTTTTCGTTTCACCGGCGGGCGGCAATCTCGCCTTAGCCGCCCGCCGGACCTCAAGCCCCTCCCCATGTATTGCTATAGATGCATGACCAGGCTGCTGCAACTGCTGGGCTTGAAGCAGCCAGAGAAGAGCTCTCAGAACTGGCGATCAAGGTTTCAAATGACTGTCATGGGATGGTACCGGTTGAGACCCTAAAAATGTCTTCTCTCTCCGAACTTCCCGTGTCTCTAGAAGACAAGATTGCTTCTAATCTGCCTGCTAGGTTCGGCAACTGCTCTGTTGACAGTGCTTGACCTCAAATGGCAGTCCCGTTTCTCCAATGGGTAGTGTGGTTTCTCAGGCAGTGGCTGCACTGAAAAAGAGACCACGGCCCTTGTTTAGCAATGGTGATTCCATCCCTTTGGAGTGGATGAACTGCTGAGAAATAAATTTTTGATTTTCTCTTCTTTATTGGAGCTGTGAGCATGGCTGCAGCACCAAACCCAGCTCTTCTCATCGTTGGACGAGTTTTTCATAGGCTTTGGTGTTGGAATGGCGTCGATGACATCCCCTCTCTACATATCAGAAGCTTCTCCTGCAAAAGTCAGAGGTGCCCTTGTCAGTACCAATGGCTTCTTGATCACTGGAGGCTAGTTCTTGTCTTACCTTATCAACTTAGCCTTTACCAAGGTGCCGGGGACATGGCGGTGGATGCTTGGAGTTGCTGGACTTCCAGCTCTGTTGCAGTTCATATTGATGCTGCTACTTCCCGAATCACCACGTTGGCTTTACCGCAAGGGGAGAGAAGAAGAAGCCAAAAATATACTAAGGAAGCTATACCCAGAAGAAGATGTGGAAGCAGAGATTCAAGCCCTTAAAGAGTCAGTGGAAGCAGAAATTCAGGAAAAGGGGTCTTCTGAGAAGATTACCCTTGTCAGACTGTTGAAAACAAAAACAGTAAGAAGAGGACTCATAGCCGGTGTTGGGCTTCAAGTCTTCCAGCAGTTTGTGGGCATAAACACAGTTATGTATTACAGCCCCACAATAGTACAGTTGGCTGGTTTTGCATAGTGAAAGAAGTAGAGCAGTTTGGTTAGATGTTGTTATATCACTTGGACTTTTATCAGCAGTGTTTCATGAGACTACAACACACTCACCGGCTGTTAGTGCTGCTGAACCGTCTCATTTTACTGCATATACTTGCCCAGATTACACTTCTGCTGGAACTTCTGCTGCCAAGTGGGACTGTATGAAGTGCTTGAAGGTCTCATCCCACATTGAAGTCATGAGATCTATTACACATTTGCTGCTAGAAAAAGACAAATCCCCGCAGTCATCAAGTCAACCATAGAGGTACATAAGCATGTATTTGCTCCTCATAATTGCTTGGACCAAAACATAAGCAATTCCATCCAAGTTCATGATTACATTCTATAATTCACAAACAAGCAAGCTGGTTTTCAAATCAAATTCATACCATTCAGATTTGCACACCAACTTTATTTTATTCATGCCAGGGATCAAACTCGATCACCATTTTACATAAAAATAAAAAAAATAAAAATAAAAATAAAAATAAAAAAAATCTCCAACCACAACCTACTACCACCACATCAACCAGCCTCACTTCTTCGCCTCTTCAGCTGTTCGCTTCCTCTTGCCTTTGTCTTGGGCATCCCTTGACGGTGCTGCCTCCGTGTTTCCCACGCCACCGAGCACGTTCACTTCCCGTTGCTCCTCAACCGTCACATATGGAGGACCTCCAAATCTGAGCATCACGGTGGCCTTCCGCTTCAGCTCCTTGTTTTCTGCCTTGAGCACACATATCTCTGCTCGGGCATCCGTATACATGCGCTGGAGCAGAGCCAGTTGAGCTTTTACCTGCTGCACCTCATTTGTTCTACTCTGAAGTCGGTGCGACAGGTTGTTGACCGCAGTCATGGTCTCAACACATGACCTTAATGTATAATAATTGGCCTCAATATCAGATTGAGCAGCCATTATCTGCTCAACTGCCACCATCGGATAGTTCAACGGTGCAAAACCAGGGGGGCTTGGTCCAAGGGCGCTTGGTTGCGGTTCCAGGGCAACTGCCCCGGTTATCTCTCTTGTGCACTCATTGAGGTGAGGTCGGGAAAGAGAGTGAGCAGACCCCGGGAAGAAGAGGCTATGTTCTGGGTAGCGAAACGGGAAGAAGAAGCCATTTTCTGGGCAACAGAGTGTTTCAGCGATACAACTCTCAGCAAACGAAGAGTTTTTTTTCAGAGGTTTTCACCAGGTTTTTTGTCTAAGCCTCAGCCTCAACCTCCGTATTGTTTAAATAGGCAAGGCAGACCCGCGCCTCACGCGCCTCTCAGCGCAAGACGACAAAGCGGCGCGCCTTTTGATGGCTCGACTTTTGATGGATGTCGGGCACACCTTTTGATGGCACGCCTTTTGATGGCTCGACTTTTGATGACTGTCGGGCACACCTTTTGATGGCACGCCTTTTGATGGCACGCTTTTTGATAAGATTTGGCACGCCTTTTGAGGGTGCGACTTTTGTGGGTCCGACAAGACTCGGTAAACTATCCCGACTTTGATTCCGATTAGCTTCTATATGGGTCCGACAAGACTCTGTAAACTGTCCCGACTTTGATTCCGGTTAGCTTCTATATGGGTCCGACAAGACTCTGTAAACTGTCCCGACATTGATTCCGGTTAGCTTCTATATGAGTTCGACAAGACTCTGTAAACTGTCCCGACATTGATTCCGGTTAGCTCCTACATGGGTCCGACAAGACTCGATAAACTGTCCCGATATTGATTCCGGTTAGTTTCTACAAGGGTCCAGCAAGACTCCGTAAACTGTCTTCTACAACGGTCCGACATGACCCTGTAAGCTGTTTTCTACAACGGTCCGACAAGACCTCGTAAATTGTCTCCTACATGGGTCCAGCAAGACTCCGTAAACTGTATTCTACATCGGTCCGATATGACCCCATAAACTATCTTCTACAACGGTCCGACATGACCCCATAAACTGTCTTCTACATCGGTCTGCCATAACCATACGGTCTTCTACAACGGTCTGACACGACCATACAGTGTCTCCTATCCACTTTTATTTGTCAGATTATTTTTCTGTTTTGTTACTTTCTCTCCAAACTCAAGTTGGTTAGTTCCTATCCCCCTTGAGTTTGAGGGGGGCTGTTGAATGTGTTGAATGTAAATGTAAAAAGTAAATGTAATGTGAGTGTGTTAGGTAAGTATTAGTGTGGTAGGTGAGTGCTATAGTTAGTGCCCCATGTAGTTAGTGATCTAGATAGTGGTAAATAGTGGAAATATATAGTATGTAAGTGGTATATAATGGGTTTAATGGGTTATGATGATGTTTGTAATATGTCCTATATAAGGAGTGTCATTTGGTCTTGTAAAATAAAGATATTGAATATATCAATCAATAATATCAATACATTAATTTCTTACAGTGTTGTTATTTCAGTATAATGTGGGGTTATAACTCTAATCTTAATTAGAGATACACTGCAATTTTAACAAATTATATAGTTTCATATGTTCTTAAATACATTACGTCATTCTGAACCCCAGCCCCAGCGTGGGGGTTGAGACAGAAAAACAAATTTAAAAAAAGGGGGAAAACAAAGAGAGAAAAGAGGGGCCAAACATCATTCACCAAGCAACAACCTAATGTGCACAAACAGATAATGTGGCTACCACTATTTCCCCTCCGTTACTTTTCTACAGACACATTTAATTAATACAGCTGACCAAAATATTGTATTGTATTCAATGATAATTAGCAAAACAAATTACGAGTTAAATAGACAAAAAATGATAACCCTAAAAGCCTAATTACCCGTATTAAGAAAAACTATCCTCCTATACTAAATAACAGAAGATATCAAACCTCACAACATTATCCTTTTAAAAGTTATAGGAAAATTATTTATAAACAGAATTTTACAAAAAACAAAAAAAAATCCAAAATGATGTGGCAGTGGCAATCTTGTAAATATGAACCACAATAATGGGTGTTTTGAGTTTGATTCTATTTGCACACCAGACATTGTCTCAATAAACACCATTTATATCATTCTAATATCAACTTTCGAACAACATACAAATGTTCAAATATCAACTATCGAATGAGACTTTTGTTCAAACATTGATTTTTGTTCAGAGGTAGATATTCGAATATTTTATTTGTTGTTCGAAAGTTGATATCCAAATGGCACAAATGGTGTGTACTGAGATAAACGATGGTATGAGAATAGAATTACCCATGTTTTGACTCAAAATGAAAGGACCATAAAAGGCCATGTCATTCTATAAGAAATTTTTGTATGAAAATTCTATTTGTATATCATTATCCAAAGTTACATAGCAACTAGCTAGAAGCCCAAAGTCTTTACTAGAAATTGCATTCAAGCATTGGCTAAAACTGAGTGTGCTGTCACAGATTGGGTGCTTGTCATCCTCCTGAGAAGTCAATTCCACGAGTGGTACTGCGTACTCCATTCATTATGCCCAAGGACCAACCCAGGTGATGCAATAGGGATCTACCCTGCCTCCCTTGCCGCTCACAAACTAATGCACTTGCAAGGTGTTTGGTGTAGAACTCGCATCCCCAATGAGTCGGTACGTGCCATGCTACCACCGTCAATCCTTGATGCCCTCGTCAGGAGGACATTACCCTGCCTACCTCCAGGCTTGTCCGTTCCCCTACCCAAGGGAAACCCTTGGTGTGGACCCCACAATGAAGATGCTTGATGTAAGTCCCACGTACCGTCCCCATCACAGCGCCCCTAGGCTAGCTCTGATACCACTTGTCACAGATTAGGCGCATGTCATCCTCCCGAGAAGCCGGCTTCACGAGTGATACTGCGTACCCCCATGCATTATACCTAAGAACCAACCCAGGTGATGCGATAGAAATCTGCCTTGCCGCTCACAAACCAATGCACTTGTAAAGTGCTTGGTGTAAAACTCACATCTCCAATGAGTCGATACATGACATGCTACCACTGCCAATCCCTAACGCCCTCGTCAGGGGGACATTATCCTGCCTGCCTCCATGCTTATCCGTTCCCCAACCCATGGAAAACCCGCCCCACGCAGACACCACCCTTGGTGCGAACCCCACAATGAAGGTGCTTGGTGTAAATCCCACATACCATCTCCATCACAGTGCCCCTAAGCTAACTCTGATATCACTTGTCAGAGATTAGGCGCTTGTTATCCTCCTAAGAAGCCGGCTCCAGGAGTGGTACTGCGTACCCCATGCATTATGCCCAAGGACCAACCTAGGTGATGCGATAGGGATCTACTCTACCTGCCTTGCCACTCACAAACTAATGCGCTTGCAAAGTGCTTGGTGTAGAACTCGCATCCCTAATGAGTTGATACGTGACTGTGCACCTAGTTTTGAAAAAAGAAAGGTGATCACAACTAATGCGCTTGCAAAGTGCTTGGTGTAGAACTCACATCCCTAATGAGTCGATACATGACTGTGCACCAAGTTTTGAAAAAAGAAAGGTGATAACAACTAATGCACTTGCAAAGTACTTGGTGTAAAACTCGCATCCCCAATGAGTCGGTACGTGACTGTGCACCTAGTTTTGAAAAAAAAAGAGGTAATCATCAAGTTATATTAAGAAATTGCTAGTCCAGAAAAGACACCACAGAAACACAGAGACTCAGGACAAATATACTAATTTAACCAACAAGAATCATATCTCTTTGATAATTAATTCCCTCGTTTCTTTGGACATTGTCTAGATACAAAGTAATAAAATGAAATATCAATAAAACATAGAAGACACAGTAGTACAGGAAAATATGCAGCTACCACCATTATTAAACACTAGATAAATATTTGTAACATCATCAAAAGTTGATGACTACTGATGATTGCAAAGGATGATTTATAATATCCCTAACATCATCAAAAGGTTGTTCAAAGCAACTACAAACCCAACCCATCTGAAAAGTTCACAAAATTTGACACTCATGGACCATTGGGTCACCAACATTGATTCGATTAATGATGAAGAAAGAGAATTCTTGGTCCAATTCTCCATCTTAACAACAACAACAACAACAAAAAAGGAATGATCAAATTCAATATTTGTCTTTATATGCAGCAGTAGAATCATGCATGGAACCTCAATATTAATTTTGTTGTTATAAGGGTAAATTGAACCTACCCAAGTTGTTTTAAAGAAATTATAAAACCAAATTAAACAAACACTTGAAGCTCAGGTAACAAGAGATTTTAAAACAGACACGCAACTAAATATTTTCCATGCATTCTGTATTGTGCCAACCCATCTCCATACTTAAACTGCAATTTCCCTGATACATTGTTTTCCTAATTTCTTATTACAACTACATTCATTACTTACCGTCATTAAAATAATAATTTTCCTAACATAACAATATTAACAACAATAATAATCTGTGTACCAACCTCCTCATCTTGTTTATCACCTTCCTTTTTCACTGGCGAATGACAGTCAGCCACAAGTGCAGGTGAAGGTTTTGGAAGCGATTTCACACCATCCACATATTGTGGCTGCCAATACAAGAAAAGGAAGGATCAAAAGGACTCAATACAAGAATATGAAGTGATATACAAAAAGAAAAGGCTTTCTGTAATGTAACTCCCAGAACAAAATCTAAAGCCGTTAAAAATAAATAATAAAAAAAAGTTCAAGACAGTTTAGCAACACAGCTGTATTTATTACAGAAATCACAGTGTCGGCCTAAACAAGCAGCAGAACACTTCATAGTTCATTCGTTTCATTATTATGAAGATAACATCACAAAAATAGTAAGCATCAACCTTCTGCAGATATTATTTTGGAATTTTACAGCATGAATTTACATTCTTGCATGACAATAAAGCTTTGGGTGCATAGACCCCAAATCCTGTCATTCAGCTGAATATCCAAATACCTTCCTTGACTCTCAACCGCAATCTAGAAGAACGAAAAATTTAGAACTCAACTTGAACTATTTTTCTTAGTAATATTTGTTTAAGTTAAAAAAGTTTCTTGGTGTTTTTTAAGTTAGAGGTCATGACCTGGTGCAATGGCAAGTGTTATCCACACCCCAAGGAGCACGGACACTTCTAGGAAGGTAACGTGTCATGTCCGACACCAACACAATACTCATCAGACACTTTCCAACACTTAAAACATATTACAAGTTTGAATAAAAAAACTTGGAATCCAAGTTATTTTATTATTTTTACTTGAATAGTCATATATATGACATATAATAATTATTTATCCTTATATATAAAATATAATAAATATATAAAATTGTATATTTTTTATGTATTCCCCACATGTCGTATCCCATATTTTTTTTAAAATTTTGTGCCGGTGTGTCCGTGTCATGCCACGTATTTGTGCTTCTTGGTCCACACCCATCCTTGTGGCGTGAATTCAATCAACCTCTCCACAAAAACCCTGCTATAAGCGTGAGCCTTGTTTACTAGGTGCAATCATTTTTTAGTAATGTTTTTAAAATTCTCTACAAAACTCTGCTCCTGTCTTGCTTAGTGTCTATTTTTTCACACGGCCAGTCTACAGTACAAGAGAAAGAGAAAGGCTATGATAGTTCGTTCATTTTTTAGTAATGTTTTTAAAATTGTCTACAAAACTCTGCTCCTATCTTGCTTAGTGTCTACTTTTTCACATGGCCAGTCTACGGTACAAGAGAAAGAGAAAGGCTATGATAGTTCGTTCATTTTTTAGTAATGTTTTTAAAATTGTCTACAAAACTCTGCTCCTATCTTGCTTAGTGTCTACTTTTTCACATGGCCAGTCTACGGTACAAGAGAAAGAGAAAGGCTATGATAATTTGATGACCAACACAAAAACTTAAAACCACACCTGATAGGAGACTGAGCCAAGTTCTATAATGTATTTGACCTTCTAGTCTTTTACAAGTCATAGAAGGCATATATGGTATAAATTTTGAATTAAGCATAAAAAAATATAAAAATAAAAATAAAAAGGCATATTTTTAGAGAGTTAATTCCCAGATGTAGATAAAGTAATTCCCACCATTAAATTCATTTCTACTTTCTTTTTGTCGCATCCAAATGGAAGTAAAAGCTTTCTGGAGCCATTTCACAAATCTGCCTTTCTAAACAATCTAACACTTCATTTTCTCGTGGGTTGTAGGGAGAGTTGGATGGCGAACATAATTTTTTCACCTTTGAAAAAACTCTAGGATAATGAAAAATATTTAATGCTTCCTTGGTACATTTAAATGATCAAATTGAATTGAACACAGGATTAAACAATTTTTTTAATTAAAATATGAGGAGAAGCTTCTAAAATAGTTATTCTTGCCATGACATCTGAGAAGTAATATGCATTCTTGACTACAATAGCAATAAAAGAAAATAGCACACATGAAATGCAAACAATTGTAGGTTTTCCATGATACAAACCTGATTTTCTTCAGGAAAACCATTCCTCAACCACGACCGGCAGAGGGCATAAAGAGAAGAACTGTCACAGATCCTAACCTACAAACAGAAAACAAAGTAACTAATAGCAAGAAGAAATTATAAATAAAACCAAGCATCAACTCATACTCACTATGCACTGAGAATATACACAATACTAAAAAGGTAGGTTTGAAAGATTAATATACTGAAGAAAGCTTTATCTTGAAGTGTTACATGGGTAATCCTTATCAATCCAGTGTTTGAAGAACAAGAGGAATCATGAGGGCAGAATCATTGTTTCTTCTACGAAACCTTCAGTAGGGAAACAGTAAATAGATTCAAAATTGGTGTTTCCACATACTGAAAGGAAGCGAATCAAGAAATACAGAATTTTTTGATAAGAAGAATTAATCACAAATATTAATATTACAAGAACGGTAGGGGTGGTTTGAGCAATTATTGTACAATGTCAGAAATGGAAAATCTTCCAAAATGCTGGCTTGGCTCTTTTGGTCTCCAAAATTGGCCAATATGAAGGTAGAAACAAACTAATTTAGTCAGGACGATATCATTTCCCCATCCTGTAACTTCCCTCCGATAATTTTTAGCTTCTTGTACGAAAGAACGCATGGAATACATTATTAGATGCAACTATCATATCAGTTTTCCTATAGGCCAGAGAAGGCAGTCTGTATCAAGCAGCCTAAAAATCCTTCAACAGGAAGTTGATGTTGATGATTACATCAACAAAAGAAAAGACCATGACAAGCTACCACATGCTTAAAAGTCAAACGTATCAAACATATTATTTCATCCAAAAAGATTTATGCATTATTAAGACCAACTTCAAATGTTTTACCCCAATAAACCACTAAAACATATAAAGACTCTACACTAACTTGGGTGAGAGCTCTCCCTTTTCTTAAATAACAATGGTCAGATTGAGTGTCAAGAGGTATACAATAACTCCACACAACCCAAGACAAAGCATATCCCAACTTAGTTTGGCTCCACAAAAATTATAAAGACTCTACACTAATTTGGGTGAGAGCTCTCCCTTTTCTTAAAGAACAATGGTCAGATGTGAGTGTCAAAAGGTATAGAATAACTCCACACAACCCAAGACAAAGCATTTCCCAACTTAGTTTGGCTCCACAAAAGATTGCGCTTGCCAAAGAGAGCTACAAGGCAAAGGATGATGTTAAAATTGGATCGGCTGAATTTAATGAAGGGTTTATTCAACTTTTCCATGATGAAGTGGCTCTCAATCTCAATATGCTTGATTCTATCATGTTGGATCAGCTGAATTTAATGAAAGGTTTATTCAACTTCTCCTTGATGAAGTGATTGTCAATCTCAATATGCTTGATTCTATCATGTTAGACAATATTATCTCAATATGCTTGATTCTATCATGTTAGACAATATTATGAGCAATATTAATAGCAGCCTTGTTATCACAGTACAACTTCATGGGCTCACCACTACAAATCCACAAATCTCCTAATAAGGATCTAGCCACAACTGTCTACTTCTTGCTACGCCAAGTAAGCAAATTTCCCCTTACAAAGGTACGATAACCTGAAGTAGACCTTCTATCATCAGCTCAACCTGGCCAATCTACGTCAGTGAAAGCCTCAAGTCTCAAATGACCATGATTGGAAAACAAAACCCCTTTCCACTCCCACTGCATACGAGACATTTTGTAAAGTATAAGATAAATACATGAGTCGCCCCCAAGCATTTCTCCTTATCTACAGCATTACCAACACCACTTTTCAAACAATGATTACCTTCAATTAGGGAATCTGCTAGTCTACAACCCAACATACCTCTCCATCAAGAAGATCAAGAATGTACTTCTGAGAAATAAAGATGCCCTTTGCTGATTTAGCCACTTCAATCCCAAGAAAATACAAAGGACCAAGGTCTTTGGTCTTAAATTCTTTAACCAATCTCGCCTTGAATTGAGTCAACTACTCTATGTCACAACCAGTTACCACTATGTCATCATCATATACAATAAGAACATTGATCTTATCCTTGTCTCGTTTAACAAACATAGTGTGATCCGCATTGCTCTACTTGTACCCAAACATCAACATAGCTCTCAAAAATCTACCAAACCAAGTTCTAGGAGACTATTTCAACCCATAAAGAGCCTTCTTCAACCTACAAACTTCTCCAACAATAGATTGAGATGAGCATCTTGGTGGCACAATCATATATACTTCTTCCTATAAATCAACTTGGAGAAATACCTTTTTGGCATCAAGCTATTGTAATGGCCACCCTAAATTAGTTGCACAAGACATAAGGGTACAAATGGAGTTCGTCTTTGCTATGGAGCAAAGATCACCTGATAGTCAATGACATACATCTAAGTGAATCCCTTGGCAACAAGCCTTACCTTGTTGCTCTCAATTGTCCCATCTGCTTTATAGTAAAAACCCACCTACAAGCTACTAGTTTCTCTTCCTGATACTGGTTTCTTTCCATTAGCAAGAGAAACTAAATCTACATATCGTTTTTGCTGAAGGCTTTCATCTCTTCTACCATAGCCTCTTTCCATTTAGGACCATTGACGGCTTCCTTCCAACCCTGTGGAATACAAACAAAGGATAGAAACGAAATAAAGGCACAATATGAAGAAGACAATGAATCATATGAAACAGACTTAGATATAAGATGTTGAATACAAGTCCTAACCCCCTTTCAAAGAGCAATAAGAAGATTAGAGTCGCTATCATCCAAAGCCTTTTTAACAGAAGTATCAATAGTAGAGTTATTACTTGAAAGTTGAATTGGAGGCTCTACAAGAGGTGGCGAGGATGACAATTGCCTTGGTGGCACATTAGAGGTTGTTCTTCCAAACGCCGTGAATAGGTCTTGAGATTCATCCAATTCAACCGTCCATCAATGTGAGACTCAAGCTTCCCCTCAACACCAACCACTACCTCTAACTCAAACTCCTCGTCAACACAACTTACATCCTCCTCTCCCTCACCACAAATAATAGCCCTCTGAATAAGAAAAAGAAAGGATAAGTCCAGGGCTTGCTAAGAAGTCATCTCTTCACTATATTACTCTCTCCTTAAAGAGATGACAGAGAGTAAGGGAAAAAGGATTCAAATTCACAAAAGGTGACATTCATGCTAACATACACCTTACGAGTGAGGATCATAGCACTTATGGCCCTTATGAGAAGGAGATTACACAATAAAGACACTTCATAGCCTTAGGGTCAAGTTTCCCACAATTAGGCTTATAGAAATAAACAAAGCAAACATACCCAAATACCTTGGAAGCCAAGAAGCATAGACACTTTTGCGAATGAAATGTGTCGTGTCCAACACCAACACTCTTCGGACACTCTAAAAACCATGTTTCACACTTCTTCAACATGTTTTAATTATAGAATCAAATTCATAATATTGGACACTTTACCGACACTTTGCAAACACTTCGAAGATAATTTTTCAATCATCCAAAATGTCCTATTTGATGAATCTTTTCATAATAACAATGCTCTGAATTTTTCATAATACAACTTATGCACTCTAAATATGCATTGAAACATTTATAAGATTAATACAATGTGTATTACAGTGTTCTATAATTGTTTTGTATTATCCAGAATGTAATTGTTACGTGAATGATATCTTAATGTTTCTTATGAAATATATAACTTTTAAAATAATTAGTGTTATGTTACACGTTTTTCATTATCACTAGATAAATTATTCATACATATGACATAACAAAATTGTAAGAATATAAAGTTTTAACATGTCCAAAGCGTGTCGTGTCATGCATTTTTTTTAAATTGACATGTCGACATGTCCGTGTCATGTCGCTTGTCCGTGTCTATGTCCGTGCTACTTAGATTGGAAGCAAGAGAGGAAGTATAAGAAGCTATGGGAAGAAGCGTCAAAGGGAATTGAAATTGAAGAACACTAAAAGGCATGTAATTGATAAGATAACATGCAGTAAGAAGAGCATCACACCAATAAGGGTTAAGAACATTCATTGTAAACTGAAGAGAGCAAGCAACTTCAAGTAGATAGTGATTTTTCCATTCAATAACCCCATTTTGTTCAGGTGTGCCAACACAACTAGTTTGATACAAAATACCATGCTCCACAAGATAAGCCCCAAAAGCCCCATCAATGAATTCAATTCCATTGTCACTATAAAGAATTTAGATTCTGCCATCAAATTGAGTAGATACCATCTTATGAAAAGTGGTAAAGCAAATGAAAACCTCACTCTTAACACGAAGTACAAAAACCCAAGTAATACGAGAATAACAATCAATAAAGGTAACAAACCACCAATAACTCGAAAGAGAAACAACCAAAGGTACACATCAGTATGCATAAGCATAAAAGGAAAAAGACTTCTTTTTTTAACTGAAGGATAAGAACGTTTATATTTGGCCAACTCACAAGCATCACAAACAAAACTACCCCAAAGGCAATCTTTTACTAATTGAGGAAACAACTTTTCTAAAATGCTAAAAGAGGGGTGCCTTAAGAAATGATGCCACTGATGTAAAAAATGTAATGAAGATCCACCAACAACTAGAAAAGCCCGATTAGATGATAACGAAAAAATTCTTCTGGCGTAGCATCCAAAACATACAAAACACCAAGTGCTTTACCACTTCCAATCGTTCTCCTTGTGCCCAAGTCCTAAAAAACACAATGGGTAAGAAAGAAAATTACAGAGCAATTTAAAGCATTAGTAATACTGCTAACCGAGAGTAAATTTGTTGAAAATTTTTGAACATGAAGAATAGAATAGAGAAAAAGTGATGACGAGACAAATAGAATCCTTCCCAGATACCAAAGACAAAGAGCAATCAGCCACTTGAACTTTATCCTTACCAGAACAAAGGATGTAAGAGTAGAAAAGAAAGGAAGAACCTATCATATTATCAGCAGCTCTAGAATTGATAACCCACAAGACAAATGAAGAGGCACTAAGAGCACTAGCAAGAATACCTATATGAGCAAAGTGAGAGAATGATGTAGAAGAAGCTATGGGAGCCGAGGTATCAAGTCGAGCAACCAAATGCTTGAGAGTAAGCACCTCATCCTGAGAAAGAGCTCCAATGTCACTAGAAGCACTACCAGAGGTTTTAAACACATGCTCTTGAGAACATACTAGACCCTACGACCACCACCTCACCCTCAAGTAGCGCGACCATTCAGCTTCCAACAATGGTCCCTTTCATATCGCTTTTTCCCACAATAATAACACTTGAGCAAATCACAATCAACATAGCTTCCGTTATTCTTAGACTTAGACTAACTTAGTTTACTAGCAAGTAAATGAGGACTAATAGTCAAGGCAGAGCAATCTTGACCAACAAAATGCACCATAGCACTAGTTCGACTCTCCTCCTGCTAAACAATATAGCATAAGCCTCTCATAGAGTAGGAAAAGGCTCTCGACTAACACCTGAATGCGAATCTAATCATAATCCAAATTTAAGACCAAAAGGAAAAAGTAAACGCGCTCCACCATCTTTTGAAACATGGTTTTGTCCATAGAATGAACTATAGATATATTCTTTATATCTTCTTTATTAAGGGGTTGTTTGGGAATGATCAAAATAAGTGCACTTATTTGGATCACATCACCTCTCTATTTTTCTGCACATCTTTTCGTAAAAAATCAAAAAGTGCACTAAATAAGCAAACTCCAAACAACCCCTAGGCATGTATGATTATAGATATTCCTTTGATTGTGTAGATATTCTCCTTTGATTGTATAGATATTCTATTTTTCTTTTTTAGTCTTAGTCTTAGGGCTATACAAACAGATGTGTACTTTGTAAATAACACAATTGAATATACAAATTCATTTAGAAAATTTACATGGTATTAGAGCCGTGTTTGAAACCCTGGCAACAATCACGAAACCCTTTAGTTCTGATCTCTGAGCTTCGATTGGTTTGGTTGGTGATTCACTAGAAACTGCTCTTGGTCGTCGGAGTCTGACCCATCGGAGTACAAATCACGACTCATCTACTCGTCATGACCTCTTGCACCATCTTGTGACTTATCAGGACTCGACCCATCTGTCTATCAAAGTACGAATCACAACCAATCTAGTCATCGTGACCCTTGCTCTATCCCATGACCCATCTCTAGTTCGTTATGACCTCTAGCTCTGTGATCTTCTTTATAGTTAGCCAAAGCTTGTTGCGACCCACTACTTCACCGTTTTTCTTTTCTCTGTTCATCCTAGTCCGCAATCTTTCTCCATCACTGGTTCTCTGGTTCACGATCTCTCTCCATCTCTGGTTCGTGACTTCCAACCTCTCTGGTTCTCTAGTCATGATTTTTGGTTCTTTGGTTCTTTGCTTCTAGAAACCTCTCTAAGATTACTGGGTTGATAATGTGGCCCCTCAATAGTATAAAGTTTATACTTTTTTACATTTTGACCACAGTTTATCTTTCTAGTTTCATTTGGGTTCTTATTTACAAATACGTTTACGATGTCAAAAGATAAGATTCAGGCTATCACTTGCAAACTCATTGGTCCTAATTATGCTTATTGGTCAGTGTTATGAAGAATTTTCTTCTTGGTCAAAAAAATAGAGGTATGTTTCTGGTTCTATTCCTCAACCATTGGATCCGAAACAGGATGGATATCTGGCTACGTATGACACTTGGGATTGTGATAACGGCCAAGTTCTTACTTGGTTTCATAACTCTGTGGCAGATCGGATTGGGATGATGTTTTCCAAGTACAATACTGCGAAAGAGATGTGGACCACTTACTCTAAGTTTATTATCAGTCCAACTTTGCCAAGCGATATGGGTTAAAACAGCTATTCAGGTTGCTCATCAACGAGAAAGATCTATTCAGGATTTCTACATTGATATTACGAGACTATAGGATCAGCTTGCTCTTATGAAACCATTTAGTATTAAGGTACTAGACGCTTATGTACAGTATGAAGCTATCCGTGGTGACATCATTCATCGTTCTCTTCTCCCTTCTGTAAATGTTAGTTTGTGAGCTCTTTTCTGAGGAAACCCGTCTCAAGACAAGCAATCAGACTCTATCTCCTTCAATTTTCTAAGCTCCTGCTCAACCACCACTATTGTCGACCCCGTCTCCTTATCAGCTCCAATCTTCTACAAAGCCTAAAAAGGGGCCCCTAGCATCAGATGAGTGTGCTTTCTGCCATTAGAGAGGGCATTAGAAGTATCACTGTCCCAAGAAAGGATGTTAGCTTGCTCTATCTTCTCAGCCACTTTAGATACAGTTCCGAGCTCCTACTCCGAGTATTTTTTGACCTCCTA
Organism: Camellia japonica; assembly: GCA_030407325.1. NCBI lineage: Eukaryota > Viridiplantae > Streptophyta > Magnoliopsida > Ericales > Theaceae > Camellia > Camellia japonica. The sequence goes on from JAPPVO010000029.1 coordinate 59,904,351, forward strand.
CCGCATATACTGCATATGGTCCAACTCCTAATCCTAACTTGGCTTCCATGAGTGCTCAGATTGCTCGACTTCAACATATGGCATCTACCTCTCAGCCATCATCGTTTGCCTCCGCTCTTACCTCTCTTCATGCAGGTTTTCTTAGGTTCTCTTTAGATATCTCTACCTCTGTTTGGCTTTTTGACTCTAGTTCCTCTTATCATATGACTCATCATCTCTCTTTACTTCAAAACTGTATTCCCCCTCCCTTTCATATTACTGTTATTGCTGATAATGGGTTTGGTATATTTGTTCTATTTGTTGGGTCTCTCCTACCATCTAACATGTCTGCCTTAACTATACCATATGTCATTTATGTTCCTCAATTATTTGTCAATTTACTATCTATCAATCAGATTGATGCTTCCAGTTTTGATGTTATCTTTTCTTCTTTTATCTGTTATGTGTAGGATCGGATGTCCAAGTAGCAGATTGAAACCAGCTGTAAAGTTGGAGACCTCTATATGGTGGAAAGCTTGCATCTCCCCTTGTCCACCTCTCTGGCTGCTCTTTCCTCCTTTCAGTTAGATTCTCAGTCAAGTCAATTTTATTATGGCATTCTAGATTAGGTCATTTGTTTGTTGACTACTTACGGTTTTTAGCTTGGTGAGGATTGTTGGGTAAAGTTTTCCCTAATCAAATTACTGAACGTCGAGAGTGTAAACTTTCCAAAATGACAGCATTACCTTTTAATAAGAGTACTTCTATTTCTGATACACCATTTTCTTTAGTCCATACTGATGTGTTCAAAAACCCAAATTACCCCCGACCCCAACCGATCCGCCACTCCTACAGACGATTTCGACTAACTAAACGGTCGGCTACAGTTTTAGTTTGTAAAATTTCATCCAATCGGCTGTCAGGCATAGCCAAAAAAAATTCACCTCAACCAACTGACCAAATTATGTGTATATATATACTTTTATTATTATTATGTCAAGTTTGCTTGCATTGGTAAGTTAAACAAGCAGAAGTGTCACCTCATTATCTTCAAGTCACCCTACACTTCTCAAAATATACATATTTTTCCACTAAAAAAAATCTTCCCAAGACAAATTATACTTCTCCCAAGTCAATCAGAGACGTCTGACGTCTCACCCATCCTTTTGTCTCCCTCTCTCTCCTCAATCCTCTCACCCACTCTCTCAAACCTCTCATCTTCATCTCTCACCCTTCTCTCTCCATCTCCATCTCTCTTAACCCTCTCGTCTCCCTTCTACACCCACCCCATCTCCTCCCCTCTCCCTATCCCTATCCCTCTCTCTCTCCCTCTTCAAACACACACACACTCTCTCTCTCTCTCTCTCTCTCTCTCTGTGTGTGTTTCCTCACATCTATCTTTCGATGGTGATGGTGGTTGAGGCAAACAAAGTGAGTTAATAGTAGTGGCGATGGTGATGGCGGTGGTTATGGTTTACAACGGCGGTGGTAATGGTGAGCCTCTCCCCTCTTTCTCATTCTCTATATTCTCTCATAGATCTGTATTACCTATTTTATTTTATTTTTTGTGCTCTAAAATGAATATATATATATATACAAGTTTAGCTTTGTTATTTTGAACTTTTATTCTATTTTTCCCAATGCTTTCACCTCTATGCCAAATGTTCGAAATCGACCAAACTTACCATCAATCCGAGTTCTTTCATTCGGTCGATTTCGAACAGTAGCTCAGTCAATTAAGGGTGATTGGTTTCCTAACTCGCATGTGTCAGTTGGACTGACTGGCGAAGGGGAAACCCGAGCCGAACCAACCCGTGAACACCCTTACATATTGATGTTTAGAGTCCTTCTCCTGTCCTCACCAAAAGGGGCTCTGCTTACTATGTGTCATTTGTTGATAATTGCACTCGTTACACTTGGGTTTATCTTATGACTCATAACTCCAACTTCTACTAGATATATCGTACTTTTCAATCTATGTTCACTACACAATTTGGGTCTACTATTAAACTATTGTGGTCTGACTTAGGTAAGAAATAATTTAAAACTGAGTTTGTGAATATTTAGCTAATTTGGGTACTATTCACCAAACTTTATGTTCTAATACACCTACCTAGAATGGCCGGGCTGAGCGTAAACACCATCACCTACTTGAGATTGCTTGATCTCTTCTTCTCTCTGCTTCTATTCCGGTCCCGTTCTACGGTAAGGCAATTCTTAATGCTATTTTTCTTCTCAACGGTATGCCCACTCCCCTTCTCTTCGATCGTTCTCCTTATGAGACTTTATTTTTCCAAGTTCCCAATTACTCCATCTTCTGTGTCTTTGGGTCTGCCTATTTTGTCCTTCTTTCCTGTAAAGATAGGACCAAACTTAGTGCTTGGTATGTCCTATGTGTCTTTCTGGGTTACAGTCTTACTCAGAAAGGCTATTGTTATTATAATCCTGTCTCCCGTCACCTTTATGTCTCCCACCATGTTACCTTTCTCAAACGCATATCTTATTTTCAACTTCCTCCTATCATTGCTCCTATTTCTAAAGAGGATTTGGTTCACATTGATCCATTTCCTTCTAAGGTTCCTCCTGATGAGTACATTTCTACTGTCCCCCATGAGCTTGTTCCCACTTCTCCAACTCCCCCTCTGGCTCTGGCTCTGGCTCTAGCTCTAGCTCTAGCTCCCGCTCTGGCTCCTTCTCTACCTGTTCCTTCTCCTTCTCCTACTCCATTGCTAGTTTATTCTTGTCGCAAGGCTTTTCCCCACCGATTGTTTCTGCCCCTATTGTTGATCCTCCTACTTCTGATGACACTGATCTTGATGTCAATATCCCCTTCATCAACGTAAGACTGTGGTGAAATTTGATTTTTATAATATCTGTTTTTCTCTTTCATACTGCACCTTCTTGTCTGTTATTCATTCCTTTTCAAAACCCCAGTCTTACAAGGAGGTCTATCAGGATCCTAATTTGGTTTGAGCTATGGAGGATGAATTGTCCGCATTGGAGAAGACTTCTACTTAGGAGATGGTTCATTTGCCTACTGGCAAGAATCTGGTTGGTTTACGAAGTGGTTACCAAAGGTTTCTCATGAGAGTATGGTTTTGATTATGAAGAGACTTTTGCCCCTGTCGCTAAGATGACTACTGTCTGCACTTTGATTTCTGTCGTTGTTGTCCGTCATTAGCCTCTCTATCAGATGGATGTTAAGAATGTTTTTCTTAATGGCCATCTCACTAAGGAGGCCCACATGCATCCTCTCCCTGGCCGTCCTCACTCCTCTGGACAAGTTTGTCGTCTTCGCCGTGCTCTTCATGGTTTGAAACAATTTTCTCATGCTTGATATGATCACTTTCAGACGAATGTTACTCAACTTAGGTTTCATCCTTGTGCTCAAGATTCTGCTTAGCTTATGCTCCATACCTCTACTGGTTTTGTTACCATGTTAATTTATGTCGACGATATAATCATCACTAGCTCGAACTCTTCTGCTATCTCTGAGATCAAGCAGCATCTCTTTCGCACCTTTGAAATGAAAGATATGAGCCTATTGTGATATTATTTTCTTGGTATTGAGGGAGTTTCTTCTCCCAAGGCGTATTCTCTATCTCAGGTCAAGTATGCCAATGAAGCTATTCTCCGTGTTGGTCTCAACCAAGATTTTTGATACCCTAATTGAGCTTAATGTAAAGCTTAATCATACTAATGGTGTCCCACTAGATGATCCTACCTCCTATTGCGAGCTTGTTGGTTGCTTGGTTTATCTAACTATTACTCGCCTGACCTTGCGTATGTTGTTCATGTGGTCAACCAATCTACCTCTACTCCTCGTTCCATGCATTGGGCAGCCTTGATTTGGATTCTCTACTATCTATCTCAGAGGCACTATCTTTCAAGGTATGTTGTTATCATCCACATCTTCTTTGAACTTGGTAGCCTATGTGATTGGGCTAGTGATGTCACTGACCGAAAGTCCACTTCTAGTTTCTGTATGTTTCTCGGTGATTCCTTGATTTCTTGAAAAAGTAAAAAACAAACCGTTGTTACTTGTTCTACTACCAAAACTGAGTACCGTGCTATGGCTCATGCCACTATTGAGATTGTCTGGCTTCGTTGTCTCTTGTCTGATTTAGGTTTTCATCAGTACTCTCCGATTTCTCTCTACTGTGACAACCACAACGCTATTCAGATTGCTCATAACACTGTTTTTCATGAGCACACAAAATACATTGAGATTGATTGTCACTTTGTCCGCCAACAACTGCAATTTGGCTCTATTTTGCTTCCGTTTGTTTCTTCTACTCTGCAACTTGTTGATTTCTTCACCAAGACTCACACTACTGCTCAGTTTTCGATTTCTCCTTGACAAACTCCCCTTATTTTCTACTAAAACACCTTGAGTTTGAGCAAAGGTGTGAGAATATATTAGCATATATTTTATGTATCTTCTATATTAGGCATATATGATTATAGATATTCCTTTGATTGTATAGATATTTTGTTTTCCTTTTTTAGTCTTCTTAGGGTTATATACACAGATGATTACTTCGTAAAGAATACAATTGAATATATAAAATCATTCAAAAAACTTGCATAAACATCCTGAAGAAAAAAATAGGAACTCTGGAAATAGTCAAGTTCCAGCCACAAACTGTTGAATGTAAATGTAAAAACTCCACCAACTCCACCAACTTCACCTACCACAAACTCCACCAACTCCACAAGCAAGTGCTCCACAAGCAAGTGCTCCATTTAGGTTAATACTCCATTAATTTAGTTTAGTGCTCCATTTAGTTTAGTGCTCCATTAATTTGATTACTCCATTGTACCCATTCTCTCTATAAAAGAGAGTTCATTCTCTCCATTGTAAACATACAAAAAATATATATTGAATATCAATCAATAATATCAATACATTAATTTCTTGCGTGGTATCAGAGCTATAGGTTAAGCTCTTAGTGTTTTTCGCCTTCCGGCGGGCTGCAACCTTGCCTTGACTGCCCGCCGGACCTCTACACATACCGCTGCCACAAATTGTTCCTTACATGAGCCTAGAGAAGAAAAGTTGGAGGACTCGACAAACTCAGAAAATGCTTTCCTGGAAGATTATCAAGATGCATCAGTCACAGCAGCTAATGCTTCAGTAGCTGAGCGTGTTATAGAACCTACTCTTGTGATGTTTGAGGTTCATGTACCACCATCATGCATGGTTGATGGTGTGCGCTCGCAACATTTTTTAGGAACTGGTGTTATTATATATCATTCTCATAACATGGGATTGGTTGCTGTTGACAAAAACACAGTTGCGATATCTGTGTCTGATGTGATGCTCTCTTTTGCTGCCTTTCCAATTGAAATCCCTGGGGAGGTGATTTTCCTCCATCCTGTCCATAATTATGCTCTTGTTGCATATGACCCGTCTGCTCTGGGAGCTGATGGTGCCTCGACAGTTCGTGCTGCGGAACTTCTACCTGAACCTCTGCTGCGTCGTGGAGATGCTGTCTGTCTTGTGGGATTCAGTAGGAGCCTGCAAGCTAAGACTTGCAAGGATGTGATCCAGCTGATTTTGGGGTCTGCTGATTTGGCTGATTAGCAGGAGTTTTTCCAGCCTTCTTTGAGGGGACCAGGTGTTTCAGTAGCAGATTCTGCAGATCTCTTCTTGATTGGTTCAACCTTCTTTGGAGTCTCCTTGTCCTCGTCATCATCCTCAGTCTTACCTTCATTCTCAGAATCGCTATCTTCATCCTCATCTAATTCAGAGGCATACTCAGAAGAATCTGTTTCAAAGTCATCATCACTGCTGCCAATTTCTTCAATAGTTTTCACGTCTTTCTTTGGCTCCACTATCTTCACCTTTTGCTTCGATCCAACTGAGACAGGCTTTGCAGTATTAGCGTTCTCAGCTGCAGGAGGTTTCTCATGCTTAGCCTGTGACTTGGATTTTCCACTGTCTGCAGCAATAACTGGCAGTTCATCCTCTAGCTCATCCTCAGAATCATCCTCAGTTTCATCTATTGGATTATCGCATCTATATCCATAGAAATAGACGCTGCCATGTTTCCAGTTGTGTGCTAGCTCAAATTTTTTGTTGAACACTAAGTCAAACTGCTGCTGAGGGAACTTCTCAGGAGAAAGTGTTCCGAGGACAAGCTTCTTTCCATTAATAGTCGCATACAGGTAAACAGATTCAGTCCTTGACAAAATAATATCTGGTGCAAATGGACCATTCACTTTGATGTCGACATACTCACCAATGTGGTAAGTGCGGAGGTATGTTGACAGATTGATTGTGCCCTTCTTCCAGAGCCTGGATCTTTGTACATATCTCATTCATGTGCTGGTTACTGCCCACCCACGTGGGTTCACCTTTCATTTTTTTTCTTTATTTATTTCTTTTTCTTATCCTCCCATATCACCTTTTATTTCACATTATTTTTACTCTTTTTTTTTCAAATCTCATTCATACCATATCAATTTGCACACCAAACCTTAGCTTATTTTATTCATCTCGGGGATCAACCCCGATCACATTTTTACACCAAAAAAAAAAAAGACCTCACAAAAAACAAATCAACCACACAACAAAAACCGGCCTCATTTTTTCGCCTCTTCAGCTGTCCTCTTCTTTTTTCCTTTGTCTTGGGCGTCCCTTGCCGGTGCTGCCTCCGTGTTTCCCACGCCGCCGAGCACGTTACCTTCCCGTTGCTCCTCAACCGTCACATATGGCGGACCTCCAAATCTGAGCATCACGGTGGTCTTCCGCTTCAGTTCCTTATTTTCTGCCTTCAGCATACATATCTCTGCTCGGGCATCCGTATACATGCTCTGGAGCAGAGTCAGTTGGGCTTTTACCTGCTGCACCTCATTTGTTCTACTCTGAAGCCGGTGCGACAGGTTGTTGACCGCCGTCATTGTCTCAACACATGACTTCAATGTGTAATAATTCGCCTCAATATCCGATTGTGCAGCCATTCTTTGCTCCACAGACAGCATCGGAAAGTTCAAAGGCGCAAAACCAGGGGGGCTTGGTTGAGGTTCAAGGGCTATATTCTGAGTTGTGGCCTCGTTGAGGTCGGGAAAGAGAGTAAGACCACGAGACGAAGAGGCTATGTTCTGGGTAACGGGGCGGGAAGAAGAAGCCATTTTCAGAGCAACAGCGTGTTACAGAGTATCTCTCTCAGAAGTGTTACAGAGAGAACGAAGAGTTTTCAGCTGGTTTGTTCTGCATCAGCGGCTGCCTCGCCTTGGTTTAAATAGGCAAGGCAGACACGCGTATCACGCGCCTCCAACGCCAGACGACAAATCGGCACGCCTTTTAATGGCTCGACTTTTGATGGCTGTCGGGCACGTCTTTTGATGGCACGCCTTTTGATGGCACGCCTTTTGATAAGATTGGGCACGCCTTTTAAGGGTCCGACAAGACTCTGTAAACTGTCCCGACCTTGATTCCGGTTAGCTCTTATATGGGTCCGACAAGACTCTGTAAACTGTCCCGACTTTGATTCCGGTTAGCTTCTATATGGGTCCGACAAGACTCTGTAAACTATCCCGACTTTGATTCCAGTTAGCTTCTATATGGGTCCGACAAGACTCTGTAAACTGTCCCGACATTGATTCCGGTTAGCTCCTATATGGGTCCGACAAGACTCTGTAAACTGTCCCGACATTGATTCCGGTTAGCTCCTACATGGGTCCGACAAGACTCGATAAACTGTCCCAATATTGATTCCGGTTAGTTTCTACAAGGGTCCAGCAAGACCCCGTAAACTATCTCCTACATGGGTCCAACAAGACTCTGTAAACTGTATTCTACAACGGTCCGACATGACCCCGTAAACTGTTTTCTACATCGGTCCGATATGACCCCATAAACTATCTTCTACAACGGTCCGACATGACCCCATAAACTGTCTTCTACATCGGTCTGCCATAACCATACGGTCTTCTACAACGGTCTGACACGACCATACAGTGTCTCCTATCCACTTTTATTTTATTTGTCAGATTATTTTTCCTGTTTTGTTACTCTCTCCAAACTCAAGTTGGTTAGTTCCTAACCCCCTTGAGTTTGAGGGGGGCTGTTGAATGTAAATGTAAAAACTCCACCAACTCCACCAACTTCACCTACCACAAATGTATTGATATTATTGATTGATATTCAATATATATTTTTTGTATGTTTACAATGGAGAGAATGAACTCTCTTTTATAGAGAGAATGGGTACAATGGAGTAATCAAATTAATGGAGCACTAAACTAAATGGAGCACTAAACTAAATTAATGGAGCATTAACCTAAATGGAGCACTTGCTTGTGGAGCACTTGCTTGTGGAGTTGGTGGAGTTTGTGGTAGGTGAAGTTGGTGGAGTTAGTGGAGTTGGTGGAGTTTTTACATCTATTCAACTCAACATAATACACAACAAAAGATCGATCCTTTTTATCCAATCCACGAATTTTCTTCTGCAATTGATATGCAAGTGCATCATTCTCCTTCTGAGAGTATGCATTGTTGTTGTCCAAATCTTATGTCCAATAGTTATCAACAAGAAGGTACAGTTGATAGTGAGTAGCATACAGTTAATCAACTAGGTCATGATAAGAGCATTCTTAGAAAGCCATTTGCTCCGTGCAAGCACATCGTCAGAAGGTTCCTTGAGAGCGCCAGTGATATAACCAGTCAGACGACAAGCAATGATAACCATGCTACACAAATGAGACCAAATCAAATAATTGGCACCATCCAATTTAATGAGGCTGATCTGAAGGGATGGGCTATCACTGAGAGTCCTGACACAACTCAACCCACTCTCAAGGAACCTTAATACAGTCTGCCATACTCAGTAAGCTAATTCAAGCACTCATGAAATCAACAAGCTACAATGAAACTTCACAGAGAGGAATAAATAACTCAAAATCAACCCAAAAAGTCAAACTAGAAGGAAACTAGAGGAATAACAAACCAAAACTTATCCCCACACACACACACAAAAATAAATAAAAAAATAATTACAAAAACAAAAACAACAAAAAAAAATATATATATATATATATCTAGTGAACCATAAATTTTTTGGAAAAATCACCTTGAAGATACCTATGAAATTTCAAGCACACAAAAAAAACAAAAAACAAAAAAATTTCTCATATTGACAAAAAAAACAAAACAAAACAAACTCTGGACATTAAGACTTTTTTTGTTTCTTATAGTTGAAGATCGATGAAGCTCTAATACAAAGTTAAAATTGAAACAATTAGGAGAGAAAATGAAGACACCAAGAGAGAAGGAATATACAGCTACTAAGAAAGACCCAAAAAATTGGGGTTCACTCCCACCACACATGTATTTATATTAAAGATAAACTACCAATAGGTCCTAATAATTGGACTTAATTCCCATCAAGTAAAATTGTCGATAAAAATAATTTTTTGTGACGATTTTTTTGCATATATCGCTAAAAATTGACAATTAGTGACTTTTTTTGTTACGATTTTTATAAATGTCGCTAAAACTTACAATTAGTGACATTTTTCTGTAATGAATTTTTCAAAATATCGCTGAAAGTTGAAATTAGTGACGTTCTTTTGTGACGATTTTTTTAAACTGTCGCTAAAACTTATAATTAGTGACATTTTTCGTGACAATTTTCAAACTGTCACTAAAACTTAATAATTAGTGACGTTTCTTATTAAAAATGCCATTAATTTTCACAAGACCTATTGAACAATAAATCCATCTATTAAGACCTACACGTAAGTCCCCCTTATATTAAAAGGTTCAAAGTATATAATACCCTTGAAGCACATAATATCTAACACTTATCCAAACTACTTAGGACTGAACATATCAAAAAAACATGTCTTCAATTAAGGCATAACATTAAGCTTCTATTCTCGCTAATTATGTTCCTTTATGTCTTTTTGGGTTTAATCACTTATCAGATGCTTCACAAATTGTACCTCGTTAAATCTTGCAATTGATTATTTGCATCCAAAAGTAAATAGAAAACTCAAAAGTACTTGTCCATTAGGTATTTGCAAGGCAATGTAACACTGTGAGACATATTTCTTTGTAAACTGTACTGGTGTAATAGCTATGTGACCAGTACCAAAGGCATATTCTACAGACCAAGCTTAATTTATCAGCGAAAAAGATCCACAGGCTGTGCTTAATATGTGTTACCAGTTACAACACATGCAAATATAAATGGAAGAACTGAATCTTCCATCAAGCACTTATATTTGCATGTGTCACAATCAAATGAATGAACAAGAGTGCTTCCTTACTTTCCGATCACTAACAGTCGCAATACTGTCATCCCTACTTCTGTCCCTACAAATAGCATAAGTAAAACTTCACTGTAATTGCCCAACAAAATGAATTAATTACAAATAGAAATAAATAAATAAAACTACATCAAAATGCAGCACTACCTCAGGTCCTTGTAGCCATTACAATCAGAAATTGAAGGTTGAGATTGAGCAACCTGAAAAAGAGCAACCTTCATAGCTTATGAATGCAATATTAAAGACAAGCATAAATCTAGTTTAAGAAAGCCAATGATAAGAATCAATGACGTGGCAACAAAGAGACCAGCAAAGACATTAAATACACAGAAGCACTTTGCCATGCATCCACTTAGTGAACCAATAAGAAGAGTCTAATTTTTAAGATAAACCATTCATGGATCTGTAGATTTTGGCCAAATATGATTCTCCTAATGTCCTCACATTCCAATAGTTAGGTAGCAATAAGAAGATGAGTATATTGATGCAGATAGTTCATGCACCACTGATAAATGCAAAGCAAAGTAAGTAATTTAAAAGATAAGTATACTTGAATGCAGATAGCCTGTGCAACATCACTAATCCAAAACACACTAGAGACCGATTTTACATAAAAGGGGTGTACTTCCTATCCACTTCTACGCCAGGTTTGGCACATATCCCAATGATGACTACATCAGTGTTGCTAGTTGAAGAATTGACGAATTCTTGATTTGTAATGATTTTGACACAAAATGTGGCCCCTTGACCCCTTCCAAGCCCGTTCAGGTTGCTTACTGGATGTGAAACGAAGATACATTTAAATATTTCTCATTGACTGACAAACCATCTTGGTCCTTGCTGTGGGCAATAATGATTTCTTTTTTTCTTTTTCTTTTTTATAGATAAATAATGACAACTTTATTACCTAATAGAAATTAATTAAAATAATCTTTAGAAGATTACACAATATCTTCTTAGAGGTTTTCTTTGTGCACATATTCTGTACTTACAAAGATGGAGAAAAGATTGTACTTGATAAATCATTAGTTAATAAGTCTTGCCTCCCCTGCTACTAAAAATTATTGACCCAAATTGGAAACCTAGAAGTAAATATATATATATATATATATAGTAGTAATTTGGCTAGCACATCCACAATATTTATGATCATCTAAATACAGTTCAAACCATCTTTATCTTAATTAACAAAAAAAATAACAATCCTAGACATCAAACCCAACATAAATTCATTAAAAAAGACATCAACGATTCAAAATCTTCAAGAGTTGAAAGCAGTCATCTAATAGCCCACCTAATAGCCCACCAAAATCCAACCAAAGCAAATGTTCTTCCTAGGAGTCGCATAATCAGTAGGGAACTGAACTCAAATACCTTGATTTGGCCCAAAACCGCCAACTCCTCTGACATGATCTGACAGGGATGAATTTGGAAAGATCCGCAAACTTAAACAGTCTAGACATATGGGTAAAACATTGGCGAGGTGAAAAGGTTGAATGAAGCAGATAAGAAAGGACCAACTGAATGGACCCGAAAAGCTACCACATCTAGGGCTATTAATGAACCAAGCCACGAAGAGATCAATTGGCTTATAAATGAAAATTTGTCATCCTTCTTGGGTCCGTTAGCATTGGTTTTGAAATTGAGGGTTTCAATTGTTTAATTACCATTCCAATAATTCTCATCAATAAATTTGAACTCAAAATAAATTCCAATGACCCCAAATCTCTGAAAGAATAAAAGCAAAGCTATGAACTCCACAAAGTCAAATATCACACCAAAGATTAAGTTATACATAAAATTACAAATGTAGACTGACCTAAAAAATAAACATTTTTTTCAAGTAAATTGAGATGCAGGCTATGAAGTACGGATACTCCAAAATAGGCAACGTACGAGTATCAGATATGCTTTGGATATGGATATGCGTCCAACCGAGATACATATTGGATACGGCCAAAAAGTACCGATTTTCTTTTTATTTTATTTTTTAGAAATACATTTCGGATACTTTTGGGATACAAAGGGGCAAGAAATGTAATTTTCAAAACTTTTTTGTGGGTCAAACCATAAAAAATAAAAATAATACAAACTAGAAGACGATCCCTCAAATCCACGGGTAAACAAGAAAAGGTTAAAAGAAAAAAACCCTAATCTTATCTCAAACACACAAATCCAAGAAACTTTGAAACAAATCTGGCAGCTCAATCTCGTCTCTGTCTCGATCGACCTTGTCTCTCTCTCTCTGGCTGTCATTCTCTCTATCTCTCTCGCTTTCATTCTTTATGCTCTCTCTCTCTCTCTTTGCCATCTCTCTCTCTCGTTTCTAAGAGTTATTTTGCTTCTTTTTTTTTTCCTTTTATATTACTCTTGTTATCTGTTTTATATATATATATATATATTTATGTGGGTTTTGGATTTTTTTTTAAGTGAAGCCTTTCGATTAATGCACTTTGTTCCCAAATGATGCTAGAAATATAATTTAATTTAATGTTAGTTTTTCTTTATCAAATTTTTAATTTTAGGAAGTTGTTGACATTGAAGACTCTTAGTTTAATAGAATTCTCTTTCGATGAATGCTTAATATTAAGAAGTTTAATATTTGATGTTTTATGAATATATTTTTTGGCTTTAGATTTTATTTTCATGCTTATTACATTGATAAAAATATAAAAATAATTTTTTTTACAAACGTATTCCCGTCGTACCCGTATATTACTTTTTCAGATTTTGGCATATTACCGTATTCGTATCATATCATACACGTATCCCGTATCCATATCCATATCCGTGCTTCCTTAGATGCAAGAATCACAAGTCATTGTTTTATAACAAATAGTTTATCTACATTCACGTGATTATAAATAAAATGGAAACGTTTTGACTCTAATAGCATTAAAATAAGTCTCCACCACCGTGTTTCTTTGATTAAATCGACCTAGTTGGCATTACATCCAACACACAAAAGAAAATCCAAAAACTAAAAACAAATAAAATAAAAAATAAAACATCAAAACCTTAGGCCATGTTTGGATGACAAGAATGGAGAGGCGGAATGGGAATCACATTCCAAATCTCTTTTACTCCATTGTTTGGGTATGTCCATGAATGGGAATGTAATTTCTATTTCACTTTCCAATGCAAAATTAGGTTACCACACTAAGTGAGAATCCTGTTCACACATCTAGAAATATTAAATTCCTAAAGGAATGTGACCTATTTAAGAATAAAGCAAGTAAATGGACCCAAAATATCTAAAATTATATCACATTCCTATAGAGTAGAGTTGCATTGACACAGGATTACTATTACTAGTAATAGAATTCCCAGTTATAAAATTCATGTTCTTTCTTTTTAAATCCTATCATCGAAACACATGAATATCATTTAAACCCTCAACTATAAAACTGAACAATAGATCTCTCAACTATAAAATTCATGTTTTTTTTCTCCCTCTATATTTAACCGGTTAATTTTCATAGCAAGCGCACAGTAGAGTCAAATAAGTAGAAAATTCCGAACCTTTTGTTGGGCGGAGACAGGGACGCCCTTGACCATGCCGGACATGACGCCACCGGTGGAACCCAAAAGAGTGTTGTGCAAGTGAGTGGGCCTGATCAGGTGCACAGACTGAGCATGAGTGTCCCCGAAAGGGCGAACTTGGTGAGGATGTGGGTACGCAGAAACAAGCACAGGGCGAGGCGGGAATCCACCAGGATTGGCAACCGTGACCGTATGATCGGCGGATTGGGGGCGAATAGCCTTGGGGAGAAATCCGCGGCCAGAGGAGGCGACTGGGTAGAGAATACCCTGAGATGGGTCATGCTGGGGTCTGGGGGCCAATTGAGAGTGGATTGAATTGGCTGGGAGTCTAGGGGCGAGATTGGGCAAGGGTTGAGCTGTGTAGAGAGGTGGTTGGGGTTGGGGTTGGGGTGGGTAAGTGGTGTGGTGATGGAGGAGGTGGTGGTGGTGGTGGTGGTGGTGGTAAGATTGGCGGAGTGGTGGGGTTGGGGGTCTTGTCGGCGGTGGTGGGCTTGTGAAGAGACGAGTGGTGGCGGCGGGGGCAGCGGCGGTGGTGGTGGTGGGAGGATCTGCAGGTGTAGAAGGTAAAGCCATGGTGGCGGGGAATTTTGGAGGGGTTTGAAGGGATTTATGATTTTGAAAATCAAAAACGTCTGGACTTTCCTTATTTTGATCGATATATATAGGGTGTGAGTTCGCACTTCGCACCAGGACGATAATACTTGCGCGGATTTTTAAAAGTCGAGCAACTCCAATCGCACTTTCAAATTTTTTAAATTTAGAAAGTATATTTTTAAATTTGATATAAATAAATAAATGAATTCGAATAAGAGTGTCTCCAATGCTTGTTAAGATTTTTCATTAAATTTAAATTTAATAAAATAAATATATTTTTTATATTCTAATCACGACATCAAACCAATCATGACATCAAACCAATATCAAATGAGAAAAAAACTAAAAATTTCATTAAATTGAAGGAGGTTTCATCGTTCATCAAATTTTTGCACATAGCCGTTGAGGCTTCACCGTATATTAGACAATCGGCCGATTGTCCATCTGCTTGTAAAGTTACCCATTCCTAACCAAGAGGAAGAACGATTAGGAGGATGTCCTCCTGGACAACCTATGTGTCAACTGGTTTGCAAAATTGTGCAGATTTTTGCCACAAAGAGCAGATTTTTTACCAACAATATTGGAAGTATAGCAGCTTTTGTTTTGCAAAAGCTTCAAATTTGTGCAAATTTCTTAGTTGTTGGTTTTGCAAAGTATTCAAATATTACAAGTTTACCGTTGGTTTTGCAGAGATTTCATCAAAGTTTGCAAGTTTACCGTCCATTGCTCTACCTATAAAATAACAATGATTTAGTTTTTATTCTCACAACATCGCTACAATTTCTTATTTTGTTTGTAATTTTCAACTTTAATTTTCACTCATTTTGAATTTTTTCACTTGTTTATTTCACAATCTTTTTTTATATTATTGCTATTATCACTACTAACTTGAATTTCCTATCCTTTTGAATTTTTTTTACTTGTTTATTCGTACAAATTTTATCTTCAAACCATGGATGATTATGAAATGTTTGAAGAATTACAAAGCTTACAGCAAAACCATGAAATAAGTATTATTTCTAAAACTTCTTGTGTTCCTCGCAGTAAAGCTTTCGCCATGATAGAAGAGGAAACTTTATGTAAATCTTGGTTGGCTATCTCTCAAGATCCCATTACAATCAGACCATGGTAATATTCTGAGAATGAGTACTCGTTTATTTTAATCCACAATTGAATGGTCAATCAGTTAGAAACCAGCCAAAACAACTCTCAACTCTTCATCCTCGACTCTGAGCTTATCAAGAATATTGGTAATTTGTTCAAACCAATCTTCTGCCTTCAACGATTTAGGCTCTCCCAAAAACTCAAGTAGATTGGAGCAGAGAAACTCCTTGGTAAGCTTGGGGGTATGGTCATAGTCCCTCTCATTGCGAGCTAAAGCATCTCTCACTGCCCTTATAATCTCGCGTGCCATTTCTTCGCCCACAGCCGATGTTGTAACGACAGGTGCTAACGGAACTGTTGTGCCCCTACCAACATTTCTACTCTCAACACGACCTCTACTCCCTCGTGTAGACATCCTATAAACCAAAAACAAAACCAAACTTAGTCAACAACACAATGGCCTTCCTCGAGGCATACACACTCACCACCACTAACCTACAAGACATATTTAACACAAAATCACACAATCTTACTCAAATAAACAGTTAAACATTTAATCGCATAATCAAATCAAGTCCACAAAAATAACTACTTGTCCAGGAATTCTCAAGGAATTCTCATCAGAAACCACGTTGATCAGGCGTATTTTCAATAAGACTTCAAAGCAAGTTCATCGGCTACCAATACTATCCATGAAACTTAATCTCATGCTCACATAAATGCAACACATAGAGTCCTAACACTTATCCTAACTATATGCAAATGTCTTCACTAAACATAATAAACCCATTATGGTAAAAACCACTTCTCATGAGTCCAAGGTATTCAAACCTGGTAAACTGTGATACCAAGTTGCCACGCCCCACTTTTTATTATCCGAATAACATTACCATATCCATTAACATAAATCTTTTTCCATTAAGTACATAAGGAACTATACATACATTACATTCATAAATAAATGAAAGTCCTCTCAAACGTACACATATGAAATACAATAGGAATTACATTTAAACATAATGCCCGTAGGCTTACATCTTTATATAAAAATTAAAGGTTTAACCCTTTTTACAACAATGGCATTCCGCCAATAAGTATAGGGCCCGTGACCAACAATTAAGGAAGATTCATAGATCTTGAATCATCTCTCAACTTGTACCTGAAAATGATTAGCAATATGGGATGAACATAAAGTCCAGTAGAGATTCCAACATGATCCTAAACAATAACAACATACAGATATCTATAATCATGAATGCACCATAACGTACAATATAAATACTGTGATAGTTTAATATTAAAAATATAATTATATAAGTACATTTTCTTCAAAAACATCCATTTGAACACCATAAGATGTAAAACCATTTGTTTTCTTTCCCATTTATCCAATTTAGTTCCAAAAGCATTCATTAACAACACAATCTTGTTTCTTTAAACCTCCACATTAATATAAAAGAATTATGTCTCTACTTTTGTTTTGAAAGCATATTCACACAAACGAGTCATAATCCAATCACATAACTCAACCCACTACACACACTTATGCAACAACACATCTACTATCTCTCTTACCATAGGCCCAAGGGCAAAGAACACCCATAACATGATAACAAAAAACATATATTTCTAAATAGAAATAACTGAACGTAATACATGATTCCATTTCCACCGGCTTGTAGCACGGATGGCAAATGATACAACCTACATAACACATAACGCTTTACCAGCTTCACCCGGAGGGAAACAACCCAAGGTCACACTTTACCCGATGCAAACCGAAAGGGAGAGGAACCTATCACAAGGTGTCACGCTTTACCACCTCAATACGGAGAGAAACGAACCTCCTTTCACACTTTACCAGGCATAAATCGAAAAGGATGAAGAACCTCTATCAAGGCGCCACGCTTTACCAACCTCACCCGGAGGAAAACGGACCACCAAACACTAACAGAATAATAGCTCAACATGCTAAACTACATAAATACTATACAAGTGTAATATATACACATAATTGATTCAATAACAACAATGTCACCCTCCACCGATGACCAATGACAAAACCTCTAAACAGATAAATAAATGACTCTTGAATTAAATTTGCAATTCCAAAACATCAACATTATAAACAACCACATTCCCATTTCATTTCATAAAGGAGTTAAACTCATCATTTTATGTTCAAAAACCAAACTGATTATTCCAAAACCTCAATATTTTCAAACCATAACTAAACCTCTTTTTGTTTAACAAAAATTTCATTTTAGTATACACAGCTACTAATCAACTCAACACAACATTAATCAAAACAATCACAAAAACCAAATAAATCTCATTTTTAGTAACTAAGCCACTAATTTAATTCCTTAACACATAACTTGGTTATTACATAAGTTACTCCATTTAGATTATTTAAGCCCATAATAATAATATGGGGTTTTTCCCCATTCTCATCATAAACATGCTTAGCTACCTCCCAACTAACCAAAACACCTATAAATCATCCAATTCCAACTCCCAAAACTCAAACCCTAAAACCCCTTTCATGCTTTTGGAAAATCCCTTAACAAACATATTTTTAAATGTAATAAAAACTATCACATGTCTATCTATAAAGAGGTATTGAAGAGAAGCAAAAGAATCCCTACCTCTTGAAGCGAAGAGAAGACAACCTAAAAATCACCGGTGACAAAATAATGATATGCTCAGATTAAATGGAAGCCATCGTTGAGCCTTACGTTTTGGTATATGGAACTAGGGGTGGGGTCAAAAATGTTTAGAAATAGATGAAATCAAGGTTAAAGAGTTTGAAAACTCAAAAATGGCGGAAAGAAGGAGAAGAGAGAGTGAAAAGTGAAGAGATTTGACCAAAAAAGTGGCTTTTAAAGATCTGATTCTGGACAAACCGCTCGAGCGGTTAAAAGTGCGCTCGAGCGGCGCTCGAGCAGTGAATCGAGGCTTCTAGTATCTCAAAAAATTTTGGAAAACAGAGCTAGAAGGGTCTACAAACCGTTCAAGTGGTGAAAGCTGCGCTTAGGCTAACTATGCACACAACACAAATTCGCAAACTTCAAACAAGCATAATTCACTCGTCCGGACTTCGTTTAAGGTCGTTTTTGTGTCCAATTGAAGCCCCAAAAGTAAGATTTCCAATGGTTCTAACCTCACATAAAGATTCAAAGTGTGAGAAAGAAGATGATAAAAGATTGAAGACTATGCAATAATAACAATTCGAATTTGGAGTTTTTGATACAATCTCGCCCAACCAGTGTGGTAACACCTCAACCAAGGCTCAAATATCAACTAAGAAGGTTCTTGATGGGTCGTTGAACACACCAAATATAAATCACTAAACTATACCAAATTCTTTCATAATAATGGCAAGTCCAAGTATCGATCCATAGGGACAATTGTGAAATTAAACTAATTTAATCGCTAAATTCCTAAATCAATTTTGGTTAAAAAGATTTGAGGATGCTATGACTAAACAAGAATTAAATGAACTTGAATAATTAAATTGAATATTAAAATTAGGGTTTGAGATATTAATTTTCGGGAAAAATCCTAGGGTAAAGAATTCACCACTAGCCACATGAACGAGATTTAACATTGTAGACACCCCATTTTTGACCGTCCTCAAGACTTGGTTGTGCTTGCAGGTACATCCAGCCACAAGTTCGATTGCTCGTCGGGTACTCGACTTTCGCGGTGGAACGTCACAGGTTTGAGCTTTTCAAACCCTGTTTCCTTTCTGCCCCATTTTTGGACCATGTGTTGGTCTTTTCAGTATGCTCCTCTTGGTGCACTGCCGACCACCTTTTGGCCCTGCAGGCTATGGTTTTGTCCTGCCTGCTATTGATGAAGCCTGCCGGCCATCAATAAGGCACTACCGGCCACTACTGATGGCCGGCAGAACCCTTTGTCTCAGCAGATTTCACGCCAGATCTTTTGAGCCAGCTGGTTTCCACTCATCTCTCCTCCATACGTGTACGGAGGGATGAAGCCCTTTCCAAGCTTGTTGAACAAGTTTTGCATTGCCTTTCTTCTATATAAGGAGAAGCTCCTCCTTCATTTCAAAGGTTCAGAAAATTGGGGCTTGAGAGATAGATATACATTTGTTTGCTCTTGTTTTGTGTCTCAAAGTGTAGTTTTATCTTACTTTAACACACAAACACACACTCAAACACCATACTCTTGGAGCTGAGGTCCCTTGAGGTTGTTTTTGGAGTTCTTGGACTGGTTTAAGCTTGAAAAACCTGCTGGAGTTGCATCTTTGAAGAAGGTCTTCAAGGGTGAGTTTCTAACCTTGAAATCTCCCATTTTTGCTTAAGCTTTTAGCCCCTTTTGCATGCTATTTTGAGCTTAACTTCCTACTACAAAAAGTTCTTAATTTTGGTGCTTAAAAAGTTTGTTTAAGGTCACTTTTTCATTGGGGTTGGTTTACCCCCTCTTAGGCCTTGTTTGGCCTTGCTTTTGTCCCTTTTTGTGAGCCTTTGGGACCACCTTGTTTTGGCCTTCTCACCACTGAAACTCAGAGGAATTTCAGTGGTGGGAAGGGTGTTTTGAGGTTCCAAAAGGGAGAGGGTCATCCCCTCTCCTTATGTCTTCAATGTTTGCTTTGAATGCCTCATGTGTAAGCATGTTTGTCAAGCTTATGTTGGCCATATCTTAGCATGTATTTGGGCTTATTTTAACATGGCATGCAACTGTTTTTACTTGGTTTTGTCACTCCATGCATGCTTTATACACTTGTAGTGTAATTCTTGCAAACTAGCCTTATATGCCTCATGAAGTAGCATGTTTGTTAAGCATGTATGGGCTCCATTTCAGCATGTTTTTGGTCATTATTTAGCATGTCATAACTCTGTATAAGGTGGGTTTGGTATCCCCTTGCATGCTCCATGCACTTGTAGCGCATTTCCATGAATTGGCCTAACATGCATCATGCTTTAACATGTCATTCTAGCATGATTTTGGCTTAACTCTAAAAAGCTTTTGTCCATGTTTTAACATGCTTTAACTCTGATTTGTGTTGTTTTGGTCATGCATGCCATGCTTTGTATAGCTATAGTGCATTTTAGCTTGTTAGCTTTGTACATTGAGTCCATTACCATGTATTACTTGAAGTATTTTCATGATTTGGAATCATGTGAAATGTGATTTCAGTCCATGTTTCATGGTCACACACTTGCATTTATCACCTATTCCATGCTTTGGATAGTTTGTGTTTTATGCCTTAACATGAGTCATTGCGTATGCCTTCATGCCTAAGCTTGCGAGCTATCATTTCAGTGTATTTTTGGGGTTAATATGCCATGATATAACTCTGATTTTTTTGGCTTAAGTCATCCCATGCTTGGTCCTAATAGGTGTAGTGTAACCCACCATATTTGTCTTGTATGCATTGTGCCTTATGCCCTTCATGTTAGCTTGTTTTGGCTTCCTTCTATACATGTTTTAGTATCACTTTAACATGTTTTAGGACTGTTTTGGGTTGCCTTTTCCATATGCTTCATGCTTTGTATAGCTGTAGTGCAATTGGTCTTGCTAGCTTTATGTTTTGATTATTCATGCATGCTATCTTTGAGCTATTTAGATGATTTGACATCATTTAATACTTCATTTCAGAGCTTATAGCATAGCCATCTTCCCACTTCATTCACTCTTTGAGTGCCTCTAAGGGTCATGCACTGTTGCCTTGTTTGTGGCTTAGCTTGTATGCTTGCATGCCTAGGTCTTTGGAGCCTCCA
This sequence comes from Camellia japonica, assembly GCA_030407325.1. Lineage (NCBI taxonomy): Eukaryota > Viridiplantae > Streptophyta > Magnoliopsida > Ericales > Theaceae > Camellia > Camellia japonica. The sequence continues at coordinate 59,925,599 of JAPPVO010000029.1, forward strand.
TCTTAGCATGTTTCGGTCATTGTTTTGATCTACTTGAACTCTATCCATGATTGGTTCATGCATTTATGCCATGTATCGCATGCCCCCTTTGTAGTCCTCTTTATTAACTTCTTGCCTTAAGGACTCTTGCATGCCTTACTTGCTTTGTTTGAATGATTTGACATCATTTCTTACTTAATTTCAGCACTATTGGCCACTGATATGGGCATGACTGAGGTCTACCCATTTTTAGTTTAAGTCCATTTACCATGTTGCTCAAATGTTGTTACATTGCATCATGCTCACATGCTTGAGTTGCATGACATTTGCATGCTTGTTGCATTGCTTGGTACATTGTATGTGGTGACATGTTGTTGCGTGCTTGACATATAGCATGTTGTTGCATGCTTGCTCCATTGTATTATTGTCGCATGCTTGAGTTACATTGCATACTTGCATGCTCATATTGCATTAGCATTGTGTTTGGCACACCTTGCACTGCATTGTGTTTGGTTTGGGTGTTAAGACAAACACAAGGAACGAGGGACGTTTCATACTTGAAGTGATGAAACGTGCCTCATTTCTCGGTCGCCGACGCTCTTGACGACGCATGATAAAGTTTTAGGCATTTATTTGTTTATTTGTGCATTCATTTTACATTGAATTTGCACAAGTTGGATCTTTGGCCATCATGCATCGGGATGCGTGATCGATGGTCTTGGATTCGACTATGCCTCTCCCTTGATGTTTTGAGGTGATATGGGGTGGCATAGTGCGTACATACCCTTGGGAGACCCTCCATTTTCTCTATTTTGTGCTCTGTTGCAGCTTGGTGTCACAGCACACCAGTGGCCGGCACCCTCCTATTGTTGGCCGGTAACTCTTCATTTGTGGCCGGCAGTGTACACTCTTGGCTGGCAAGGGGTCGGCAGAAGCTCCTCATGGCCGGCAGGCCACTGGTGCACTCCTCAACATGGTTTTGGTAAGATCCAGCAGCAAGTTCTCAAGGACACCTTGCAGACAGAGCCTCAAGAGAGCAACCAGGAGCTTTTCGGGATGGCGACCGAGCATGCATCCTCTTCTCCTTCGACTAGTGCTGGAACAGCATTGTTTATTGCTTACTTGTTAGTTAGCATTTGGTTTGTAATTTAATTAGTTAATTTGTTAATTAATTAAGTTTTGTAATAATTAGTTGTAGCTAGTTATTCATTCGGTTATATAATAATTAATTAGCTTGTTAGTTAGTTAATTAGTCGGTTTGTATTATTTATTCGGAACCCCCGTCGAGAGGGCGAATTTTGTAATAAGTGTGCGTGCGTGTGTGCATGTCTTCCAACCCCACGTCTTTCCGCCTTTTACTTATTTGCTTTCAATGGTTAGTTTTAGGGCATGTTTCAATTAGCATACTTATGCTTCGCATGCGTGCATTCATTCATCTGTCTTGCATGCACCGGGCTCGGCGCATCATACTAATTGCATTGTATTTCAATACCAAGTTGAATACATGTATCAACTGTTGCATTTCATATGCCATCTTAGAATAGCCGAGCTTATTTTAAATGCATCTTTGCATGTGTCGTATTAGTCATCTTAACATGAACTAAGATCATGCATTGGTTTCTAACTAGTTCTCTATTTTGGCTCGGAGTACACTGTGAGTGTTTATGCTTTAGCATTTTGCATGAGTGTGAGTGTTGCCATGATAGCATGCTTGCCATGAGGCTATTTGCTTAATTGCTATAACTGCATGAGTGCCTGTGGTGAAGGTTGGATTGTTTGAATTGGAACAATTCATTGAAATTCTCGATTTAGCTTATTTGCGAGTAGCAAACTTCAAACCATTTTTAAACAAACGAATGTGCAATGCTTTGTTCCAACTTAGGCGATCTAGTCTATACTTGTGTGTTGTGTGCATCACATAGTAATTCTAGGCTAATACACCGGAATAAGAACACATGTGTTTTCAAAAACAAGATATCATGTTAGTAAAGGCCGATCTTTGATCGGGCGAGCGGGGGTGCTCATTGCATGACCTTCCCCTCTTGTACCTAAGTTCCCGAGCCGAGGCAACTTTGGTAATGACGGACACGTGGCCTTAGGCACGAGTCAGGGTTTCCTAAATTTCCCTCAAAACAAAATATTTAGGTGGCGACTCTGTATCTGGCAAAGCAGTCCATGTTTGGCACTTCTTTACAAAAATCAGTTTTCCAAAACGATTTGCTGGATTTGGACTCTTTGGTGATTTATCGGTCTTGTATTACACTTTGCGAGATCAGATTCAGAACCGTGACATTGAGTCTGAACTGTAGTAAGCCCAAATGAACAGAACGGGATTTCGTGCCGATTATTTCGCGCGCAGAGCCCCGGGACGTTCGGGTGCGTCCACAAACATCGGCCATCAATTGCAATCCAGTTTGAAATACCCAATATTTCACAACTACAAGTTTGAAATATTGATCAAGAGGGTTGTCGCATGCAACGTACAGGCTCGAATCATCCCGAGTAGTACGAGTCGTTTGCTCTAAACTATGGTAGCAACACGACCCGTCTCTCATAGCATGACTCGTCTCGTACTTTGAATACAAATACAAAGAAAACTAATGTATGGAAAGCATTAAACAATCACAGAGAGTAAAATGCTTGAAGAGATGAAAGAAATAATTATTAAAAACTTCTAAATCATCCATACATCCATTCAAACCAATTCACAATTAAAGCTTATGAAAAATCCTATTACATGGCTAGGGTTTCATCAAACCCTAGAAAAGACGACTAACCACTCATGGAGGAGTGGGAAAACGAAGAAGATGAGGAAGAAACCCCCATGGAATTGTTCTTCAAGCTTTATGAGAAAATCACCTCTTTAGAACCCTAGCCTCCTTTTTCTCTGAATTAATTTTCGAACCCTAGGTTTGGCTATTTTTCTTTCTTTTATTCTCAGCAAAATAGACCAAAAATTCTGTGCACGCGTCCCTAGGTGGGCCGCTCAAGTGGCCATGTGGGCCGCACGAGCGGTGGTGGGCCGCACGTGCGATTAAGCTTGGCCGCACGTGCGGTGGTCTGGCTGGCTCGGATTCTTCACTTCTCGCACGGAGGATCTGTTTTCGCACCCTTTTTGATTGAATTTTCATATTTCCTGTCAAATCTGTACAAGTGCACAAAACACATTATCTCCACCAAATAAATAAAATTGAAAGACTAAAAATATAACTTAAGTGGCCTCAATGTGGTACATTTCGGCCTACATCAATTCTCAATCATGATAATCAAAGAGTCAAAAATAATTCCATTATACCAGGCAGTACAGAGTACAACATAAACAAAGGGCATTTATTCGGTTTTAGAGCACCGAACATATTCAAAATATTCAGCTCTGTATAGCCAAACAAAGACGTGGCAATGAAGACTAGACTGTGGGAAAGACAAAGAGATCGATAGAAATGATGTGAGAGAGAGAGAGAGAGAGAGAGAGAGAGAGGAGGTTCAACCAAAGTTAGTGATGGATTTGGTGGGTGATGGCTTACGTTAAGAAGGTTGGAAAAAGGCAACAAGGGTTAGAGGTGGCGGCAAATAAGCTAGGGGTAGTGGCGACATCACCAGAGATGGTAGAAAGTGGTACCTGATATGAAGAAGGTTGTGGTCGGTGTGGGAAAAAATAGATGAATGAGGGCTGCAAGAGAAGAGAATGTGAGAAGGCGGGGTGCAAAGAAATAAGGTAAAGTTAGGAATATGGTAGGGGTCTAAAGAAATATAAGCGATGAGCAATTTTGGAAAAATGAGGGGTCCAAAGTAAAAAGGTAGAGGTAAATAAAAACACTCTTCTTTTTCTTTGGACTCTCCATCTCAATCCCAACTTGGCCTATCTTTTTTGGACCCTTAACCCCACCAATTCTTATTCCAACAACGTATTTTCTATACTTCATAACTCCTACCACTAACGCCCACCTCTAGCATCCACATTCATAACCATATCATCCTTCCCTTAACTTGCAATGCCACTACAATCTATTCTCACCTTCAGTGTAAGCCCTCCATATTGTTTCTTACAAGCCTATCAACGTCCATCTTTGTTCAGTAGCCTTGCAAACCTATCTTACCCTTTCGCAATGTCGTCGTAACCTTAATTGCCACCAGCTAACTCCTCTTCCTTCGATTGTGAAAGAGAAAAGCAACCAGTAATCCACAATTGCGACCATAATGCAAGAGAAAGAAATGTGAGGTGGATATGGAGCTAAGTGGTGGCTGTGGCGATTATGGATTGGTTGAGGGCTGGTGTTGTAGTGAAAAAGGACAATAGGAGGTTGGAAAGGAAAAAGTGATAGCGAAAATAGACTCGAGACTCGCTGGAGTTATGCTGGGTAGGTAGAGCTAGATCAGGGTTAGGATTTTGGTTGTTTAAGGATGAGGACAAAAATGGAATTTTATGTGCAAATAAAATTGTAATAAAAAAAATTAAAGAGGTAGTAGTCCTTAGAAGAAAGGTAAGGGCTATTAGTAACTCCTATTAGAAAACCTTGTTTTAGTTGTGCAAGTAGTATGATTGAAGTAAAAATAGTTGGAGTAAAGTCAGAAGTATTAAGTGGATAAAATAGATTTTGACTAACTGCATAGGTCACTAAAGCCTGTTATATACCCGTTTGATGAAATTTCAATGTATTCTAGTTAAGATCGTCGATATTCTTTCTGCTGAATGGTGTATGTGGATTCGACAAGATAACTTAAGTTGAAAAGTTGAGAATTCAACAAAAAATGGTGTCTGAATTGTATATTGTAACTGTTATTAATCATAGTACTCGGTTTAATATTGGACTTGGAGTTGGTCTTGTAGTTTTTCCTTGTTTATATTTTCATGTTAAAAATTGTTGAATCTTTTTATTTTTGTGATTTGTCATTTTCTATCAAACAAAATTCATTGATAACTCTACATCATATTTGTACACGTGTAAAAATTCCACTTGGCATTAGAGTAGATTTGCTCAAAATTTACATAATATATACAATCTTAAAAGTCGTATCTAAAATACTATGAAACATCCAATTATTGGTTAGAGCATATAAATCGTGGGCTTGAAAAGTCTCTCTTTCTCTTTTCCTTATTTGCTTCCACCATTGACCACCCTATATCCACCCTCTCTCTCCACTGTTAATCTCTTCTTGCCCCGTCCTCCCACACTCTTCCACTACCTCCACCCCTCACCCACCCTTAGTCGCACATCTCTTTCTCTCTCTCTCTCTCTCCCTTAATCGCTCATCCTTAGCTTACCCTACACCCTAATTATCCACCTCTACTTTTACCTTTACCACCCCCTCACTACTCCTTTACAACCTTAAGTACTTATTACAGTTAAAAAGAGAAAAAGAAAGCAAGAGAGTCTAATCTATAGTGTCAAAAAGTGCTTAACACCAGGATGTCACAATTTGTTGCCAAAACTTTTTGCCACCTTCACAATTTGGGTATCAATTAGGGGTGCAACTCGGGCGGGTTCGGTCAGGTTTGAAGGTTATCCAAGCCTAGCTCAGGCTCGAATTGTAACTTGAGGTTGCTTGTCCAAGCTTGAGTTAAACCCGAATTGCTTGAGTTACCCGAATTGTAAATGAAATTTCAATTTTTTTTTTTTTGCAGCTACATTATTAAATTATTAAAATTTGACTCTATTTACATTTTTTTTTATTATAGAAAATCATTAATACCATCAAAATAAATAATTTATATAATGTAAAAGAGATGCCGCTATAATAGTCTTTACAATTTATGAGTGAAAATAAAAATAAAAATAAAAAGTAAGATTTTATGTTATTTATATATATATCATATATATTCAATATGATTTAATAATCTAAATTACTTTAATATCATGTAATTGTTGAAACAATCTTCTGTGTAAATAAAATAAACTGAAATAAAACCAAACAAATAAATAAATAACGTACCGAATTTATTTATTGAACCGAATTAAAAGAAAATTCAAAGACCAAGTCGAGTGTGTGACACTCTGTCCTTAAGACAGATTCGCCCCGCTACAGTGCTTACGGTTGAGTGGCGTCTATCTCCCAGGATACAATGATCTTCACAAACTTGTAGAAGCACTTCAAACAAATTTGTACGGCGAACCGAACATGTTTTCTATACTCTCTCTTTTTTTTTTCTAATACTAAAATGAAGAATAATGCACAAAATAAAATCTGGACAGCAAAGATGGGATTTGTAGACTAATTTTCGAATCGGTAAAGTGCTGGAATATGGTATGTATTTATAAACCCGAATAGGTGCTTAATTTGAAGTGAACAGATGGGTTTTTGAATTGAACAGGTGCTGTTTGAATTCAAACAGATTTGCAAACTGTTTCAACAGATTAACTGCTGGGCAGTTTGAAACCTGTCCAGTTTAACAGATCTGAAACTGTTAAAAACTGCTCAGCAGTTACTGTAGAAAATTCGGATATAAAGAGGCACAACTTTTGGACAAGAATTTGAATTCAAATTCAAATTCGAATTTTAAATTAATTTTTCCGGCAATAATTTTTGAAAAAATTCAAATGAATTTCGTCCAAAAAATTAATACAAGAACCGACCCGACCCATAACCGCGCCCGGCACTGCTCGGCTCGGCCAGAAGGCGACGGCGCGCGCGCGGGGGTGTGGTGGTTTGGGCTAAGGTTCACTTTGTCCATAACTCCTCCCTTCTACAAACTTGGGGTGCCCCTTGGGGCCCAACCCAAGTGTTGTAGGCTAGAGCTTATAAACTCAACAAAACTCTCTTAAAGTTTCAATGTGGGACAACCCTTTCCAAAGAAACTCACATTTACTTCTTTAAATTTCCTATTCCACGAACCCGAAAACGACGTCATGTTCCCATTCACTCATAAATGATTTTGACGAACCGCCTTCACTGTGTGACTTGCCACACGGCAAAGAACACTTCACCTCTTTGGACCCGGCCCAAAAGACGTTCAGGGCCCACTCAATTTTGGGCTCAAAGTTGGCCCAAAATAAGCCTTTTAAAACACCATTTTTCCAACAATCCCCCACATGAATGGAATTTGACGGAGAGAAAATGCAACAACATGATCTATTACAGAGAGTACAGAAATTGGAAATATTCTGCAAAGGATAGGTAGCTTTTGGCTTTGAACCTTCCCTTGTGAGACACTATCGGATTTACTAGCTAACCAGTGAACATGATGTCTTGAACTGTTCAGCCGTTTGTGTAAACCAAGAGAATAGAACTCACACAGTATATCCCCAGATACAGTTTAGTTCTCACTATTGTGTTCATTTTGGCCCTGAACAACTTGGTCTTTCATGAGTGCTCTAGAGAATTGTAGCCCTTCACAAATCTCATAGAACCGGACCAATTCACACTCATATAGGTGATTCTTATGAAGAGTATCCTGCCATACTCCACTAGGTATACCTAGATATAAGAATCATTAAAAGTATTACTTAACCTAAAACGCTGCAGACATCACTATTTCATCAAAGAAATGGGTAGAAGTTAGACTCCCTAGTGATCCTTCTGAGTCATACACAACTCGGTTGTCCCTTTGAACCTAGATCTTGGGATCTCCAGTCAACTAGGTTAGGTTGTTGTTGTGGTAACTCTTATTTAATAGGCTTAAGTCCCATTCCCCTCGATGAATTCTCAACTAACTCTCTTGCTAACCCTTTGATTAGTGGATCCGTTATGTTGTCTTTAGACTTCACATATTCAATGAAAATAATTCCATTAGAGAGTAGTTGTCTTACGGTATTATGTCGACGACGAATATGTCTAGACTTACCGTTATACATATGACTCTGTGCTCTACCTATTGCTGATTGACTATCGCAATGTATGCATATAGCAGGCACTGGTTTTGGCCATATTGGAATATCTTCAAGGAAGTGGCGAAGCCATTCTGCCTCTTCCCCTGCTTTGTCTAAAGCTATGAATTCTGATTCCATAGTAGACCTAGCAATGCAAGTTTGCTTGGAAGATTTCCAAGATACAGCCGCCCCACCAAGAGTAAAGACATATCCACTGGTGGACTTTGAGTCTCTAGTATCCGATATCCAATTTGCATCACAGTATCCTTCAAGTACTGCTGGATATCTAGTATAATTTAGCCCAATGTTACAAGTAAATCGGAGATATCTTAGAACCCTTCTAATTGCTTTTCAGTGTTCTACTCTCGGGTTACTCGTATATCTACTTAATTTACTTACTACATAAGTTATATCTGGGCGAGTACAGTTCAGTGAGTACATTAAGCTTCCAATAATTTGGGCATACTCTAATTGAGAAATACTTTCCTGTACATTCTTAGAAAGATACAAATTAACATCTACAGGTGTTCTAGCAAGATGATCATCATCTTTGCTGAATTTGTCAAGTATTTTCTCAATGTAATGAGATTGTGACAAAGTATATCCTTCTGATGTTTTGGTAATTTTCATACCAAGAATTACATCAGCAATACCCATGTCTTTCATGTCAAAATGTTTATTCAACATTTTCTTAATAGTTCTAACCATGTTATTATTACTACCTATGATGAGCATATCATCTACATAAAGATATACAATGACATAACCTTTGTCTGTATTTTTAAAATAAACACATTTGTCACACTCATTAATTTTAAATCCATTTGACATCATTGCCTTGTCAAATTTTTCATGCCATTGCTTTGGCGCTTGTTTTAAACCATATAATGATTTAACCAATTTACACACTTTCTTTACTTTTCCTGGAACAGAAAAACCTTCTGGTTGTTCCATGTAAATTTCTTCATTTAACTCACCATTTAAGAAAGCGGTTTTTACATCCATTTGATGAATTTCTAGATTGTATAGAGATGCAATGGCAATTAACATTCTAATGGATGTTATTCTAGCAACCGGTGAGTAAGTGTCAAAGTAATCAAGACCTTCTTTTTGTCTAAAACCTTTGACCACAAGTCTTGCCTTGTATTTTTCAATTGATCCATCTGCTTTCAATTTTCTTTTGAAAATCCACTTGTACCCAAGAGGTTTACAACCTGGTGGCAAATCCACCAATTCCCAAGTGTGATTTTGCAAGATGGATTCAACTTCACTATTGACAGCTTCTTTCGATAAAGGAGCTTCAGGACTGGACATAGCCTCTTTAAAAGTTAAAGGCTCATTTTCTAACAAATATGTTAGAAAATCTGGACCAAAAGATTTTGAGGTTCTAGCACATTTACTACACCTAAGTTCCTATTCCTCATTTTGATCTAACTCTTGTTCTTGATCCTGACTAGTAATAGCATCATGAGATCTTTTATTGTTACTAGTCTCTTGTCCAGTCTTATTTGGAAATACATGTTCAAAGAAAGATGCATTCCGAGATTCAATAATAGTATTTACATGCATTTCGGAATGTTCTGATTTATAAATCAAAAATCGATATGCACTACTATTCTTGGCATAACCAATGAAAATGCAATCAATGGTCTTAAGACCTATCTTAGTCTTTTTAGGACTAGGTATAGCCACTTTAGCCAAACACCCCCACACTTTTAAGTATTTGTAGGATGGTACTCTACCATGCCACATTTCATAAGGTGTTTGATTCACTTTCTTTCGGGGTACTTTATTTAAAATATAATTAGCAGAAGTATTGCTTCCCCCCACAAGTTCTGAGGTAATCCAGAACTGATTAACATGGCATGCATCATTTCTTTTAAAGTCCTATTTTTCCTTTCAGCAATTCCATTTTGCTGAGGTAAGTAAGGAGCGATGGTTTGATGAATTATTCCATGTTCTTTACAAAATTCACCAAATGGTGATTCATATTCACCACCTCTATCACTTCTTAGTTTTTTGATTTTCTTACCAAGTTGATTTTCAACTTCATTCTTATATTGAAAGAAAGTTTCCAAAGCTTCATCATTGGTTCGAATTAAATAAACATAACTATGTCTAGTATAGTCATCTATAAAAGTGATAAAATATTTTTTCCCACCTCTTGTTTGAATTGATTTAAAATCATATATGTCACTATGAATTAATTCAAGTGGTTCTGTACTTCTTTCAATTGAATGAAAAGGAGTTTTGGATAATTTTGCCTCAACGCAAATTTCACATTTATGATTTGAATCAATGTCAAATTTAGGTAAACATTCCATATTAATTAATCTACGCAAAGATCCATAATTAACATGTCCTAGTCTACCATGCCATAAATTTGAAGACTTAAGCAAGTAAAAAGATGTATTATTATTAATAACTGAGGGTACAACGGTCATTACATTTAACTCAAAAAGGCCATCAGACATGTAACATTTTCTTACATACATCCCATTCTTAGTAAGTACAAATTTATCACTCTCAAATACTAGCCTAAACCCATTCTTACTCAATAAAGATCCGGAAACAAGATTCTTGCGAATGTCCGGTATATGCAGCACATTGTTGAGAGTGAGTTCCTTTCCTGATGTTATCTTGAGAACAATCTTCCCTTGTCCTTCAACTTTGGAAGTTGAGGAGTTGCCCATAAAAAGTTGTTCACCATTGTCCACTGTAGAATAAGATGTGAACATCTTTTTGTCGGCACAGATATGACTAGTAGCACCAGTGTCCACCCACCATTCTTTAGGATTTTCGACAAGATTTGCCTCGGAAACAACTGCAGAAAGATTGATGTCATCTACACCATTGGAAATTTTGTCCACTTCGGTCATATGGGCTTGGGCAGGCTTCTTGCTTGTTCTTCTTTTGCTTTTGCCTTTGCTACGACAATCTTTGGCCCGATGTCCCTCTTTGTCACAGATGTAACATTTGCCATTAAACTTGTACTTTTTATTTTTCCCCCCTTTAGAGCCTTGTGATGAACTTTCTCCAGAAGACTTTCGTTTCTTGGTTTTTGAAACATGTTCCACCATATTTGCCTTAGACTCTATAGGATGCTTACCAGCCCGCTTTTCAGAATTATGGTTGTCCTCCTCAATCCTCAAACGCACAATTAATTCTTCCATTGACATTTCTTTGCGCTTGTGTTTGAGGTAGTTCTTGAATTCCTTCCAGCCTTGTGGTAATTTCTCAATTAAGGCTGCAACTTGGAAGGATTCACTGAGAGACATGCCTTCTGCGTGAATGTCATGCATAATAAGTTGGAGATCTTGAACTTGGCTGATCATAGTTTTTGAATCAACCATTACAAAATTCAGGAATTTGCCAACCACAAATTTCTTTGAGTCGACATCTTCCATTTTGTATTTTTTCTCCAAAGACTCCCAAAGTTCCTTTGCTGTCTTGATAGGACTGTAGACGTTGCATAATGTGTTGTCAAGTCCGTTCAAGATGTAGTTCCCGCAAAGGAAATCGGTATATTTCCAAGCATCAACCGCAGCAACCACTTGCCGGTCGGTTTCATCCTCTTTCAAAATAGGAGCATCCTCACGGAGGAAACGAGCCAGGTTCAGAGTTGTAAGATAGAACAACATTTTCTGTTGCCATATTTTAAAATCAGTTCCTGAGAACTTCTCTGGCTTTTTACCGTGATTTACCGGTGCTGTCACCACAGGAGAGGGAATTGGTGTCATTGCAGCCACCACAGTAGTACTTGTTTGGGCATTTGTTTCAGTAACCATGAATTCTAAATTATAATACAAAATTATAATTAGAATTTATATTACACAGAAAACTAATCCAAATTCACAGAATTAAATTCTGTAAAAATAAAAGAAACAAGAATGTAACTTTTATTTTTCAATTAATTTGGAAATAAAATAAAATTTTATTTAACCAAATTAATTCCACACAAAAAATTAAACTTCTGTAATACTTCAATAATTAAAATACTGAACCAGAATTTTAATTAATGAAAACTCAGAAAATAATTTCTAAAAACCAAAATTAATTTCTGAAAAAATTCCACAAAAATATATTCTGAATTGTTAATGACACCAGTATATTACTACTAGTTGTCAAAGAAAATAGACAGTATATTACTACTATCTGTCAAATAGCATATAATCACTATTTATTTTTCCAACCAGAATATTATTTTGTAAATTCACAGAAAATAATTTCCTTACAAGAAGAAAGAGAAAAAGAAACAAAGGAAAAATTCTGTAAACAGAATAATTCGAATCTGTCTTAAGATTGTTGAAACAATCTTCTGTGTAAATAAAATAAACTGAAATAAAGCCAAACAAATAAATAAATAACGTACCGAATTTATTTATTGAACCGAATTAGAAGAAAATTCAAAGACCAAGTCGAGTGTGTGACACTCTGTCCTTAAGACAGATTCATCATGCTACGGTGCTTACGATTGAGTGGCGTCTATCTCCCAGGATACAATGATCTTCACAAACTTGTAGAAGCACTTCAAACAAATTTGTACGGCGAACTGAACCTGTGTTCTATACTCTCTTTTATTTTTTTTTTCTAATACTCGAATGAAGAATAATGCACAAAATAAAATCTGGAAAGCAAAGATGGGATTTGCAGACTGATTTTCGGATCGGTAAAGTGCTGGAATATGGTATATATTTATAGACCTGAATAGGTGCTTAATTTGAAGTGAACAGATGGGTTTTTGAATTGAACAGGTACTGTTTGAATTCAAACAGATTTGCAAACTGTTTCAACAGATTAACTGCTGGGCAGTTTGAAACCTGTCCAGTTTAACAGATCTGAAACTGTTAAAAACTGTTCGGCAGTTACTGTAGGAAATTCAGACATAAAGAGGCACAACTTTTGGACAAGAATTTGAATTCAAATTCAAATTCGAATTTTAAATTAATTTTTCCGGCAATAATTTTGAAAAAATTCAAATGAATTTCGTCCAAAAAATTAATACAAGAACTGACCCGACCCACAACCCACACTCACGCCCGACACGGCTTGGCCCGGTCGGACGGCGCGTGTGGTGGTTTGGGCTAAGGTTCACTTTGTCCATAACTTCTCCCTTCTACAAACTTGGGGTGTCCCTTGGGGCCCAACCCAAGTGTTGTAGGCTAGAGCTTATAAACTCAACAAAACTCTCTTAAAATTTCAATGTGAGACAACCCTTTCCAAAGAAACCCACATTTACTTCCTAAATTTCCTATTCCACGAACCCGAAAACAACGTCATGTTCCCATTCACTCATAAATGGTTTTGACGAACCGTCTTCACCGTGTGACTTGCCACACGGCGAGGAACACTTCACCTCTTCGGACTCGGCCCAAAAGACGTTCGGGGCCCACTCAATTTTGGGCTCAAAGTTTGTCCAAAATAAGCCTTATAAAACACCATTTTTCCAACAGTAATGGCTAATAATTTATATGTATATTTAATATTTTTATATATCTATGTATGTATAATTCGAGCTTTGGATTGCTCGAGTTGTTTAACGTCTTTGCCCAAGCTCGTCCAAATTTAATTCGGGCTTCTGAATTTTTGTCCAAACCCATACCAAATTTGAAAATATCTTGTTCAAGTCTTTGGATTGCTCGGGTTAAACCCGTCCAAATTGCACCCCTAGTATCAATGAATCGGATTGGAACAACAATGGGAAGGTGAAAAAGATATGATGAAGGAAATAGAATAGAAGAAAAAAGAATGAGAATAAAGAGAAAATAAATGAATATGAGGTTAAAGAACTTGTATGGGGTTACCATTGAATGAAGAGGTGTAAGGGATCACAGGGAAAACGGTTAGGAAGGATAGTAAGAGTGATGAAGAATAAGTTGGCAAAAGAGGCATGGAAAGAATAAGCATATTTTTGAGAGGGGGGGGGGGCGTTGTATATAGTCTAATTTAAAAAAGTCTCCATTTGTTTTGTAGTTTTTTTTTTTTAACCCCTAATACTAATTTCTAGTAATTGTCCAATGTTATTTTGGAGTAAAAGAAGTTTTGATTTATTTTGTAAATTAAGATTTTTACATCAATTTCTACGTAGGTATATTGACAGAAACAAAGAAAGAAGTTAAAATTTGCACTATCCATTTTATTATGAGTTAATTACACCTAGTACCTCTATATTTTCACCATAATTTTATTTTACTTTTCACTTTTAATTGTGATAATTTAAGTTAAGTTGCAATATCACCTTTCTATCCATCTATCGTTAATGAGGTTGACGAAAATTAAAAGTGAATGGGCCAAAATGAAATTTCAGTGAAAGTGAAAAGACAAATAAAATTTTGATAAAAATATAAGGGTGTTAATGAGACAAAAAAAACTATAACATGTAGCTCACATAACAAAGTTTCGTTAACTTTATTAATGGTAAATTGATAGAAGAGTGATGTTGTAATTTGATTTAACGTGTAAGAGATTGACTATTACAATTAAAAGAAGTGACCAAAGTGAAATTACGGTGAAAGAACGCGAGTACTAATTATAATTAACCTTTTTATTATTTTTTAAATTTAAGGAAAGTTTGCATTATTAATATATATATATATATATATGTATATATATTTTTGGAAAAATTGACAATTCTAAGCCAATTTTATATCTTTAAATTAAAGTGGCAAGTTAACCATGTTTGCAATATTTTTCTTGGCAAAAGAAAAGAGGTCAAATTTACTATTTTCAAAGAAAAAAAGGGGGGGGGAAATCGTAAAAAAGTTAAAGGGTAATTTAAAATAATTTTGCACTTTTTTTTTTTGGGGGGGGAATAATTTTGCACTTTAATAGAGTCACAAGTGGTGGTGCATGTGGGAATTGTCTCAACAATTCTATTTACGTAAAAGTTATTGTGGAGATATATTTTTTGAGTACCAACACGTGGCAAGGTGACGCCGACGTATTAGCCGAGGTGCCACGTGTCCTGGTCGTTGTGCCGAGGTGATCTCGGTTAGGCCGAGGTTTCCTCCGAAGAAATCGGAATCCGAGATAAACGGATAAGGGACAAGAGTCCTAGGATGAAGGAAGACTACATGATGGATAAGGATAACACTCTCAGGGAGTCTATCCTTATCTCTTGTAGAGTCCAAAGTAAGCACTGAATGGGAGTCCATAGAAGTCAGGTTTCTAGTGGGACTGGGATTGAGTTAACTATAAAAGAAGAGGCACCCCCGTGGGTCTAAGGTACGCAATTTATGCTTTGAACAGTGAATTTAGCACTTGATTATCTTTGAGAGATATACTGACTTGATCGTCGGAGTGCCCCCGGGTGGAAGAACCACCGCCGGAATCTTCTCTTTCTGTTGCAGGTTAGCTAGGTGTCATCTATTCTGCCAGTTCTCTCCAACTGATCACTGAGTTGGCAGTGTGATCGGAAAATTACTCACACAATTTGGCGCCGTCTGTGGGAAAGATAGGAGAATAGATGGCCAGCAACGGACAGAAGGAAAAGATTGGGGACGACACTCCTGCTGGAAGCGGGAGACCTATTGACCTGGATGTCACAGGAGATGAATACAATGCAGAAACCCATGACCAGAATCACGGAGTGAAGGACGTCGGCCAGACTAGCGGCGCACCAAAAAAACCAGAGCGAAGTGGCTATTACAACGAAGACGACCTCCAGGTATAGAAGGATAGATGCCTGCGGAGGGACGAAGAGATGAAGGGGATGGCAAACAAATTGGCAGACCTGCAGTCGGTTGTCAATTTCATGATACAAAATAACGTCATGCAGCCGCCGTTCCCGCTGTAGGACACGCCGATTCCGCAGCCGATGCCCAGAAGGGAGGGCAAAGAACAATCCCCATAGCCCTTCAGCACAACGGGAGCGAAAGACACTCTCACCGACCTTCCAGGGAGGTCGGACGGAGGGAGCCAAGAAGAGAAGAATCACGGAGGACGCATCATACAAGGGAAGCAGACCCCAAGGGACATCGGCATGTTCAGGGGCAGGTGCTGTGCTTCGACACAATTCATGGAGAGGGGTCAAAGAGGACTCACCACGAGGCTGAAAGTAGTGCACCAAAAAGACTGAAAGCAGGAGATAGCCGAGCTCTTGGAAGGACAAAAGAGGACCTAAGAGATTACCTCAAAAGGAAGCAACAGAATGCCGAAGCCGAGGTAAATTCCCCAGATAAGCCGAGGACACCATTCTCGGTGGAATTGGACAGGTTTGAGGCGCCGAAGAGATTCAGTATGCCGAGGTTTTAGATATACGACGGGAAGTCAGACCGCAACTTCCACGTCGGATTATATCTGAACTCAATGGCACTGTATAGTGAGAACGAGCCGTTGCTCTGCAAAGTGTTCCCCTCATCCTTCGGGGAGATTGCATCAGACTGGTTCCACAAACTACCGAAGGGAAGCGTGAAGACATGGGAAGGCCTGGCCGAGATGTTCGTGGCCAGGTTCGTGACAAACAAGCTGCAGCCATTGAGGGTGGACGCACTGATGGCTTTGAAAATCAGTAAGGATGAAGGCCTTAGGGCCTATGCAAAAAGGTACTACGAGGTATTCAACCGAATACCAGAATGCAATCAAGAAGTGGCGGTCGTGTCATTCAAGAACGGCCTGAAAGACAACTGTCCACTATGGAAGTCTTTAGCAAAAACTTTGCCAAAAAGCATGGAAGAGCTCATGGCGAGAATCGAGAAGTATGCCAGAGCTGAGGAAGATACATCGAGGACCAGGGAGGTAAAGCAAGAGAAAGGAAACGGCTCGCCGAAGTGAGGCCGAGGTAACAACGGATCGAACAAACATGAAACAGAATTGAGGGCTGCACAGGCGGTGACGACTGTGTTCCGCGCCCCAATTAACAAAGTCCTGGAACAAATTCGGAACCAACCCTATTTCAGGGCACCAGCAAGGGCACCAGGAGAATTCATGGGAAGGAACGTCGGCAGGCGCTGTGCCTACCACAATAAAGAAGGGCACACAACTCAGGGTTGCAGAGCCCTGAAAGCACACTTGGAGGACTTCGTAAGGCAAGGCCACCTGAGAGATCTGGTCGACGAGGCCAGAACAAGAGAAGAACAGGCAAGATTGCCTCAAGCACCAGCAGCCCCGCCTCCCCCAGTACAGCAACCTCAGGCAGGAGGACCTCGGGTAGTCAATGTGATTCATTCGAAGGTCAACGAGAATGAAATCAGAGGGGAGACCCAGAAGGTAAAACACCTACAACATGTCTATCAAATCGGGGAGAAAAGACATCGGGCAGAAGGATGCCAGGGACCAATGATAACCTTTACTGAAGCCGACCTAGAGATGGTCCAGCATCTGCATAACGATGCCTTGGTAGTATCCCTCCAGGTTGGGGAGTGCCAAGTGAAACGCATCCTGATTGACCAAGGCAGCTCTTGTGACATCATGTACGTCTGATGTTACAAGGAGCTCGGCCTTCACCCAGACGACATGGAACAATCCAATGGCCCAATGGTTGGGTTCAATGGAACGCCGACATGGCCACTGGGAGCAGTGAACTTGGAGGTGCAGGCTGGCACCAGGAAGATCAAGACAGAATTCACCGTCATTGACACACCCTCCCCTTACAACATCATTTTGGGAAGGCCATGGTTGCATGCAATAGGGGCAGTTCCCTCAACATTGTATCAACTATTGTGATTCCCAACAGAACATGGGATAGAGGAAGTCAGGGGCGATCAGCTGTAGGCGAAGAATTGCTCCATGGCAGCAATGAAATCGACCTGCAGCATACGAGAGCCAAAGAAGGCAGAAATTGAAGATGAGGACGTGGAAGTCCTAGAAGATATCGGCAAGGAGCCAGCCGAGAAGAGCGAAGAGGCACTGAAGAAAATCCTCGTCCAGGATGGGGATGAGGAACGCTTCTTTCTTCTCGGCTCGGGCTTAGCCGAAGAAGAGGAAAAAGAGTTGGAGGCTTTTCTGCGAGCAAATATTGAGGTGTTTGCTTGGACACCTTATGAAATGCCTGGCATTGACCCCGAGGTCACTTGCCACAAACTGAATGTTGACAGGTCGGCCAAACCTGTAATTCAACGAGCCAGAAGACCAACATTGACGCACGTCGAAGCGGTAGAAGAAGAAGTAGACAGACTTCTGGAGGCTAGGGCCATCAGAGAAGTTCACTACCCGACATGGCTGTCCAATACAGTGGTGGTAAAGAAGAAGAACGGTAAATGGAGGGTCTGTGTAGACTTTACCAGTTTAAACAAGGCCTGTCCCAAAGACAGCTTCCCTCTACCCAAGATTGACCAGCTAGTGGATGCTACTTCAGGGCATGGAAGGATGAGCTTCCTAGATGCCTACAGGGGGTATCATCAGATAGCTATGGACCCAGCAGATGAAGAGAAGACTGCATTTATCACTCCCAAAGGGCTATACTGCTACAGAGTAATGCCCTTTGGATTGAAAAACGCAGGAGCCACCTACCAAAGATTGGTAACCAAGATGTTCAAGCACCTGATCGGCCGAACAGTAGAAGTCTACATTGACGACATGGTCGTTAAGTCCAAGGAGCCTGAGGGTTATCTCGCCGATCTAAAAGCAGTCTTTGAAATCCTTAAAACATATCGGCTCCGACTCAATGCATCGAAGTGTGCATTTGGAGTTGGATCTGGTAAGTTTCTAGGATACCTGGTGACCAGGAGGGGCATTGAGGCCAGCCCAGATCAGATCAAGGCCATCCTAGAGCTGAAAGCCCGACGTCGGCAAAACAGGTGCAGATGCTAACTGGAAGGGCCGCAGCCCTGAACAGGTTTATAAGCAGAAGCTCAGACAAGTGCAAGCCTTTCTTCAAATTAGTGAAGAAAGCCACAGACTTTCTCTGGACAGAGGAGTGCGAAGAAGCATTAGCCGATCTGAAGAAGTACCTGACCACACCGCCAGTACTTTCAAATCCAGAACCTGGGGAGGAGCTGTTCCTGTACTTAGCGGTTTCAGAACATGCGATTAGTGCAGTACTAATCCGAGAAGAAAAAGGGGAGCAAAAGGCTGTGTACTATGTCAGCAAAACCCTAGCCGACGCAGAAACAAGGTATCTACCCTTAGAGAAATTGGCACTGGCTCTAGTAATGGCTTCAAAGAAGTTGAACCATTACTTCCAGGCCCATAAAGTTGTGGTACTAACAGAGCATCCATTGAAGTCCCTATTGCAGCAGGGAGACTTAACAGGACGAATAGCCAGATGGGCAGTCGCCCTAGGCCAGTATGATCTAGAGTACAGGCCCAGAACTGCAATCAAAGGCCAGGTTTTGGCCGACTTCGTGGCCGAGTTCACGCCAGAGTCCATCCAACATCGGGCTCCGTTGAGCCAAGACAGACAATGTCCAAACAAGCGAGCAGAAGCCCAGCCCAAGGCTAAAGAACAAAGGAAAGAAGAGAAACCCAGACCCTGCAGCATTTACATCGGCGATTCCTTTCAACTGTTCGTTGATGGGAGTTCAAACCGTCAAGGAGCGGGGGCAGGGGTAGTACTGATATCTCCAGATGGAGAAATATTAGAACAGTCCATTCGATTGGGGTTCAAGGCCTCAAACAATGAGGCAGAATATGAAGCATTAATTGCAGGACTGAAGCTAGCAGCAGCAGTACAAGCAGATGAGGTAATAGTCTTTTGTGATTCACAATTGATAGTTAACCAGACAACGGGCGAGTTTGCAGCCCGAGATGAAAGAATGTCGGCCTACGCAAAAGAGGTCATCAGGCTGGCAGCCTTATTCCAGAACTGCAGATTGCTTCAAGTCAGCCGAGATGATAACAACCATGCCGATGCATTGGCCAACCTAGCTAGTGCAATACAACCAGGAAAAGCAAGGACAATAATGATTGAATACTTGTCGGGCCCGAGCATTGAACCAGTAATCACAGAGCATGAAGCAATGTGCATAGACATGGGGCCAAGCTGGATGGACGCAATTGTTGCATTCCTGAAAGAAGGAAAGCTACCAGAAGACCAGAAGGAGGCACACAAGATCAGATTGAAGTCGGCAAGATTCAGTCTGACAGCAGAAGGACATCTCTACAGAAGGTCCTTCACTGGACCCCTCTTAAGGTGCGTACACCCTCTGCAGGTTGAAGATTTCTTATATGAAATTCATGAGGGAATTTGTGGAAGCCACACTGGGGGCAGATCGCTAGCTCACAGGGCCATTACCCAGGGGTATTGGTGGCCCTACATGCAAAAAGATGCAAAAGCCTACGTAAAGAAGTGTGAACAATGCCAAAGGTTTGCACCATTGATTCACCAGCCAGCTGCTGACCTAAACCCTGTATCCAGCCCTTGGCCATTTGCCCAATGGGGGATGGATCTCGTTGGGCAATTGACCCAAGCAACTGGGCAAAGGAAGTACCTGCTAGTAGTAACAGATTACTTCACAAAGTGGATAGAAGCAGAACCTCTTGCCAAGATCCGAGATGTGGATGTCAAGAACTTTATATGGAGAAACATCATCACCAGATTTGGGATTCCAAGAGCAATTGTTGCAGACAATGGGACACAATTTGACAGTAAGCTGATCAAAAACTTCTGTGCAAAGTTTAAAATCAAAAACTACTTTTCAACCCCAAGTTTTCCACAAAGCAATGGACAAGTAGAAGCGTCCAACAAAGTAATTCTGGATGGGATAAAGAAGAGGCTGCAGGCAGCAAAAGGGAAGTGGGTAGACGAATTGCCCAACGTACTCTGGGCATATCGGACTACGCCGAGAAGATCAACAGGGGAATCACCCTTTGCCATGGCTTATAGCACAGAAGCAGTCATTTCATTGGAGGTCGGCATCCCAGGGATCAGAACCCAGGGAGTTGAGAACGGGACTAACGATGTACTTTTAGCCCGAGATCTGGATCTCCTAGAAGAAAGAAGAGAGAAAGCTGCAATACAGCTTGCAGCATACCAGCAACAGCTTGCTAGAGCTATAACAAGAAGGTTCATCCAAGAGAATTTCAAGTCGGCGACCTAGTCTTGAGAAAAAGTGTCGTCGGCAACAAGAAGGATCCCAGGGAAGGCAAGCTTGGCCCAAACTGGAAAGGACCCTACAGAGTCACTGCGGTATTGGGCAATGGAGCATATCGGCTTGAAGATAATGAGGGCAAAGCATTGCCCAAGACCCTGGAACACTTGTAATTTGAAATTTTCTATATCATTAGATGTTGTTTGATTTCCTGCCGATGTATCAATAAAATCTTAGCAGAATTCTCCAACTTGTGAAACTATGCATAATATATGTTCTTTTAATAAAAATGAGAACCCAAGTGGAACTCAGGTTCACATTGGGGGCAAGAGAAGACAAAAACACTTAACACTTGTTGAAATTTGTAGCAATTTACAAGTTGAAGTTAAGCCGAGATATTTGTTTATCTTCACTTGTTGAAATTTGTAGCAATTTACAAGTTGAAGTCAAGCCGAGATATTTGTTTATCTTCACTTGTTGAAATTTGTAGCAATTTACAAATTGAAGTTAAGCCGAGATATTTGTTTATCTTCACTTGTTGAAATTTGTAGCAATTTACAAGTTGAAGTTAAGCCGATATATTTGTTTATCTTCACTGTTGAAATTTGTAGCAATTTACAAGTTGAAGTTAAGCCGGATATTTTTTTATCTTCACTTGTTGAAATTTGTAGCAATTTACAAGTTGAAGTTAAACCGAAGTAATGTTTAACACTTGTTGAAATTTGTAGCAATTTACAAGTTAAGTTAAACTGAAGTGATGCTTAACACTTGTTGAAATTTGTAGTAATTTACAAGATAAAGTTAAGCCGAGATAATTGTCTATCTTCACTTGTTGAAATTTGTAGCAATTTACAAGTTGAAGTTGAAAACCAAAATTATTGTTTAACACTTGTTGAAATTTGTAGCAATTTATAAGTTTAAGTTAAACCAAGATCATTGTTATCCGAGGTAATTCACCCCGAGAAGATTGTACAAAGAAGGAAAAGTATGTGAAAGACATGCAGAATATTCTAAGTATAGAATCATGCAGAAGCAATGAAGAGAAGATAAAATGCAAGCACTTAGAAAAGAAAAGTATATTAGCATTCAGTTGCAACGAGGGCACATCGGCCATGTGAAGAAGCTGGCATTGTTTCTAAAACAAAAACATACAGAGTACAAAAGAAACAAAAGGAAAAACCATCAAAGCTAAGACTCCTCAACAATAGCAGTTGGTTGAGTTTGAAGTTCAGATGATTGTTGGGTAGATACCTCAGCAGCCTTTTCCGCCTCGATCTCGGCGTCAATTTGAGCAAGGGTTTCGTCAATACTTTTTTCGGCTACAGGAACGTCGGAAGATGCCTGCTCAGGAGTAGTTTCCTTGACAACCTCATCACCCTCTTCATCTTGAGTAAAGTCCAGGACTTGCTCAGTTGAAGGAAGGGACTTGGACCTAGTAGCCTACTTTGTTTTTCTCACCAGGGCATCACCCTCTTCATCATCTTCAGATTCTGAGTCTTCTTCGGATTGAGCTGGTGGAGGAGGTGGAGGAAATGGAAGAGGAATGGCATCAGCTTTCCTCAATGGTGAGTCCTCTGGGACATTGAGCTTCTTGAGAAGAGACATCCAACTAAGGGAGAAACCCCTGTTGCATGCCTGCTTCACTTGTTGCTCATAGGCCTCTGTCACATCGGCCATATCCTGATTATAGGCCTTTTCATCGGCATATTTTATTTCGGCCGCTTTAGTGGCCAAGGCATTTTCGAGCTCCTTCTGGGCCTGGGCCACCTTATCCTCAGCCTCTTTTAGCGGAGATTGAAGAACTTTATTTATTGCCTCAGCGGCACCAGCTTTTTCCTCTGCATTGTCCCTCTCCTTCATGGCGACCTCGGCTTGGTCCTCTAGCGTTTTCATCTTTGACTGCAGGCTCTAGTTAGATTTTTGAAGTGAGGTGACCTCCCTCTTCTTCTCAGCTAACTTCTCCCGGTTCTGAAAAGATTGCATCGAGAAAGAGTGGGCATGCTGGATGGCCTGAAAGAAAACAAAAATATTAGAAAGAATTCTAAGTGAGAAATAATGAGAAAGGAAGAAGAAGTACTAGACAAAAAACACTTACTTGAACAGAGTGTTGCAGCATCAAAGCATAATTTTCATATTCACTGAACCCGGCGTTTCGTTCCAAGTCGCTTGGGAGAAGTAGTGCAGTGCTAAGTGCAACGCCGACATTTATATCATCGGCGCTGTCACTAGCTATTACAGGCTTATCTTCCAATGTTATTTCAGGGGCCCAGGGGGTATCAGGCTTCTTTGACCCCGAGGTCGTTGCAGATGACCTCGGTCTTTTCGACTTGGTGGATTCAGAGAGAAGGGCTTCAGCGGACCTCTTCGTAGGACAGAGGCAGTTTTTTCGCTTGGAGCCAGCTGGGAATTGCAGAGTATCTCAATCTCAGCTTGAGGCACTTTGGCCTTTGGTTGAGCCTTCTGTGACTCTTTTTGGCTTGTGGAAACTGCGTTTGTTGAGTTGGAGAGCATCAACGTCGGTTGGGATTACTGGCTAAGAGAGATCTTTGGCCACAGGTTTTGCGCGACCCATCTCGGGCTGCAAGAACGAGACGTCGGGCGACGTTTGCGTTGAGATGGTGGATTAGATATTGAGCCGAAGTAGACGGCTGTTCTACTGGATCGGATGTTGACCCTGATCAGCTCGAGATGTTGATTACGGTTGTGGAGTGTGGCAGAAGGTGGAGAAAGCTTTTTCTTCTTCTTTTTGGGAACGTCGGGCAAAGTTGACTTGTATGTTGATGAAATAAAATTTAGCAGAAGAGGTGCTTTTCTTTTATGGACTGGCAAGACCAGAAGTTTCTTCAAATCCTTGCTAGGAACGTAGGATTGACGAAAGCTTGTCGGCGGCTTACGAAACAGCTGCAAAAGAAACGGACATCAGAAACAGACAAAGTATTGAAAACTTAAGATAAAGATAACTACTAAAGTATTAAACAATGGCTCTTACCCTTGCCCTCTAAAACTGATCGAGAGATGGTAGAGATGAGAGGTTCCTCGTCTGGGCGCAAACTCCCAATTTCCCGAGTAATGAGTAGTCATCTCTAGCCCCCTTGTTGGAGTCTGAGAGGTCGGCTATGATTTTGAATTCTGGTTGACCTCGGCTTATAAGAATAAATGTAGCCTTTTTCTTTCAAATTAAGGGACACATAGTGTATGCAGTACTGTTATATCGGCTAAGGTGATCCTAGCATTTCCTGTTTTGCTAAAAGCTATATGCCTTGATCACTCGATAAGAATTTATGGCTATTTGCATGGGGTTTAACTTGTAATAGTGAAGAATCTCGCGAAAAAGGATGTTGAGTGGAAGCTGGAGTCCACACTCAATGAAAGCTACAACGGGAAAGGGCATGGAGTCGTCAGTAGGCATGATAGAGTCATCATTCCCAGCCAACCTCAGATGGACGTCGGCTGGGATTTCAAATTCCTGTCTAAAGAATTCTAGTTTGGTTGGGGTGTTTACCCTATGTCTCCACATACCCATGATATCAGCTTGAATGGTCGGGGTTGGATTTCAGAAAGAAGATGTTTTGAAAGGGTTATTGAGACCTCGGCAAAAACCTAGGTAAGTACTGGTTTCAGTTTTTCCTAAATTTTGGGTACTACACAACAAATCCCAAACCTAGATCTATGGAAGCAAGGGTTGAAGGCACAGATCTGGAAAACAGAAAAACAAGGATGTGCTTTAGAATCAAGAACAAAGATGAACTATCAAGAATATTGTATGTACAAGGGGTGCAAGGTCAAGAACAGTGACAAAAACGCAAGAAAGTGGTGAAGCGGTGCAAGTGTTCAAGACATGAGCAAAATCATGGAATAAGACACATCCAGATGAATAGTTCAACAAATCGAAAGTTTGAACAAAACAGTAATGGTAACAAGTAATAAAGAATATCAAAAGAATTGAGAACGAAAGGAACAGTGGCTTACCAGACAAAGTAAGGCCGGAATAAAGTTCGCCGAAGACAGACGACGGTTGCAGGGGTAACAGAACGTCAAAGCTTCACCGAAAAGAGGAAATAGAGGCAGTTGCAGAGCTTGAAATCTGGAGCAATGGCAGATTCAAGAGAAGAGAGCTAGAGAGAGAAAAAGCAAGTAAATCAAATGAAACGTGAAAAGGCGAAAAGAGGGAAAAAAACAAATTTTGTCAAAAACTTGAAACGACGGCAAAACAGAGCATTTAATGCGCCTGGAACAACACATATGTCAGACGGCGCACACAGACGCACGATGGATATTTGCGCATCATTAGCACGGTCCAATGGGGTTAAAACGCGTAAATGAAGCGTTGAATAAGTGATGCATGACACTCATACGCGTGAAAGAGTTCATTGGAATTCTTTGTTCTCTGAAGAAACATACGCTGAAGTAGATGATCCTTGGCTGCGGAGTTCTTGAGCCGATGTACAGAAAGAAGACCGGTATAGTTCCATCACCTCAGAATGCCGAGGTAATAGAACCTAGGGCATTGTGGGGATATATTTTCTGAGTACCAACACGTGGCAAGGTGACGCCGACGTGTCAGCCGAGGTGCCACGTGTCCTAGTCGTTGTGTGCGAGATGACTCGGTTAGGCCGAGGTTTCCTCCGAAGAAATCGGAATCCGTGATAAAACAGATAAGGGACAAAAGTCCTAGGATGAAGGAAGACTACAGGATGGATAAGGATAACACTCTCAGGGAGTCTATCCTTATCTCTTGTAGAGTCCGAAGTAAGCACTGAATGAGAGTCCATAGAAGTAGGTTTTTCAGTGGGACTGGGATTGAGTTAACTATAAAAGAAGAGGCACCCCCGTGGGTCTAAGGTACGCAATTTATGCTTTGAACAGTGATTTAGCACTTGATTATCTTTGAGAGATATACTGACTTATCGTTGGAGTGCCCCCGGGTGGAAGAACCACCGCCGAATCTTCTCTTTCTGTTGCAGGTTAGCTAGGTGTCATCTATTCTGCCAGTTCTCTCAACTGATCACTGAGTTGCAGTGTGATCGAAAAATTACTCACACATTTATAATTGTTTTAAATTATTTTCACTTCTTTACAATTCCCCTAAAAAAAAGTGTAGTCTACTTTAGTGTGAATTTTACTACTGTAAAATTGTTTATTCTTAAGGTAAATTTACACAGAATGATTTAAAAAAATTAATCACATACTTTTATATAATTATATAACTTTGCTTTTAGTATAACGTATCAATCAACTAAAACTAATGCAAAAATGATAGATAAATATTAAATAAATAAAGATAAATATACATTTTAATAATCATTGGTGATAATATTATTTTTTTATTATACAATTAATAAATTATGGGGCATTTATTTATAAATCCGTTTTCGCCTACTTGTGTTCCACTTAATCCAATTATTTTCTTATGTTCTAAAAATCTTATGTGTGACATAGTTACCCTTAATAATAATAGGATGAAACGCGCATTATATTCACATTAACAAACAATGTGAATATTCTATATGATGTGAACATTCATACTTTCAACATGAACATTCAGATGGTCAAATTTATTTAATGTAAATGTTCACATCATTAAGTTCTAAGGGTTCAAAAAATGTTTGTAAGAGTAAAATTGTCCATAAAAATACCTGAAATGTGTAGATTAGGATTTGGTGGATTAAGTTTCTAAAATAATATGATTTAAATATTTTTTTTGATGATCGGTGTAAGACTAGCTTACGTACAACTCGACTAACCCGAATCCACGCAAAGCACCCCCTCCACGTGGGTTGGGCAAATCTCGAGTTAGCTTGTGGGCGGTACCTAAAGAGCGCATTGCTCCTAATCGAAGTTGAACTTAAGACCTAAGAAACACACTCTAAATCTCAAGTTGACCCACTACAGGCCAACCCCTTGGTATATAAGTCTTAAAGAGAATTTTCTAATAAATCTTCATAAATAATAGGATTTATTGAATCGAAATAATGATTAAGGCCGAAATGTACATCATTGAGGCCGTTAATTAGAATCTCTTAACTTCACTTGCTGGTCAAAATCGTGTATTTTTTATGTGTGTTGAATGTCAATCAGGTTATACATCGTCGGAGCATAAAATGGGCAAAAAGACAAAATTTGGACAGAGTTGACTTTTTCTGGAAAAGTCAAACTGATGTTTTAAAACCTGTTTGGAAGTGAGTAGAAGTATAAAAAGAAAAGGAAAGGCTTTTCTAGGGTTCTGAATTGTTTGACCTAAAGAGAAGGCTAGGGTTTGGAGAAGGAGAACTAACCAAAGCTTCAAATGACTTCCATGGTGGTTTCTTCTCATCATCTTCTCTCTTTCCCTCTCCACTCCTCTATGAGTGGCTAGTCATCTTTTCTAGGGTTTTGATGAAACCTAGCCATGTAATTATGTAGTTTTCTTTTTGATTTTAAATTATGTAAAGGTTTGAACATTTGTATGGTGATTTAGAAGTTTCTTTTATATAATTTTCATTATTCCTTCGAATATTTGACTTTCTGTGATTGTTGAATGTTATCCATACAATTGTTTTTCTTTTCTTCACATTCAAGGTATGGGACGAACCATACTACGAGGAACGAGTCGTATCACTACCCTAGTTTAGAGTGAACGATTCGTATTACTTGAGATGGTTCGTGCTCGTACATTAATGTGATGATCTTCTTGTTAAATGTTTGAGCTTGTAGTTGCGAAACATTAATCTGTTCAAACCATAGCATAATTGATTTCAATTGGAAACCCTAATTATGTGGTTGTGGTGAATTCTCTACCCTAGGATTTTCCCCCAATTCAGTAAACCTAATTTCAATTATTCTTGATAATTCAATTTCTTAGTTTAATTTATTCGTTATTAAATTAGGTTATAAACAACCAATCTTTTTATCAAAATTAATTTAGGAATTTAATAATTAAATTAGTTTAATTTCACAATAGTCCCTGTGGATCGATACCTGGACTTGCCATTATTCTAATTGAATTTGGTATAGTTTAGTGATTATTTTTGGTGTGTTCAACGACCCATCAAATTTTGGCGCCGTTGCCGGGGACTTCTGGCGAAATTAGTTAATTTAAAGTTACATTCTTATTTTAATTTTTAGTTTAGGATTTTATGCTTTTGGTGTTGCTAAGTGTGCAGAGTGTTTGAAATTGGAGCTATCATTGAAGTGCAAGCGGAGCGAAGCCGAGCTTAAAAAAAAAAAAAAACCGCAGCACTAAAGTGAGTAAACAGAAGCAAACACTCACAAGCAAAGCACCAAAGTGCTAAAACGAAAGTCAAAGCTCAACTGGGGGTTGGAGACAACGTCTACACGTCAAGCATCCGCAAGACGAGTAAAGCGTTTTCGTTAAACCGCTGTGAGTATTTCTTCCTTTGTTTTTGCTTTCATACTTAGTGCACAGAGTCGAACTTTGTGTGTGTCTGTGGGTAGTGTATGCACGGCGCGTTCTTGTTCGCCCTGAATTGTGGTGTTTGGACCTTGAACTAGAAAGGACCCTTAGGAGACTTAGGGCTTCTGCCCGTGTTCCTAGGCTTGAGTATTCATATCCATACATTGAGCCATTAGAGATGGCAGATCCTAATGTCCCGATGTGCCCAACCGGACACTTAAGGATTATTTACACCCACTGCATATACATCACCATCATGCATCCAATTGCCCAACACCACTGCTGCTCATTATGAGATTAAGTCCAGCACCATACAAATGCTCCCATCATTCCATGGACTAACTCATGATGACCCTTATAAGCATTTGAATGAATTTCTGAAATTTGCTCGACAGTGAGGATCCAGAATTTCACAAATGAGGCCTTAATGTTGCGATTGTTTCCATTCTCGTTAAAGGATAAAGCCAAACACTGGCTAAATTCTTTACCTGCTAATTCAATCACAACTTGGGACCAATTACAGCAACGGTTCTTGGAGAAGTACTTTCCCATAGGTAAAACCAACCAACTTAGGCGAGCCATCACAAACTTTGCTCAAATGGATGGCGAGCAATTCCATGAGACGTGGGAAAGACTTAGAGACCTTCTCCAACAGTGTCCCCACCACCAAGTGCCTGATTGGCAACTTTTTCAAACATTCTATTATGGCTTAACTGAGCCACACCGCCAAATGGTGGATTCGTCCTGTGGTGGGACATTTATGTCTAAAAGTGATGCCGAGGCATGGCAATTGTTTGAGAACTTAAGTGATAATTCCCTTCACCATGCCTCTGCAGCCGGCAAGTCCGGCAACCCGTAGTTGGAGCCCCGAAAAGAGGGGGCATTTATGAGGTCGTGCAAAACCTAGAGTTAGCCCAACAAGTAGAGGCACTGTCCCGCAAGATGGACCAATTATTAGCTACGGGACATGCCCCTACCCAGCAAGTTCAGCCTCAATTCCACGAGGCATGTGTTATTTGTGCGAGCCCTGCTCATGACTTGAGTGAGTGCCCTTCGGCATCACAATTTCCGGAGTTAGTCCAAGAGCATGTGATGCGGCTCAAGGATTCTCCAACCTGGTAATGACCCATACTCCAACACATATAATCCGGGATGGAGAAATCACCCTAATTTCTCATGGAGACCCCCTTCACAAGGCACTTCTTACAATCCTCCACCACCAAGGCAGAATTTCAATAATTTTGCCAACCAATCATCTTACCGACCACCGCAACCTTATAGGCCCCCACACCATATCGCAACCACAACCACACCCCCGCCTGTTCCTCAGGGCAACTCTGCCTTTGAGACTCAAGTGTTGGAAGTTCTCTCAGAACTCAAGGGGTTAGCACCGATAGTTCACTCCCACACTCACTCTATTGCCAAGATAGAGACCCAATTGGGTCAAATGGCTAACAACATGAATCGGAGAGAGGAGGGAAAATTACCAAGTCAAACTGTGGCCAACCCTAAGGGACAATACGGGGCAAGAGTTCGGGTGGGAATGGTAAGCAACATGAACAAGTGCAAGCGGTGGTTGCTTTAAGAAGTGGTAGGAAGTTAGAGCCATTCAGTTGCGTCTGATGCAACTAGAGTTAGGAGGGTGACCACGGTGGTTCACCTAGTGAGAGCAAGGGTGAGGGGGAAACAATTAGAGGGATGACTTAGTCCCTAGTACTTCATTTGAGCCCCGGCACCATATGTGCCTAAGGCACCCTTCCCCCAGTGCCTTGACACACCGTCCCCTTTTAATAAGAAGGCGGCATCTATGGAGGCAATGATGAGGTCTTTAAACAGGTAAAAATCAACCTCCCCCTGTTGGAGGCGATTAAGCAAGTAACATCATATGCCAATTTCTGAAGGACCTTTGTACGCAAAAGCGTAAATCTAGGACACATGTGGTCCCAAAGGTCCTACTCACGGAGCAAGTAAGCTCCATCTTGTTGAATGACACACCTCCTAAGCTTAGGACCCGGGTGCCCCAACCATTGCATGCTTATAGGGGACCATTTCATTGATAGGGCCTTATTGGATTTAGGGGCGAGTCGGGGTTGGATTTCAGAAAGAAGATGTTTTGAAAGGGTTATTGAGACCTCGGCAAAAACCTAGGTAAGTACTGGTTTCAGTTTTTCCTAAATTTTGGGTACTACACAACAAATCCCAAACCTAGATCTATGGAAGCAAGGGTTGAAGGCACAGATCTGGAAAACAGAAAAAACAAGGATGTGCTTTAGAATCAAGAACAAAGATGAACTATCAAGAATATTGTATGTACAAGGGGTGCAAGGTCAAGAACAGTGACAAAAACGCAAGAAAGTGGTGAAGCGGTGCAAGTGTTCAAGACATGAGCAAAATCATGGAATAAGACACATCCAGATGAATAGTTCAACAAATCGAAAGTTTGAACAAAACAGTAATGGAACAAGTAATAAAGAATATCAAAAGAAATTGAGAACGAAAGGAACAGTGGCTTACCAGACAAAGTAAGGCCGGAATAAAGTTCGCCGAAGACAGACGACGGTTGCAGGGGTAACAGAACGTCAAAGCTTCACCGGAAAGAGGAAATAGAGGCAGTTGCAGAGCTTGAAATCTGGAGCAATGGCAGATTCAAGAGAAGAGAGCTAGAGAGAGAAAAAAGCAAGTAAATCAAATGAAACGTGAAAAGGCGAAAAGAGGGAAAAAAACAAGTTTTGTCAAAAACTTGAAACGGCGGCAAAACAGAGCATTTAATGCGCCTGGAACAACGCATAGTCAGACGGCGCACACAGACGCACGAGGATATTTGGCGCGATCATTAGCACGGTCCAATGGGGTTAAAACGCGTAAATGAAACGGTTGAATAAGTGATGCATGACAGCTCATGCGCGTGAAAGAGTTCATTGGAATTCTTGTTCTCTGAAGAAGACATGTCGGCTTGAAGTAGATGATCTTGGCTGCGGAGTTCTTGAGCCGATGTACAGAAAGAAGTACCGGTATAGGTTCCATCACCTCAGAATGCGAGGTAATAGAACCTAGGGGCAGTTGTGGGGATATATTTTCTGAGTACCAACACGTGGCAAGGTGACGCCGACGTGTCAGCCGAGGTGCCACGTGTCCTAGTCGTTGTGCCGAGGTGATCTCGGTTAGGCCGAGGTTTCCTCCGAAGAAATCGGAATCCGAGATAAACGATAAGGGACAAAAGTCCTAGGATGAAGGAAGACTACAGGATGGATAAGGATAACACTCTCAGGGAGTCTATCCTTATCTCTTGTAGAGTCCGAAAGTAAGCACTGAATGAGAGTCCATAGAAGTCAGGTTTTGTCACGACCCAAACCCGGCCCTATGGGTTTAGCACCGTAACTGGCCAGTAATCCGAGATTACCGAAGGCCTGCTGAACAGTAACACAGTAAAACAGAGTACAGGGCCTGGCGGAAGCCAATACAGTAAGTAATTAGTGTCCATTGAGCTGTGAAAACCTGTATGCCAAAAACATTTTTCATGCATTCATACGGTTCCGAATAAGTAAAGTCTATACAATCATATACAAACATTCAGTACGGGGACCAATCCCTCGATAACAGTACAGTAAAACAGTAAACAGTCTATACAGTAGTACAAAACAGTAAGGAGACCGATGGGGAACACAAAAACACCCCGAGCCATAGCATGGCAACTCGGAACCTCGCAGTGAGGCACATGGGCTGGCTTGACAAAACTGGGACTCTACCCCGACGCCTCTAGCTTTGATCCGGTGCCTGTACACCTACATATATATATGAGCAGTGAGCTAAAGCCCAGTGAATAACATAATGTATAAAGAGGTTAAGAATGTAATGTCCTTACAGTAATGAAAACAGTTCATTAAACAGTATTTCAGTCTTTCAGTCAGAACAGTTATTCAGTCATATGTGGTACATCCATTAGCATAACAGTAAACAGTAGGTCTTAACGACCGAACAGTAATGATGGCCAGTCATTCAGTAAACAGTATGGTTCCACAAGGGAACCGACAGAGATCTCTGTAACAGTAACAGTAACAGTGGGTGCTAAGGATGCCACAGTACAGTTCAGAAATAAAGGACATACATTCATTCAGTAAATAATTACATTTCAGTAAATAGTTCAGTTGCAGTTCCATTTAGTAGACAGTTCAGAAGATAATCAGATAACCATTTTTGAACATATCTTTATACAATTGTTACTCACAGTGTTCTGGGCTATCAGTAGCTAGCGCGTCTCCTCGGAATGCCAACCCTATACAGCCAACAGATTGAACACACTCTAAGTTTAACAGTTGGGAAGTCTAATAATTAACTTCCTATTAGGCCTCGGTGTGTTCTACATCTATAGCCTCATTAAGATGTCTTAAACTAGGCCTAAGAATGCCTAGGATGGAATGAGGATGCGGAAATACACTTAGAAAACAATTCCAGAATTTTCAGTGAAATAGGGCCTCCGCTCGAGCGCAGGTTTCCCCGCTCGAGCGGACAAGCAAAACAAGGTCCCCGCTCGAGCGTCAACTTCCCCGCTCGAGCGTGACACACAATCCTCCGCTCAAGCGTACATTCATCCGCTCGAGCGGACTGAGAACAGTGCAAGATGCTGGATGCTCGATTTATCCGCTCGAGCGCGCATTACTCCGCTCGAGCGGACTGCAACACAGGTCAAAAATACTGGGAGCTTGATTTCCCCGCTCGAGCGGCACTTCCTCCGCTCGAGCGGAAGGTAGAAATCTGGAAAACCCAGATTCGACCTCCAAGCTCAAAACCAAGTTTTCAAACACCAAAATCGATCCTCTTGGGCCCATTTTCTGGAAAACTCTTTAAAACACATAATGTTACTTGATTCCAAGTTCAATTTGTAAAATCAAAGCCCAAGGGAAGTTTAATCAAGCTCATTTCCAAATCAATTTTCAAGAATCATGCATGAACCACATTCAACATGACATGCATGCATTCAAACCAATTCAAGGCTCCAATGTGATGCTCTAATGAGCTCAATACTTCGAAAATAAGATGAAAACATGGATTTGTACATGATTATGAACATGCATGTGTCATTTGACTAGGAAATCAACTTAGAACCCAACAATACCAACATGCATGCAAAGATTGAGCTTCAATTCAACACTTTTGGACCAAAACATGTCTTAGCTCTACAATGAAGCATGAGTCATGCAAGATGAAGCTTAAAGACAACAAGAAGAAGATGGATTCACTTACCTAAGCCTCAATTACAAGTCTTGCAAGCTCAAATTAGCAATCTATGTTACAAATCTTCAAGTTCTTCTAGCAATTCACAAGATGAGCTCAAATCTCTCTCTCTCTCTCTCTAACTATGGTCGGCTAGATGCAACAAAATGGCTGATCAATTGTTTGTTTGGGTGTAAGAAGGCTCTCTAATAATAATAAACAAAGGTCCACTATAAGTGGCAATTTGGTAGATAAGTGAAGTTAGAATTAGCCTAATTTTAATTAGCTCATTTTAATCTAATTAATCAACCTAATAAATTTTCAGACAAATATACCATTAAATCACAAATATTCTACTGATCCCAAAACTCTAAACGGTTCCTAATTCGGCCGCCGATAAGGCCTTCGATTAGCAGTTTAAACACATAAACTCAAACAGATAATTAATCAATCAAACAGATGCAATATGCAATTCAATAGGTAAACTTATTCAATTTCAGTTTCAATTTCAATCAGTCCATTCCGTACTTCTCTTAATTCAATTATCAGTCATTATCAGTTCAGTTTAGCAGTAACCAGTAGCTAATTCAGTAGTTTATCGGTAATCAGGACGAGGGTTGTTACAGGTTTCTAGTGGGACTGGGATTGAGTTAACTATAAAAGAAGAGGCACCCCCGTGGGTCTAAGGTACGCAATTTATGCTTTGAACAGTGAATTTAGCACTTGATTATCTTTGAGAGATATACTGACTTGATCGTTGGAGTGCCCCCGGGTGGAAGAACCACCGCCGGAATCTTCTCTTTCTGTTACAGGTTAGCTAGGTGTCATCTATTCTGCCAGTTCTCTCCAACTGATCACTGAGTTGGCAGTGTGATCGAAAAATTACTCACACAGTTATAATTGTTTTAAATTATTTTCACTTCTTTACAATTCCCCTAAAAAAAAGTGTAGTCTACTTTAGTGTGAATTTTACTACTGTAAAATTGTTTATTCTTAAGGTAAATTACACATAATGATTTAAAAAAATTAATCACATACTTTTAATATAATTATATAAACTTTGCTTTTAGTATAACGTATCAAATCAACTAAAACTAATGCAAAAATGATAGATAAATATTAAAATAAATAAAGATAAATATACATTTTAATAAATCATTGGTGATAATATTATTTTTTTATTCATACAATTAATAAATGGATTATTTACCAATAAATCCTACTTCACAATCTGTTATACTAAATAGTCCCACTTTTTTTCTTTATACTACTTAGTCCTACTGGTGGCTTTAGTTGGTCCCTTTTCTTGGGTTTTCCTTTTTTGGTAGGTCTGTCTGGACAGATGTGCCCTTCCGTAAATGTTGCAATCTCGGTGTGGGGTCAATTATTCATTTGGAAACGTTGTTCCTTCCGTTTTGTCTAATTTTGAAGACACATTCAAAAACTTTTGAATGTAGGGTTTCCGTAGTTGAATGTTTGAGTGGTTGCTGACGGCTGTGTGACAGACCCGTAGATATTCAGAACACTGCCGTGTACACGCCGCTGTTTTCCTGGTATGCTTATGTCTCCTTCGATCTTTCAGCTTTGATATGGATTGTACGTATTCACATTGTCGTCTCTGTTTTTTCAATTTTTAACGTATGTGGGTTGTTTCTACATTTTGGCCAGTCATGGTGTTGTTGGTGTGTGTGTGTTAGAGGCGTCATTGTTAATGGTGTGTCCTGTTTTACCAGTGTTATTCTTTCTTTTGCTGTTAACCCTCCTTCTGTAGCGCCACGTTATTCCGATTGGATGTGCCCGGTTTGATCGATATCGGGACATGTGTTTCACTTTGGGTGGGGAGTCATACGTTCGAATGTGGGTCTTGCTCCGACTTATAGTGTTTTCCATTTTCATTTTTTTACCCTACCTCACTCATCAATCATATGTTCACATTCGCAGGAGGATGGACAATGGAATTATACTAATATGTTGTTACGGTAATGTCAATGTCGCTATTAATTTGCAAGTTCCATTTCGATTTGACGACGTCGTCCGTGGTGTTTGTGAAAAGTTTGAAGGGCTCACACCTGCCAATGCATGTTTCTACTTCAAGATGCCCGGTTATAAAAATTTCATATTGCAAAATGATGTTGATGTGGCGAACATGGTGTGTCTTGCACGGTCGTTTCAATTGCAATGCGTTGATGTACTAATTGAAGTACATCGTGCACTAGTCGGCGACAATGGAAACAGCCAATTACAGACAGCTTATTGTGAGCCGACCGGTGTGTTGGACGAGTCGGACGTGGATGACGAAGAGGATTTATTGGCAAAATTCTGCCCTCATGTTGACAAGGTGTTTTTGTCTGCCCAATGGGCTAACGAGATTCAATGTATTGGCCAAAGTTTTGAAGGTGGAGCGGATGAATTCCGGAGTGCTCTTCGCAAGTATGCTGTTGAATGTGGTTTCCGTTTTAAATATGTCAAAAACGATTCTGTGCGGATCACAGCTGTATGCATGATGAGGGAATCGAAGGGATGCATGTGGTTGGTGCACGCACGCGTTTTGCATGCTAACGGATTTTTCTACCTTCGTAAATGGAATAAGGACCACACATGTGGCGTAGCTGTTCGGACACCGAAAAACCCACGGGCTGGTTCTGATTTAGTGGCCGATGTTATTTCTGAACGGGTACGTGAAAAGCCACTTACGCGACCCACAGATGTGGTTTACGACCTCAAAAAAGATTATGGATTAGAGGTTAGCTACCGGGTTGCGTGGTTAGGTGTTGAAAAAGCCCGGGGAGAGATGTTTGGTGCACACTCCATTTCGTTCGATCAATTGCGGTGGTACAGTTCCGTTGTCACAGAAAACAACCCTGGAAGTTACGTCAACATTGACTGTGATGAACACAACAACCGTTTCCTAAGGTTTTTCATATCCTTCAAAGCATGCATCGATGGGTTCAATCATTGTCGTCCGTTACTATTCTTGGATGGGACCTTTCTGAAGGGAAAATTCAAGGGCCATTTGCTTGCTGCTACTGCGAAGGATGGCAATCAAGGTACTGTAATAATGTTGACACATACCATTTTCGTTGTACAATTATAATTTCATTATAGTTTGCTGACATAATGTTCCCCTGCACATTCAATATCACTCACATGTTACTTGGTCTCACAAACATACCACCAACATATTTCGAAAATTTAACTCACAACATACCTTTCTAGGTCTCTTCCCATTAGCCATCGCGATTGTTGACTCAGAGAACACCGCAAACTGGGCATGGTTCTTGGGACATCTCGCAAATGTTGTCAACAGTCACAGGACCCTTACGTTCGTATCTGACCGACATGCAGGCTTATTGGAATCAATACCCATCATATTCCCCACACCCACCATTCTGCCTACAACATTTGCAACGTAACTTGCAACATAAGTTGCGATATGTTAACACTTCATATCGAGCTGGAATGTTGACTAAGTTCCGGGCGTGTGCTTACGCACCCACTGTGTCTACATTCACCCAATGCGTTGAGGAATTTACCAAATGTGGACGGCGGGTCGTTCCCTCGTTCTTAAAAGACTTACCCCTTCATTTTTGGGCTAACGCTTACTTCCGGTATGTATTTTCATTCTTCGTTTTTGCTTTATGTTATTACTGCATTTACCGTTTTAATACTTTTTCACATTTTCATGCCATTTGCCTACGTCCTCACTAATATCATACTTCTTCAATATCAGCGGTTCACGGTACGGTGAGATGAGTTCCAATGCCGTTGAATCGTTTAACTCATGGATACGGGAAGCACGACACCTACCAATAACTCAACTGGTTGACAGTATTCGAGTTAAGATTATGCGCCAAATGGCTAAACGCAGAATCAAAGCACAAGCGTGGCCGGTGTTATCTGCCCAAAAATGGAAGCTCGTTTGGTCAAAGCGTACAATAAAGGTAGAGCATGGCTTGTCAGCCAATCCACCGATACAGTTTTCGAGGTCCACTCTTTCCCATCCGTCATGGTTGACGTTGACAAACGTACATGTTCCTGTTTCAAGTGGCAAATAAATGGTTTCCCATGCTCTCACGCAGTTGTTGCTATTCGGAATAGCGGCCTCGACCTGTACGATCTAGTTGCTGAATTTTACCACGTCACTGCTTACCGCAAATCATACCAACACAACATACAACCCATCCCAACTGTGGAGAAACCAGCATTCAATCCTGAGGATTTCGTCATACAACCACCTTCGGTAAAGCGACCACCAGGAAGGCCCAAAAAAAAAAGAATTCTTTCCCAAGGTGAAGAAGTGCAACAGATTCGATGCGGCCGGTGTCAACGCATGGGTCACCACAACCGCACAACATGCAAGGAACCAATTTAGCTTGAGACACCCACACAATTATCCAAACTTCATACTTTTGTCTTTATTGCAGTTGCTTTTTAGCTAAATAATTGGTTATGGCACATCCATAAGCTAGACTAGTATGAAAGCCAAGTTCACAGCAAACAATTTACAGCTTCAAGTTTATTAGTTACCCCGTTACCATTACTTACTGTTGAACTTGTTACATCTATTTTTTCCCAAAAGTATTCTCAATTTTAACCATTTTTAATTCCGTGTATGCTGTTTGTGTATGGTGGGTGGATGTTTGAATGTCTGGGTTGGTGTGTAGTATTTTTTTACATTACTACGTGTTTGTTTTTTAGGCAATGTGGTACTACTGTTTACTGCGTGCTGTGGTACTTCTGTTTCCAGTGTGGACCATCGTTGGTTTTCTGTGTTTGTGTGTCCTTCGGTTTACGTTCAGATCAAAAATTTGTTACGGGGTTCGTGGGTGTGGGCACAAATTGGATTTTAGTGTTTGGCTGTGTATGGGGTTTGGTTCACAAACACCCCCACATGTAAAACATCCATAACCCAAACTCCACAACAGACAATTTGCAGCTTCGAGTTTAAAAGTTACGGTGAACAATTCATACCCCGTTACCATTACTAACTTACAAACTTCTTACATTTCATTTTGTTCCAAACGAGTTGTCATTTCAAATCATACCACATTACGTTCACGCAGTTAATATGTAACAAAAATACACATGCAATACGTAAACATTTTTCCGACACGACTTCAACGCCGACCAACTACATTGTTAACAGTACACGCTCTCCATCACAGCAATCTCACACCCACACCCTGCAAACCCTACATCCAACCAAGACTCACATCACACACCACACATAAACATTAAGCAGTGGCATTGCAAAACAGTCACCTGCCACTACTCCACCTAACAGTCCCACATAACATGCCCAACCACACACATCACAATCCAACATTTACCACAATGTCACGTTTCAAAACAATTTCATTTGTCAAATATAACCATACGTTTCCAATCAAAATATAATTACTGTATCACCATTCTAATTACATTTCAAAAACCAACAACCCAACATTCACCATACTGATGACCATCAAAAAAAAAAAAAAAAAAAAAAAACACCAGTGCATCACACACCAGTTTTTGTTGCCATCTAATTAATTACCATGTGTATGTTCCAAAAAGGTACCATGATTTCATTCCTTCAAACCACGTGCTGGGTCATTCACAAACGCCTTAACCATATTTGCACGTAGTATGATGCAATTACTTCCGTGCAGCGAACGTTCCACGTCAGCCCGATGAACATACTGACGCATAATAGCGCACACTATTACCCCACAATCAAGCCTGCACAAACAACAAAATTTACAAATCAGCAGACAAACACACACTACACAGAACCTTAAATAAGACAGTACCCCCACACAACACTCAAAAACAACTAACTCACGTTCCCGGTTTCTGTTGCGGACAATTTGCCACAGCTTCAAGTGAGCTGCTGAAATTCGCCAGTATGCTTTGCTCATCCAACCCGAATTCACGCAAAGTTTGCTTCATCACCTTAGTAACACGTTCTTTCTGCCATAACTCAAACAGAACAACTACACAATCTTCAGAAACCTAACCCACAAAGAATCACATGATCAAAAAACACATTACAAATAGTAAACTCGCAAAACCATACCAGCAAAGTTGCTACGTTGTGATGCACATCAGCTCTGTCCCCACGCTGCCTCATCGGATTGTAATGTTTCCAAGTCCCATCTTCCGTATCATACACTACAAGTGTCCAATGTCCATCATGGCACATCGGAAAGTGTATGAACCTACAATCGGTCGTAGCAGAAACATTCGTACGAACAAACTTTTCCCTACCACGCACATCATCGCTCTTTACCATATCCTGCACACGTTAAAAATCATCAGAAAAATAGACACAGCAATGATCTTCACCCACTTAAATACTTCACAACTCACCAAACACACACTACTAAAAAAATACGACTTGTCAGCCAACTCATCATCCCCATACATCCTCGCATGCTCGCTTTTCAACAACTCAACATACCCGTCAATCACCTGCAACAAACATGAACAAATAAAACCTTCTATCCACATACCACCAATGCCACGTATATTGTCCCACAATGGTTCATTACAAAAATGTGAAATAAAAATAATTTCTCGACAAATACAAATAACTGCTCACATTTCCACAAAGGCTACCCTGGCGTATGAGGTTTTTCACATCACTAAAGTCAACCACCACACCAGCATCACGATCCTCCCACATGACCGCCCTACACAAACCAACAACTATCAGTACCCACAAAAATATTTTAATTACAAAAAGTATTAACCAATGTAAAAAAAAAAACTAACGTACCGATCACCATGCCTATCATAACCTTGCTTGATTCTACACTTCTCCTCATCATCCATTCCACCGTCATCATTTTCCACACCCCCAACCTGTTGTTTATATCAAAGCCAGACCATTTACTACCCTTCACGACCACAGCGTCCACATCAATAACTCCGGCATTATTAACACAGTCATCACCTCGAACCACATTGCCAGCATCTGTGACTGACTTCTTATTACGCCCATGTAAGATGGGGTACTCGAAATCCGGCAATTTTCGTTCCTGCCTAACTTTGTTTTTTATGTTACGAACAAACGATGTTTGCCCCCCAGGAACAATTACCCCCTCATCCATATCACACAGATCAACATTCCCAAACCCACCACCAGTTCTCCCACATTGATCACCACCCGAATCAACAACATCGCACCGTGCACTCTTCCCCACACCCTCATTACACATATACGTACCCCTAATACCTGCCCTAATCGGAGACACATTGTACACAATTTCACCTCCAACCTTAACCCCAGCATCACTACTTCCAACACCGTCCCGACGCACATCCACATCCCGAAAAGCTTGCGTCACCACGTGTACATCACGATCAGCAAGTTGATCCTCAAGCACCAACACACTCTTCCTCAACTCGCTATTTTCTTTTTTCAACTTGTCCACCTCCTCATTCTTAATTCCCAAGACACACTCAAACCCTCCTACAATGTTCACAGCCTGTGACTCCAGTTTGTTTTTCAGACCAGCAACTTCTCCCTCAAGAAATGCAATCATTTCATCTTTTCGTTTATTATCCAATTCCAGTTTAGCGATTGCACTGCCATATTCATCAACCTTACTGACTTTGACCCCCTCATTGTTCTTCACAAATGTGGAACCACGTAACACATCTGTCGGATTCCCCCCACTGCGATATCTGCTTTTTCCCCTTCCAACGAACTGCACTCCTCACGTACAACGCCAAATCCAAATTTCACGTCGTCCGTATGCATCGCCTCAACGTTGTGTGCGCCGTCACCTTCAATTTCATCCACGAAAGCATCATCACCTCCAACACAATCAACCACATCTGACTGAACATCTCCAAACACGACAACATCCGCACCCATCATTTCACGTTCATATTCGAACGACCTAAGCCGGTCTACTTTAACCTACACAGACACAAACATATTACCATCACAAATTATAAAAAACTCACAACTACGCATTAAAATAACAACCAAACCCAACACACATACCTGAAAATTAACTGGTCCGGACAAATCAACCCCCTGACCTTTGCTCAGCAATTTCCCAATGTCCCATTTCATGAATCTGGGGAACATGTTCTCCGTTTCCGGCTCAATTATTGTCGAATGTTCACATATCCAATACTACACATAACAATAAAAAACAAAATATCAGCCAACATATATGTCCACCACAAGTTTTTGTTACGACGACTAATTACATTGGACATTCACATACCAATAATGCAACCACGCATCCTGTCACCTTCCACGGCGTTCGATGAAACTCCTTAACTGGCCCCATCGGTGCTGTCATTATTGCTCCGGTCCAGTCGTACATCCTCACTGTGTCTAAGTCGTTCATGTAACGCACAAATGCCCAACTGATTGTCTCCCCTGAATTTGAAAAAAACAACT
The DNA here is from genome assembly GCA_030407325.1 of Camellia japonica. NCBI lineage: Eukaryota > Viridiplantae > Streptophyta > Magnoliopsida > Ericales > Theaceae > Camellia > Camellia japonica. Next base: position 59,967,359 of record JAPPVO010000029.1, read on the forward strand.
TGCCACACATGTACAAGGCCAACAGCTTCGCCACATCTTCCTCATCTTGCCTGGTCCGCCCTTTAACAGCTTCAAAAAACAAACTTTTCACAAGCTTTGATGTTAACCGCGACGTGTCACGACACCTGCGCTGAATAAAGTCTGACACTGGTCGTTGCCCTGGGGATAAATCCAACCGCCTCTTCCCGCATTGCAAACCAAAAATCAGCCTCACATCGCTACTAGCAAATTTCAACATTGCCCCTCCAATACGAAACGAATTCTCACGTGGATCATACGTTCTTATAATCTTAGCAACCAGATCATCACACTTTCTGAATTCCTTGTGGTTCAACTTGTTTACGTGGATCGCCTCGATCATAATCCAGAATGGCGTTCTCTTCAACTGATTCATATGTGCCTCCGTGAGTTTTGCAGCAGTAACAAGTTTGATTATACCCGCAACGTTTGACCTGTAGTTAATCCTAGTGTGGGCCAGCCGCTGTGGGGAGTAATTAACTTTACTCACATTACGTCCCACCGTATTATGCACCACTTTCGACTGTTTGAAAAGGATGCGTCCCTCCATTTTCACACCTACCTTGTGTGGCTTAGACCCAGAAGCTTCCTCAACCCTTCGCTTCTCACACGACCGGGTCCACGGACTACGTACTGTACTGCTATCTGCAACACCATCAACAAACCAATTCAACAATTAATACACCTACTCCCACGACAAAATAAGCCCATACATCCACCCCCAACACAAAAACCACATTACCACAAACCCAACCACACAGCAAACACATACCCCACATGAAACTATGCCCCACAAATAGTCAGCACACTCAAAAAAAAATAAAACCCACTAAACACATACAACTACAGGCACCCAAACCACAAACAAAAAACACAAAAACCTTGCCAAACCCAAACCCCACCTGCTTCGTTCACAGCAACATGTGCCCCCCCCAAACCAACCCCACAACCAATTTCTGTCTGAACCTACTCCCAGTCACACACAAACACAAAACCCCAACCACAAAAACCCAAAAGTACCACAACACACAGACCAAAAAAACCCACATACCCCCTAAAACAAAAAACACGCACTAGTGTACAAAACGTACCACACTAACCAACAAAAGCATACTCTCTTTCCAAGCACCTAGTGTGGTCCCCAACAAAAAAGTCACCCTCAACAACATTACTCAACCCCTCATCCCCACAACCACAACCAACAACACAACACAACACAATACAAAAAGGAATAAAAATTCAGAAACATCAGAAAGTCGTACGATGACCCACACCAACCACCACAACCCAAAACCCCCAAAAACCCAACACGCATCACAGAAATCCACACATACAAAACCCCCAAACACCTAACACACAAACCCCACAACATCATACTCAATCGACTCGTAACCACTACTACACAGTACGAACGAAATCGAAAAGGAAAACACATAAGCAGAATGATAGACACTACGTAACACAAATGCGAACATCAAAATTTACGAAACATACCCATCCCGTCCACGAAACAACGTTGTCAGATCACCGTTGACGGATTATTCGAACTAGGGTTTCTTTATGAGCCACTTCTTGCAATGTCACACCGTCCGATCGTCACACGAAGGGTTTCATACAGTACAGACTCAGAGACCACAACGACTGTGTAAATATAAAGGAACAAAACGGGGATACCTCAAACGGGTTGTGTCTGTGTGGGCCTTGTCATAACCCCCAAACACACCAACCCAGCCCAAAAATAAAAACCCCTTACAGTGCTTTTCTATTTTGTTACACCTTCGCAGTGTATCACTTGCACGATACCACACATGCGCAACACACGCACGTAAGATACACTCTCCCCTAAAGAATTAATCTTCCAACCCCCCAGCCGCTTCAAATAACAGTTACACGAGGGTATTTATGTCCCTTATAATTTAATGTGACTAAATGGTTTAATAGAATAAAAATGGGATCAAATGGTTCATAAGTTCAAATTTTGGGATTTATTGGTAAATCTCCCTTAATAAATTATGGGGCATTTATTTATAAATCCGTTTTCGCCTACTTGTGTTCCACTTAATCCAATTATTTTCTTATGTTCTAATAAATCTTATGTGTAACATAGTTACCCTTAATAATAATAGGATGAAACACGCATTAATATTCACATTAACAATGTGAATATTCTATGATGTGAACATTCATACTTTCAACATGAACATTCAGATTGTCAAATTTATTTAATGTAAATGTTCACATCATTAAGTTGCTAAGGGTTCAAAAAATGTTTGTAAGAGTAAAATTGTCCATAAAATACCTGAAATGTGAGAATTAGGATTTGGTGGATTAAGTTTCTAAAATAATAGGATTTAAATATTTTTTTTATGATCTGGTGTATAGACTAGCTTACGTACAACTCGACTAAACCCGAAATCCACGCAAAGCACCCCCTCCACGTGGGTTGGGCAAATCTCGAGTAGAGCTTGTGGGCGTGACCTAAAGAGCGAATTGCTCCTAATCGAAGTTGAACTTAAGACCTAAAGAAAGCACACTCTTAAATCTCAAGTTGCACCCACTAGGCCAACCCCTTGGTATATAAGTACTTGAAAGAGAATTTTCTAATAAATTCTTCATAAATAATAGGATTTATTGGAATATAATAATATGTTATGGACTAATTTGGGATACAAATACTTGAAAAAGAATTTTATAATAAATTCTTCATAAATTATTGATGAAAAATGATCTAATTTTATATTAATTATAACCTTAACGAACGTGCGTATAATAATGTCAAAATTATTAGACTAAGGGCTTGTTTGGAAAGTTTGTTGATTTTTTTTGAGTACTATCCATCAATTATTTTGGATCTCCCATTTTGTACTTTTTTTTTTCTTATTACAATAATAACCTCAAATGAAATTATTAAAAAGGACATTAATAATTTTGGGACACCTTATCTCACAATTAAGTCCACATACTCACTACATCATGAGTTAGGGTTTATGAGAGCACCCACCTCCATTATCACCCATCCATCTTCCTCAAATCTTATTTTCAAAACCTACATACCTCAAAACCTTGAAAATCCTTTAGCGACAATATTCTAGCAGTAACAGTGGCAATGACAATGAGTGAAAGTTTTTTCAGCAATCACAACTCCATGAGATGAAATGAGTACAACAATAAAAACTCAAAGGAGATTCATAGCTTTAATGGTGTTCTTAGTTCATAGAAGATTGACTTTGTAAGGATAAGTTTCTTGAAAAAAATAACAAAAATAATAAAAATTGTTCGTCATTTTTTTGGGATTGAACTTCTGAATATATGACCGAAATTCGGAAATACAGGACTGAACATTATTCATTTGTTCGAAAATAGGTAACTGAACATTTCTTATTTGTTCAAGAATAGATAATCAAAACTCGCGAAATTTTTTGAATCAACAACAAAAAAACCCTACAATTATTTTCTTAGATCATGAACAAATATGTGGAGATGAAGTAATAATCACTTTCATAGGTTTTGTTAGGGTTTTGAGGAGAGAGAGGCTTTTTGGGGTGTGGGGATATACATTTAATTGAATAGGTGAAATGTTTTCACAATGATAATTTTTGTATTATTTGAGAGAAAAAAATAATTTTAAGTGTTTTAAAATTTATAAATAGTGGCCCAAAGAAATAGGAGTCCAGGATGCTAATATCAACACTTTCTTTTATTTTTTTATAGTTAATTTAAATTTTAGCCTATTTTAGCCCCAAAATCCATGGCCAAACAGGGCCTAGCTGTATTTGTTTTTAAAACTCATGGGAGTCGAGTGTAATTTCGCTTAAGCTTATTCTTCCCTCAATTACTCCTCCCAAACTTATATTCCTCTCTCCGTTTCGCTCTCTGTCCTTGTCCTTGTAAATCTCTGTTCTTTGTCTGCAGCTTTCTCTCTCTAAAATCGATCAGAATCATGATATATGTTGGCGGAGTTCCATTTTCTGCTGACTCAGAATCTTCGTCTCAGGTACTCCTCCCCATGTATTCACTCTTCGTCTCTCTTTTTCATTGTCAAAGCTGATCAGTTCACAGTCCATTCCTGAGAATTTGTCACAGTTGATCATTCAATTTCGATAAGTTTTTCTTATGCATAATTTAGTTCACAACCCAAGTCAAAATGCACTTTCTTGGCCTAGAAAATTCCAAATAATTTTTTTTTGGGGGGGTTAGATTGGTTGATCATACGTTAATACTTATTGATTAGTGTATTCTTTTGTTACAGTATTACGTGCAATTTAGGGTTGTCGATAGGTAAAATCGGGTACGGCTGGGGTATATTTGTAAAAAAAATATTTATTTTTAATTTGAAGTAATATAAAAATTAGTTAAATAATTTAGTGTGTTATGATTCAACCTGCAATTCACATTTGATGCCAAAGGTAAAGGTATAAATCAAAATTAAATATTATTTTATTAAATAACTCACAGATCATAGTTTATTTTTAAAATGCTAAGCATAATAACAATAAAAAAAGTCCAATGAAACTAATTTTACCTCTGTACTAGAAGAAAATACTATTTCAATTGAGTTACAGCTTGGGTATATATTAGATACAGCTTACTAAGAAGATAAATTTGGGTGTACTTGATATGTATGCAGAAGTACCATACGAAGTATGAAGAACCCATGCTTCACTTTGAGCTATATATTTTTTTAATTAGTAATTATTGGGAACTGTTTATTATTTGTATTCCTTTGTTCTTCATTATGAAGTTAGTTTTAATGAATTTTAAGGTATTGTTTTAAGTAACCAGCTCGGTTAGGTTTTGTATGATTGGAAGATTTACTTTTAGGAGACATTTTAAACATCTAGGAGAATTTTAAAGTAAAATGGCATTGTGTCAAAAGGCTAGATCCTTGTGGCTTACGAAAAGGGATAGAAATAATCAGTTAGGCAAGGTGTGAATTGAGGGAAAAGATGAATCAAAGATCAGGACAGAGGGCAAACTTTTATTAAGGTTTCTTTAAGTAGAGCAGGTGGATGGCATGGATTTTGCCAGTTTATCCTTTGAGGAGGCGAAGTGTCTGGAGAGACCTTTTTGAGAAGATAAGGTTCTTAGGGCCCTAAAAGACCTCAATGGAGATAAGTCTCAGGCCTGAAGATATGCTATGGTACTTTTCCCTCCTAAAATTGTTAGGAGGTGGTGAGAGAAGTGATGGCTATGATAACTTATTTCTATGAGCATGATGTGTTTGAAAAGAGTTTGAATGCATCTTTTGTAGCTTTGATCCCTAAGAAAGGGGACGAAGGACATTAGAGACTTCAGGACTATTAACTTATTTTGCAAGACATAATTGTTGGCATAGGTTTTGGGTATCCATTCGAAGGGGAATGTTGAATAAGGTGGTGTCAGATTCGCAAATGCTTTGGTGGAGGGTTGACAAATTCTAGTTTTGGTGCTTTTGGCTAATGAATGTGTTTGCTCTAGGTTGAGAACTGGTGAGGCGGGGTTGATTTGCAAGCTAGATGTAGAGAAGACCTATGATCATGTGTATTGAGATTTTCTTCTAATACTTGTTGGGGAGGATAGAGTTTGGTAGTAGACAGCGACTGGGTATTTTTTTTTAATTGTATTTCTATTGTTCAGTTTTTAGTTTTGGTGAATGGATGTGCTACTGGCTTTTTCAGATCCTAAGCAGTGGACCTTTTGTCACCCTTGCTTTTCATTCTTCATCATGGAGGAACTGAGTCTAATAATATGTAGGGTGGTTCAAGGGGGGTTCTTGAAGGGTTTTTGTGTGTATTGAGGATGTTAGAAGTAGGAAAGTCTTTAGCCTATAAATATATGTATAGTCTCAATCATTCAAAGAAGAATTGATATTATGAGAATCTGAGATTGTGTTGCTGAGCAATTGTCCTAACCTTTGCTAGGGTGAAGCACCTCTTTCTCTCTCTTCTTCTTCTTCTTCTTCTCTTTCTTCTTCTTTGTGCACATACCCTACTTACTACTCTTGGGTTACTATTTGCAGCCCTCTAAAAGTACACTTTTTAACCCCAAAACCCTATCCTATCATCCCCAAATTAACCCTAATCTCGTCTCCTACCTATTAGTCGTCAACTTAACCATTAAAACCCGAAATCACTCTTTGTTTGGACCTTCAAATAGGCACTGTTTAAAAATCCAGCAAGCTGTCCAACATCACCCCTGTCATTTTTGTCTTGAATAATTGACAGATGAAAACTTGTTCTATGAGCAGGAAAGTGATATGCTGTTTGCTTTGATGGAGCATCCAATTCTAGTATCTGCCTCAAGTTCACTCAAAGCTATCCCGGAGTGGAAGTTCACAATTTCTGAAGAATCTGGTTCAGAGAGATCAAGACAAAGCAAATGTGTTTATATTTTCCAAAGAGAATATGCAACGGTTGACCCTGCACTTGTTGATGTAGGTTCATACCTTTATTTTTTCATGCAAATGTCATCGAATGCTTTGTCAGTACTTTATTTACAGTAGAGTGTTTTCCAAACCTTTCTTTAGCTTACCTGCCTAGTGCTATCTAACATCTATATTGTAACTTCTATTGGAAATCAGTTCTCCATCTTTCTGAACCTTGATCTATTAATGTCAGTAGGATTAAAGTAATGTCAAGTTAAACAGCATCATAGCCTTGAAGCCAGCTCAAAAAGATTGATAGACTCTGCATATAAACTGCACATGCATTGACACACATGGAAGAAGTTAGTACGAGGTTGGAAGACACTTAACGTAGTATGTCATGCATTTCAGGTTGTACCTTGGCCTCTAGAGCAAGGCAACCCGTGACGGTTCTCTAGTAAGAAGATAGGCCTACCACATTTTGCAGCCCATAATCCATGGATTCTTGTGTGCCACATTGCAGCAGTGGTACTATGTAATACTGACACATTGTTGTATTACAAAGGAAACAATGCTAATCTGTATTAATCAATGATAAACTAAAGGGGCTGAGTAACTAAACATAATAAAACCCTAATAACCTAATTTCAAGAATAAGACTAAACAACCCTTAATGAATATATAGAATATCAATAATATAAAATACACATTCACACCCCCCTCAAATAGAGGATGTGAGCGTAGAAAGTATCGAAAGTTTGCTAAGAAGAAAACAAAAATGAGCAGCAATGTGAGTCTTCGTAAAAAACTCAGCCAACTGAAGAGCGGAGGGAACGAAAGGGAAAGTGATAATGCCAGCCTGAAGATGCTGTCTAACAAAGTGGCAATCTATTTCAATATGTTTTGTCCGCTCATGAAATACCGAATTATGGGCAATCTGGATAACACTCTGATTGTCACAATACAACGGAGTCAGAGAAGAAAGAGAAACACCCATATCAGAAAGAAGCCACCAAAACCAAACTATTTCGGAAGTAGCATGAACCATGACACAGTACTTGGCCTTAGCAATAGAGCGAGCAACAACATACTGTTTCTTACTGTTCTAAGAGATGAGAGAATCTCCTAGGAAAACACAAAGACCAGAAGTGAATTTGCGATCAGAGATGTTACTCGCCCAATCAGCATCATCATAGGCACGAAGAATCAAGTTTGAAGAGGTAGATAACAGTAGATAATACAACAAAGTGCCACGAAGATAGCGAAGAGTATGGAGCAAGGCAACCCAATGTGTGGAACGAGGGACAGAAACAAACTGGCTGAGGATGTGCACAACATAGGAGATGCTTGGATGAGTAATAGTGAGATAAATAAGGCACCCAACCAATTCTCGATAGGTAGTGGGATCCTCGAGAGGAATGCCATCAGAAGCAGAAAAATAGCATGCAACTCAATAGGAGTGTCGACAGTTTTGTTATTAGTGAGATTGGCACAATAAAGGATATTACACGCATATTTAGTCTGAGGTAGAAGATACCCAGTAGGAGAAGTACGACCTATGAAGCACGGACACCTCTCTGAAGGCTGCGTGTTAGTGTTAGACACGTGTCGGACACGGACATGCGTCGGACATGCGTCGGACATGCGGTTGACACGTGTCCGACACGTCGCAGAAGGTGTCCGATTTTTTTTTTTTTTTGGCATCCGGACACGTAATGGACACGTTTGGATACGTTCGGGACACGTTCATGGTGAAATTCATAATTTATAAAACTTCTGTGGGGTCAATTTGTAAAAAGCAAAAACAGAACATGTAATCTAATGCTCGTTGATCGACAGAAAGAGCAGAAGAGAAAGAGAACAGAGAGAACACCTGGTCGCTTATGGGTGGTCGTTCGTCGGTCGTCGGTGGTCGGTCGTCGGTGGTCTGCTATCTAAGGTACAACTTCTTTTTCTTCTTCGATCTTCCTCGTCTTCTCCGATCTTCTCTCTCGTCTCTCTCAATCGCTCTCAGTCACGCTCTCTCTCTCTCGCAGTCGCTCTCTCGTTCTTTTCTGATCTGCTTTGACCTCTTCATTTTTTTTCTTTTATCTGATTTTTTTTTTCGTTTATAGGGTCAATTTTTAGTGTAATTTATCTGTCCCTCTCTCTATTTTATTTTTTTTCTTTTTCTGATTTCATTTTATATTTTCTTTTCTCTCACTCTGCCTCTCTTGTTTTAGTGTATATAAATATTTTGTTGATTAATTTTGTTAATTTTAATAATATATGTTTATTAATTTTATTATAAGAATTAATTTTTAATTATGAAACAATGGCTATTTATTACCTTTCTATGATTCTTTTTTTAAAAATAATTTTATGACATATAATAATAAATTTAATTATATATATTGAACGTGTCCCCAGCGTGTTGTGTCCCTTATTTTTCAAAAATTTGCGTTTTTGCATATCCGTGTCGTGTCGCGTGTCCGTGTCCGTGTCCGTGCTTCATAGAGTACAACGAACAAAGAGAGCACAACCATAAAGACTAGGGCGAAATCCAAGCTGAAGTGCAACAGAGTGAAATTGTGAACATAAAATACACATTCACATGTTGAACATCATAATGATCTCGAAAAAATTTGCCCGGGTAGATGGCTGTGACCCACCTTCACAGGTATTTACTATAGGGTGGTAGATCAATTTGTTGTCTTTTTTAGATGGAAAGTATCCATTTAAACGCAATCATAGTCAACATTTCATGGACAGCCATTCATGCATTATTGTGTGCATACCCAAATGGATGGTTGTGACTTGCTGTCTTTGGTATTTATGCTTGGCAGTTAGCCAACTTATTTTCTTCTTCTGCAACTCTTATGGGAATTTTGGTTTTGTGGGCTGGCTGTAATGCCTCCATCCTAGGCTGTAATGATATTGATCGCTTTGGGCTAAACCCTCAGTTTTAAAACACATCTTACTAAGAAGGAATGCGAACTCACTTATATAACAGTCCCATAACACAAGAACTTTTCATAACCAAGTGATGTGGGATGGGGTACTACCCTAGTTACATCATTCATTTTTTTTTTTTTGGGGGGGGGGGGGGGGGGTCTTACCTCCTTTTAATCACCATTTACATGCGGCCAGGCCAGTCTTCTTTCTATAGACTGCAAGTAACATCGTTACTAAATTTGGTTTGATAATTTAATGTTGCATTACATCATTTCACTATTCCTTCCATTTTTCTTTTTCTTGTTTTTTTTTTTCTCCCCCTCATTATTCATACTTATATATCTTGAATTGGTTCCATTGAAACATAGGATCTTGTTTTATCCTTAGAGCACAAATAAACTACCTTGCAGCCAAATGGATTTTGCATTATCAGTTTAGGGTAGCTTACAGGAAGTCAAACAATTTAATTACTGATTGCAATTTTTTATTTTTATTTTGTTTTGCAATGAATTGTTGTAGATTTCTCTCTTTCAAGTACCCATTCCTCATCAATCCATCTAGTGTTTTACATATTTTCGACTTCCTTGTACTGAACATCTATGGGTTCTTTTGTGTCTCCTGAAAAGTTAGTTGGCACTGATGAAGCAACAACCTGTGTGGGTCTTGCCATTCGGAACCGCACAAGTGGAATGTATGAAAATATATTTCATTAAAGATAATATTTTGTTGAATTTTATGTAATTGAAGTATTTGATTATGAATTTCTATCTTCTTCTTCTTCTTCTTTTTATTTTATTTTATTTTTAATCTGACACCTTGATGGCAGGACCTCTGTTGCCCACTTGGATTCTCCAAATATTGTTGATGTTGGCCTCACCCAGATGTTAACTTTAGTTGTCAATCAAAATTCTGATGCCGAGTTGGATGTATTCTTCTCTATTTCCTCCAAATTCTGTTGTGTTGATAAATTATTTGTGTTCAATGACTTGGTATTTTTGCATGGTTTGTAACCCCTGCAAGCGTATACATTGCAGGTACACCTAATTGGTGGTTTCGAAGATGCCTCACCTCAAGTCTGCCCCAAGATCCTCTACTTTGTTTTTGATATTCCAGAGATGTAGGTTGAATTGAATGTATTGAATTTTTGCATGCAGTGTGCCAGTGACGGTACTAGGGCAGAAAGAAAGGCAAAATTGGAAGGCTATTCCTTTCCTTTGTGTGCAAAGATAGTTGAAACTTTGCAAAAGAGCAGGGGAAAATTTCACCTTCAAACCCTCCATGTTCTTGGGCACAACACCAGATGGGATTCTAAAGGAAATGCATGCCCGATTTTCCATGGTTTTCTCGTCAGTTCCATATTTATGAATTCCTTTTCCAATTAGTTGTTAGAAGGAAATGCAACATTTCAGGAGTCTACTCATCAAAATATCCATTTCATACTCAAGCTCTTACAGTTTGAGTTCATTGCTCAATGCTGAACACAATGATAAAACAGGACTACATAGATTTTAGACAGTTAATGTATACATATTGTGCATGCTCCTGATCACCATCGGGAACATGGACCATCACTGTTCTAGTTTGTAGTGGTCACACTTCAAATTTCTACAATCACTTGTGGTGATGATGACTACCATCATTCCCCGTAAAGGATCATTATGATTGCAGATCTGTTGATATATTTATGTATCTAGCAGAATGAGGTGATTCAAATGTTAATCCAATTTGTGCCCATGTGATATGTATAACCTAATACTACATATAAACTAGTGAGCAGTATGTGGGTTTTTAATAAATGACGAGCATGTGACTGTGGAGCTGCTGTTAAAACTAGAATAGCACAGGATCCATTAAGATGCATTGCGACTGTGGTAGTGTAATAAAAAATTGGTTCCTTGATGGATTTTCAGTGCACAATTTACTCATTTAAGGTATATTTATTTCTGTTGGTTGAAACTTCCTTGATTGACCAGTGAGGTAAAATCTTGCTCCATTAAATGTGTGTATAGCGGCTTTTACCTGAGATTTTAAGATACAGGTTCTTGTTTATTTCTCACTATTTTCAGGTAGAAACTTCTACAGGATCAGTTATCCCTGCTAGCTTTGATAGAATGTCAAGATGTCCAGATGAAATAGTCAGAAGAACCCGAGTCACTGCATGTTTTGAGGACTCCCATTGGAATGGCAGGTTACTAGAGACATATGATACTCAGACTGACCGTTTCATCATTGCTCCATGCTCTTGGTAAAAAATTTTGCTCTGCATTTTCTGTTTCTTTGAATCCTTGCATTTTCACCAAAATGGTTCCAAAGTAAAACAACTAATTTTGCTCATGCTGGTTTTTCATGTAGTTTTTAATTTTCCCTTTTATTCTTCTCTCCTTGAATGTTCAAACTGTTCTGGATTTGTCTATTGTTTACCATGCTAATATTGTATAGAAATTTTGCATTTTTACAACTGACAGGACCAAGCAGCTATTACATTTTGCTTTGAACGTACAAGAACTGCCTGATTCAGAAATCCTCCTTTCATACTCTACTTCACCTTTTGCCGAGGGCCCAGATTTTGTGGATACTGTAAGAAGGTACACACATTTAACCCAGGGTTAAGCTTTTGTATTATACATTTTCCAATTCCCCATTAATGATGATAGAATAAGAAACTACCAATTTTATGGGCATTCAAGCCTTCAATCAACAATGAATGTAGGACATGGCATGTGCAAAATATATTATTTACATATATATGGGTAAATAATTATTATATCTAATACATATGAATATTTAAGTCGAAGACAATAATTTTAAAAGTCTAAAAGGAGAAGAATAAATACAAATTTACATTATTTTTGTTTTATCATTGGTTTCCAAGTTGTCTTATTCGATCTTGTAAAGTGTTTGATGTATGTCTAAGTGTTGGAAAGTGTCCAATGAGTTCCATGCAAGGTTCTGAAAAGCGGTTGCGGTTGTCGTAACGGTGGCGGTGGAGCGGTTGCAGTTGCGGGTGTAAAGGCCGTAGCGTAACGGTTGCAGTAACTGGAACCGTAAATTTTTTTATTTTTTGCACAATTTGAAAAAAACTTACCGATACGCATATTTTTTTTCCATAATCATTTTTATTGGGTTTTAAAATAAATATTGATCAATTTTTGTAAATTTTTAAGTATGATTCAATATATTTCATATTTTTAAATCACTATAAGTTGAGTTTTTTACATTTTATTTTAATAATTAATGACTGTATATGTCATAAATCCATATTACGTTTGTGGCAAAAAAAATTTATTGAACTTAGAACGGCTATTAGACCAGCGATGTTGTATGGAACGGAGTGTTGGGCAACAAAGAAACAACATGTAGATAAGATGAGTGTGGTTGAGATGAGAATGCTAAGGTGGATATGTGGCAAGACTAGACAAGACAGAATTAAAAATGAGTGTATTCGGGAATGGGTAGGAGTAGCACCGATAGAAGATAAGTTGAGAGAGAATCGATTGAGATGGTTTGGTCATATTCAACGGAGGCCAACAGAGGTAGTAGTGAAGAGATGCGATGCTGTGACGGTAGATGGAAGTGTTAGGGGGGACGGGGTAGGCCTAGATTAACGTTGGTTAGCGTTGTAAATAGAGATATAGATCTACTTAATTTGACTAACGAAATGACCTTTGATAGGGCCGCGTGGAGAAGAAGGATTCATGTAACCGACCCTATTTGATGGGACTTGAGGCTTGGTTTGATTTGGTTTAGATGTATAAATTTATTTTTTTAATTATTATACTTGTGGAAGCATATGCAAAATTTAACTTGAATAGTTTTAAAAAAATAAATTATACATACTAATGTAATCATATAAAAATTAAAAAATAAATTATAAAGATTTTATTTTATTTTATTTATTTGGATCACTTGAATATTCATTTTCTTTTTGGATAACCTGTAAATAAAAATAAAATAAACTAATCAAAAAAAATTGACATGTATAAAATATGTATTAATATATAATTATATAGGTGTTATGTTTTCTAGATATTTTACAAAAAAATTAGTCACTAACTATTATATATATGATAAATAATGACAAAAGTGAGAGAATAAATACGAGTCTAAATATATATATACAACAATGATAGGTGCCTTGAAAAATTATAGCTCGAATGGCTCAAAACACCCAAAATGACATCGTTTTGGGTGTAAAACGATGTTGTTTTGACCCATTCGAGCCACAAAAATTCGGGCCACCAAACATTTTCCATATATATATATTTTAATCAAGCCAAATAGATAATGACCACACTTATTATTATGATTATTATTATTTTCAAACAGACAGACACACACAAACAAAATGGTTGAGTGATGGCAACTGAATAAAATAACATAGGTCTTACAGTTTCAACAAATCTATAACATGTTCTTCATCTTCCCTCTTCTCTCTCTCTCTCTCTCTCTCTCTATCTCTATCTCTTGCTCCTCCATCTTCCCTCTTTCCTCATTTTCATTTTTTTTGGTGTGGTTTTTTGAAAGAAGCAGTTCGAAACTGTTACGTGACGATGTGTAATAGGCCGTTACGGCCGTTACGACACCATTACGGTCGTCACTACGGCTGACACACCTGTGAATCTTAATCATACTGCAAAAGCGGCCACAACGGGTGACGGTAACCACCACAATCGTTACGTAACGGTTGTGGCTGTTTTTTAAAACCTTGGTTCCATGTTTCCTTCTTAGAAGTATCTATGCTTCTTAGGCCTTGACTGCTATTCTTCCACTTTCTGATGTTTGTCATGCTGTTTCGATTTTTTTTTGGTTAGAATTTAATTAGTTCTAAATTGGCATAAACATTTTAGGGAGGGGAAGGATACTTCTAGAATAATAAGCACTTGGTGAGGATTTGATTTGAAGTATAGTAAATATAATATTTACATTTGCAATCTCTCTCTCTCTCTCTCTCTCTCTCCATAAACCAGCAGGAAGTTTAATAATTTTTTATCATGTTAAAGATAGAGTGACTGATTTTCTGATGTAGCTCCCATTAATGTGGTGTTACCTTACAATGGACTCTGTGAATCTTTCATGTTTTCAATTGAAGTTGAGCTTTGTAACATGAAACCTCTAAAGAATAGCTTATGCAAGTCTTCAGCAGCATGTGTAGAATGATCTTTTTTGTTTGTTAAGCTTTGACTGTTGTACAATGTTAGAAGTTTCAGTGATGGGATGATTCTCTCTTTCTAATATGGTATTACCATCAGCAAGTCAGAATGTGTAGCTTTGAGGGTTGTACTATGAAACCTCTTTGGCATTATTTAATGTGATAGGATGAACAATCAATAATAGAGTATCATCATTAACTGTTTCTTTCATCAGGATGTGTGATTATTTGATTCGATACCCAGACTGGAGACAAACGTTTCCTATGAAGCGACCGCGTGTTTTTGAGAGGACTGTTGATGGGATTTGGGTAAGGCAGTGAATCGAATTCTCTCCAGGTTAAAACTCTATATTGTCTGGTATATTTATCCCATTTGAGAAGTAACTCTCCCCCATATTGATGGTAATATTGGAGCTGTAGGCTAAATGCACACTTATTTCTACGTAACGCTCGCTTTGTAGTTGGATAATTTTTGGGCTGAATGCTCACTTCTATCTCTCTTTTTGTACAACACTACTTTGGTTCACATGTATTAAGCCCTACTGTTTTGCACTGCACTAGTGTTTGATTGAATTTTTTTTCTTTTTTTTTTCTTTCCCTCTTGACGTGTAGTAGATCATTCAATGTTTTAACCAAGCATGCTTTGCACTCCTCTCTGAAAATGGAAAATTTACTTATAAATCCGATATTGAGAAATGGTGATCCATTTAGTCTAAAAAATTTGTTTATAAACCAGTTAGTTTCATTGATTTTGAAAAGGTATATTTAATATATTATTTAAAAATTAGGTTTATGGTTATACCTTTATTTTTATTATTTTTATTATTATTATTTTTGCACTAGAAAGGTAAGGTATACAATATATGGGAATCAAATTTGAGACAAATTTTTATATGAGTCTTTTATTTGGAAAACATTTCAAAAATTATATAAAAATGATTTGAAATATGAGATTTTTCAAACATTTCAAAAGGATATAGGATTCTTTAAATATTTCAAAAAGAGTGCAAAAATTTCTTTGTAAGTTTTGGACAAATATATAATTTCAAACTGAACAGCATTCAAACGTAACACTCAAAAAAAAAAAAAATAAATAAAAAAAAATAATAATTTCTTAGTATACTTTTTCTAAACGCAACATTTCAATATAACATTTTAAAAAAAACTCCTTAGTGTAACACTTTAATGTAAAACATAAAAAAATTTCTTAATTTATTTTTTTCAAACATAACGCTCCAGTATAACACTCAAAAAAGCTACTTAGTGTAACACTATAATGTAACACACAATATGTAGGATTCTTCAAACCATTTTAAAAAGATGTGGGATTTTTCAAATCATTTCAAAAGGAGTATAAAAATTCTTTAGTAAGTTTTGGACAAATATATAATTTTTAATGTAACACTCCAAAAAACGGATATGAGATTTTTCAAACCATTTCAAAAAGGATGTGAGATTCTTCAAATAATTTCAAAAGGAGTATGAAAATTCCTTAGTAAATTTTGGACAAATATATAATTTCAAACTGTGAGTGTTACTTTTGAAAAAAGTACACTAAAGAGTTTTTTAGTGTTTTTGTGTGTGTTACATTAGAGAGTGTTACATTGGAGTGTTACGTTAGGTATTATATTGATTGGAGTGTTACGTTTAGGAAAAGTACACTAAGAATTTTTTTTTTTTTTTTTGTATTATATTAGAGTGTTACGTTTGGAAAAAGTATATGAAAGGGTTTTTTTTGAGTGTTACGTTGTTACGTTTGGAAAAAGTATACTAAAGATTTTTTTAGTGTGTTGCATTGGAGTGTTACATTATTAGAGTGTTATATTAGAGTGCTACGTTTTTGTTCGTAATGTGAGATTTGTTCCCAAATGAGGAAAAATCCAAAACTACTATAATGAGGATTGCCCAAATATGTAATTACATTTAGAGAAATCTAATTTTATCCCTAAAAAATTAAATCTAAACATATAAGTGACTATCCTTTTGTGTAATTTTCATTTTAATAGGACCTTTGGATTCATAAGAAAAAAGAGAGGATTAAACCGTTCACAAGATTACATTTTGAAATTTATTAGTGTTTCACCCCTTTGAAAATATTACATAGATCATTTAATAAAATTTTGAAAATATTTTATATAGAAAGTTCAAAATAAATTTTTAATTGTATCTAAACCATATGAAATTTGAAAATATTTTAAATGGTAATTTTAACATGAAATTTTATTCATATTTAGTTTTAAAAAAAACTATTTATTAATATCTATATTACTACCGTAATTCAAATTATTAATTTAAATTTATCTGTTATGTACTGGCTCATCTAAATCATATCTAATCTAAAATTTTAAAAATGTTTAGATGAAAAGTTAAAAAAAAAATTAAGCCAATTCTAGTTTGAAGTTTGAATTTTTTTCGATAGAATTTAGTTATATAAATTTGTAAATTTAATTAAATAAATGTCCAAAATAGTATTTTAATAATGTTATGGAATATTGAGTGGTTCATCCTGACTCATCTAATTTAAAATTTTGAAAATATTAATTGAGAAAGTCCAAACTAAAATTGTAACCGTATTTATACCATATCAAATGTAAAATTTTAAAATCTTAAATGGTAAAAAATTATCTATATATCTATTTGTATTATTAATGTAATTCATAGCATAAATTCAAAATATTTAAGACAGATCTAATTTAAAATTTAAAAACTTTTAAATAGAATTTTGATAATGCTATAAAAAAAAAAGTTTACACACCCTTACACTGGATTTTCACCTATTTTAATAAATAGGCACATTTTTTTTTTTTTTTTTAAATCTTATTCCTTGTACTTGTGCTCAAATTCGTGATTTTTAATTTCTTATAACCCAATTAATCTTTTAATTTGCAAAGTTACAAAAATAACACTAATAGTGTATTTTGGGATTCAAACTCACATAAGTCACTGTTCGTGTAAAAAAATACCATAATTATAATTTTTTTTGACTAAAACATAAATTTTGACTAAAATCAGGAGGTTTTGGTGATTTGTTGGCGTGCCAAGACAACAGTGCCTAAGTTAGGGAAAATATACTTGGAAAAAATCTTACTTCTGAAAATAGAAGGTTGTGTGAGGCTCAAATAGATGAAAGACCTACTGGTTCTTGTTTTGCCTCAATTAAGAGAGCTTAAAATCTCCATATATTTTTAGTGTCAAAAAGAGAGATAAATAGAGGGAAATAAACACCAGAAAATATACTTTCATAAATTCATGGAATTGAACACATAAAAGTATAAAAACAAGTTTGAAACATGAAATTGAATTACAAAATGGATGCAAATACAATCTAAGTCTCAAAATAATGTATATGAAGGCCAAAAATAATTAATTTGACACGGATGTCATAGAATCTAAGAAACTAAAGCTAAATCTATAACAAAGATACTTTTCAAGTCTACTCCTAAGTTGAGCTAGAACTAAACTAAGAATAAATAATACTAGGCTATGTATTAAGCTGTGTTAAATGTTGGATTGATTGGGATTTGCTCTATCTTTATTTCTCATATTTATAGTAGTCAAGTCCTCTTGAAAATCTCCTATGTCTTTTGAAAATCTGTAATAGTCTCCTGAAAGTCTTCATAAAATCTTGAAAGTGTGGTGCTGGACAACCTCCTGAGCTGACATATGTCCCAACAGCTTTCTCCTTCTATGCAAGTGGTTGGTTTGTACCTTAAAGATAGGGTTGACCAGATCTTCCTGAAAACATGAGTCGTTAGATGGCAGGTGAGGTAATGGATGACAAGTGTCCTTGTTTGATCAACACACACCGCCTTTGTAAGAGTTGTTGAGCACATTTAACTCTCATCGTTGGATTGTTTCAGGTAGTGGATATAGAACCTCTTGGATTGTTGTTACTTGTTCTTTTCATTCATTATCTAGCAACATATATTAATTAATATATATATATATATAGATAAGAAAAAAGAGGAATGAGGCCTACGTGAATCCCTACTCTCTAGGGATTTGACCACCAAATTACACTATGATTGCATCATACCCATTCTAGAATCCCAAATTTGTTACCATTTGGGACTTGCTAAAATTACAAGTTTTGTGTCAACATCCAATTGGCGGTCATTTTCGGTATAAATAGCCACATCGAAGGAAACATTGTCGCCTCCGTGAATGTCTACACAATATCACCCCTATTCCCAGATGAGTACAGAGATTACGGGCTTGTGATTGGGAGGAAATCGACGAACCCACCGTCAGTTGTTGTCATCCAATCACCGATGAACAACATTATTCGATATTGCGGAACTTCTCTTTGATCTTGTCTTCTGTCTTTGCCAAATTTCACATCAATCTTGCCATCTGTCTTCACCGAATTCAACATGTGCACAAAACGTAAGTCCCTTCTGAAGCCTATAATGATTTTGCAACATTGGATATAAAATTTCATATTGACTTATAGTCCTTATTTTTTATGTGTGAAACCCATATTCACTAGTAATTGATGTCTTGATTGTGAATACCAAAATCTATATAGGACTTTTTTTTGTTGGTGTTTCAAAATTTGTGTATAACCATCATATTAATGTGAAAATGATTTTGAATGTCCGTATTCTGAATATGAATGATAATGTGAATGTTTATGTGTGAAGTGTGAATAATTTAGATGTCAACATTTACATCGTAAACATTCATAAAGAAATTATTGACAAATATTGGGCAAATGTGAATATTCTCGTTATTGAATTTAGCGACAATATTATCATCGTGGAGTTTGATAAATTTATTATATATTCAAAATGAAATATACAATATACAATATATATGTATATATAAATATATTGTATGTTTAGATGACAAAATATCTATAAGAATAAAAATGTTCATAAAAGATCTCAAATATGAAAGTTAAGATTTAGTAGATCAAAATTTTAAAATAATAGAATTTATTAGAATATAAGAATATCTCTTCGACTAATTGAAATACAAGTATGTAAAAAGAGATTTTCTAGAAAATTTATTTAAAAGTATAAATTAAAAATAGTCTATAATGTCATAATCAAATCAAAAGAATGATTAAGGTCTCGTTCGTGAACATGTTATTTTAATAATTTTTTGATTTTTTGGCTAAAGTATGAAATAAAAAAAACTTGTATGTTTTGAATGATTTTTTAATTTTTTACAAAAAAATGTGTAAAAAATAAATAGAAAGAAAATTTTTAACTTTTTAATATAAATTATAAATTTTTAATCTTTTTAATAACTTTTTAAATTATAAATTAAAATCATTACTTCCCAAACGAGTAATAAATGATAAATTAGCCAACCTCTCAATATCGGCTGATATTGAGCATCAACATCACAAAGACCAAACTCACTGCTTAGCTACTTTAACCAGAAAATTTGTACAAATTGCACTCCTTCAAACTTGTCAGTACAATCATCACTTTAACTGAGCCCCAATTTCATCGCTACATGCAGCCAGCACTTTTGGACTCGCTACTAGTATGAAATGATAAGGGAAAATAATTGCAGTGGTGCGGTAAAAAATATATATATATATAAAAATATGAAAAATATAATATTTTAATTTTTAAAATATATAATTTTTTTAATTAATTTATAATTTTTTTACTGCACAATTTTGTAATTATTTGCCCAAATGATAAAATATTGATAAAAATTTTCAATAAAATTGGGGCAACAATATATTTTGAGCACAAAATAATAGTTGAGATCATTCTCGAAAAAAGATGATAGGTTGAAAAAGTGTTCATTTGATAAGAGTTGTGACAATATATAAATAGAAAATTTATACAAAATAACATGGTTTAATATAAAATTTTCATATCAAATATAAGACACATTAAAATAATTTTTATTTATTTATGTGCTGCTATCATATCATTTTTGTATTACAATGGTTTTGCATTTTCTCTTTGAAAAATATGGCCATTAGAAAAATGTCCGTTTAAAAAAATATCCATTTGAAAAAATATGATTTTCAAAAGAATATTTAAATAGAATATATATATATATATATATGAAGAGTTTGTTGAAAAATATATTAAAAATGTAACTAGTTAAAATAGAAAAATAGCTTTCTAGCTAAAATTTATTTTAAAGTTTAGCTACTTTAATGCGGAAGCTCTTAATTGCAGTATGAGAGCATCTACAAGGGGCCTTTTAAGGCTTGTTTTAGAAAATTGGTTAAAAGTTGACTTTTTAATTTTTTGAAAAAATGTGTAAAAAAGTAGAGAGATGATGTGACACAAAATAAGTTAAAAGTTAAAAATTGACTTTAGCCAGGTTTCCAAAACAGTCCTAAAAGAGGCTTGTTAGTTATTATAGCTAGTTTCATACTATTTTACTCATTCCAACGGGCTAACTAGTACGATAGTTATTTTAATAAAATTCTTGCAGGCTAGCTACTATAGAGAGTATTGGGAGACTCTTTATACTAATTTGTGTAGATATATATGTAAAATAAAGAGTAACGTTAGAACACTTAGATAAAAAATTAGTTAGGCAAAATAAAGAATACACATTTTTTATATTTTAACTAGTGAAAAATGAAGAGTAACATTTGGTGTTACTGTGAGAAGCTTTAAAATTTACACTTGGACGAATTGATGTGAGTTTTGAACTTTCGAAGCTGAATTGTTCTAACCAAACTTAGAATTTACTGATGTAGTGATACACCTCAGAACATTCTTTTTTTATGATAAAAAAAAGAAAAAAAAGAAAAAAAAGAAAAAAAACTTAGAATTTACTTATACCTAACATTTTTCCCAAGAGAATCTAATCAAGTTCTGATACTCTATTTGATTCACTTGAATTAAATAGAATAAAATGATGAATAATAATGAATAATGATTCTGTTTGTAATGTCTTTTTTATTATATTTTTAAGAGCAATTATATATTTTAATTAGATAATTATTCTATTCCACTATTTTAATGAATCAAATATTGGCTTAGAATTATCCTTTCCTTTTCTTATTTCAAATCCCACTTACTCAACCCAAATCTTCAATTTCTAGAGTTTCCTTGGGCTTTAGAAACCTGTACTTAGGACTTTCCAATTATCTACTACCCATGTTATTGAATATGGTACATATATATTATATTTACTATATATATATTAGATATTATAATTAGATTTTACTATATTAGGATATTTTTATAATTTTCTTATTGTTCACTCTTACCTTGCCTATACATAGGTCTCTTTATTGTATTGTAAGATACACAATATTGAATATACACATAATATAATATATTTTTTTTTCTCTCTCTTAGATATTATACCATGGTATTAGAGTTAGATTAAGTACTTAATAATTTTGCTTTCACCTGCGAGCGACAGCCTTGCCTTGGTCACCCATTAGACCTTAACTAAAATTTCTTTCTACAATAGGTTTTTTTGCAAACATGTTCTCTCCATCCCGCTCCACTTTGTCTTTCCATCTACTTCAACCTCAAATAGGTTTCTATTTTCAAACCTATTTGAGTTTGAGGGAGGTATTATACCTATATCATGGTGAGCATGGTTATATACCATGCGAACCACCCAAGTCGCCTCCTTGGTACACCACCTAAGCCACCCCTTTGGTGCACTCCCTAAGTTGCTCCCTTGGCGCACATGGTTCCTTTTCAAGCTACCTCCTAGTGCACATGCAGGGGCGGAGGCAGTCAAGGCCCAGGGGGGTCACGTGCCCCCCTTGGAATTTTGGAATTTTTTTTTTTTTTTAACATAAAGAAAATATTTTAAATAAAAAAATTTATAAAAATATTATTTAAAGTGAAATGTCAATGATATTTTTAAAATTATGAGAACAATAATGGTTATTTTGATTGAAAGTAAAGAGACTATGATAAGTTATATTATTATTTATAAAAATTTCAATATAATGATGATGTCTATAATTATTGACATGCAAACATAATTAACCTTAATGAAGATATATGAAATTTATTGGATTGTTACGTACATTTGACATGTAGAGTTTGTCCTCCATATGTTTTTTTCCATTCATAACTAAAATGACCACTATATAAATTATAATCAAGTAACACATCTTCAATTATAAAAAAAAGTAAAAAATTACAGTAGGTCATAACTAATGTCAAAATGAGTCATAACTAACTATTACTTGATATATAGTAATAGCCAAAATAAGAACCACAAGAAGTTATAACTAAATTATATCTAACACTATAATGTGTCATAACTAAAGCCCACGAAAATCATAATTACGACATATGATAGACACTTTTTTTTATGGTGTGTTTTATAGAATTTTTCTACTAAAATATATTATTTCTATCTCAACTTATCTTCTTTTTTAATTTTTCAATCTACCTATAAATAGTTACTCCCCAATATTTATATAAAATTTAATCTCAAATCCTATAATTTAAAATTCACATTTATCCAAATGGACTCTTAATATTTAAGTTTAGTAATATCTCATTGTTGTTTATTATAAAAAATAGTAAAAAAAAATTTGCTTGGTCAGAGTTTTCCAAAAATACTTTTCAGAAAATTCTACTTTCTTGTTTTTCGGGTTTTTTTATTTATTTTTACTGAATTTTTTTAATTTTTAGACATATCTAACATAAATATACCTAAAAAGTAAAAAATTTGTGAAAAAAACCTTTTAAAAATTCACTAAATACCAAAAATACAAAGAAAAAATATATATGAAAATTCTGTACATTATTTGTATTTTTATGTATTTATTAATTTTTTAAAATATTTTTTCACAAATTTTTTAAATACATCTAAGTAAAATTCATCTAAAAAAGTAAAAAAAATATTTTTAAAATTTTAAAAATATTCACTAAAAACAAAAAAACACGAAAACCAAAAAACTCAATTTTTAAAAAACTTAATTCAAAAAACTCAAACCAAACACACTGATGTTATCATTAATTTGTGCCCCCTCTCCATCAAATTCCTGGCTACGCCACTGTGCACATGGTTCCTTTCCGGTTGAGATTTCTACTCCCGACTTCTTCTTTAACGGTTTGGCATGACCTCACCAAAAACTATTTTCCAGCATTAGCTCCGGCCAGTTTCTTCAAACAGTCTGGCATGATCTCAACAAAAACTATCTCCCAGCATTAGTTTCAGCCATGCTCCTACAACGGTTTGACATGATCATAAACTGTCTTCCGACATTAGCTCTGACTGCTCCCACAATAGTCCAGCACAACCATAAATTGTCTTACAGTATTATTATTATTATTATTTTTTAAATTTTATCTAGTTTCTCTTTTCAAACTCCCGTTAGTCTCTTTGCAACCACCTTGAATTTGAAGGGGGTTGTTAGTGAATATGGTATATATATATATATTATTCACTACATATATTAGATGTTGTAAAAGATTTTACCATATTAGGATATTTCCATAACTTTCTTGTTGTCCACTCTTTCCTTGCCTATATATAGGCGTCTTCATTGTATTTTAAGATACATAATATTAAATATACACATAATATAAAATTCTCTCTCTCTCTCTCTCTCTCTTTGATATTGTAACAACCAAAAACAACTCACTAGGTGATTTTCGGAGCTCTTCATGTGATTTTCCCGCAAGTTCCAAAATATTTTTAAAGTGTAAATTTAGATTTTCTAAGCGTAGGAAAAAGAATTTGAGAGCTTCTCTCTTTTGACACCCACAATGGTCATCTATTCTCTTAATCCTTCTTCCTTGCTATTGTGAGTGTTCTTTTTCTTCAACTTTGGCTTTCTGTGATAACTAAAGTTCAGTGGCAGCAGAGGCAGAGTGGGTAGCAACAGCAAGAACGATGGCGATGACAAGTTTGGACTTTATTTTAATGCAAATTTTATTTTTTCAAATCACATATGTAAAAAGATAGGTGATTTTTCCAGAACTATAATTGATTTTTTTGACGGCTCTATTGTTTGTACTTGTTAATTTTTTGTTTAGCCTTTTGAAGCTTTGTTATTTTTTCTTTTCTTATTGTGAATATTATTTATTTTTATTTTAATATAATAACTGCCTTCTATATTTTCTCCAAAAAAAAAGCAAGAGCTCACTAGAAGCTCTCAAACCAAGTTCTGGTTGAGTTTTCACAAAAACAATTTTTGAATTTTTAAGGTTTTTTTTTTTCGTATTTTTTTATCTTTATTAAATTTTTTTCATATTTTAGTCAAAATTTTTTAGATGCACATAATTTAAATGTATTTAAAAGTAAAATATTTATGAAAAAATTTAAAAAAGAATTCAATAAATACAAAAATATAAAAATATACTAAATTTTTATAATTATTTTGTAAACTTTTTTTTTAATACAAATTTTGTACTTATCTAAATTAAGTAAATCTAAAAAGTAAAAAATAATAATAATAAAACTATTAAAAAAGTTCTCTAAATTCAAAAAACACAAATTCAAAACTCAAAAGTAATTTTTAAGACCGTCAAAACCAAACAGAATATCTTATTTGACAACTTGAACTCTATTCCTGCTGGTAAGGAAAATCAATGCAGAAAAATAATAATAATAAAACTATTAAAAAAGTTCATATATTTAATACTCAATTGCAAATCAAACTCAGACTAATAGAGGGAAACCTACTCTATATATGTGCTATGTAATATCCCATTAACACATTACAGATCTATTTTAGTGTAATGCTTCTGAAGTATGTCTGAAACCATAGTTCATGTATATCTATATTTTCATGAACCAGTCTGTCAATCTATATCTCAGAAATTCGTAGAACATCACAAAGAAGTGCAGAAAAAAATACTTCAGAGGTTTTACTGGTTTATGTATACCTTCTAAATACATGATATCCTTAAAAAGCTAAATATAGCTGAGAAATTTTCGCATCCAGTAATATCGATATGCCAATGAAGGGTACATGGCCCCTCGTTCATCGCCATTCAGCTATGTCTATTGTTGATAAAGCTCGAAAGAAACATACACTACGGATTTGCAAACAATGGATCAAATCATACTGATATCTACATATTTGAATTTACAAGTTTCATTAGCACCTACAATGTTCATTTACCTAATTGATCTTGTCGTACAAAATCAACGGAAAAATTGTATCTATACATACATTTGCAATAACAGCAATCTCTCAAGCAACACAAGATACGAAGTAAACACAGGCTCATTAAAAGGAACTAGGTGAAATCATTGACAAAGTTTTTTGAAAGACAATAAGCAGCTAAGAGGATCTCTTAGACATCAAGATCCTCATTTCACTTGAGTCAGTCCCACCAGCTATAAACAACAGGTATTTGTCGCCTACAAAACCACTTGGAAACATAAACACTTCACCTAATTTATGAATTCCAAGAATTAACACCAACCTAAGAATGAAGTATAAACTTTATACTAGCTGCCCGAGAGGATACAAAAGAAACTTGACCTTGAAATAGAATGGAGCAAGGCCACCAAAAATAAAATTTTGGAGAACACTTATCTATTCAGCCTTTGGTTATCATGATTGTGATGCTGCCTTTTCCCCCCTCGGTGCGAATTTTAGTTTTGCCAACAACAGGCTTCCCAGAAATAGCTGAAGTGGGATAAGAGGCAGAAGGATCTTCATTACTTTCTTTCGATTTTGAGGGTGGTGGAGTGAGTATACGCTGGTTGATGTCCTTTAAAGTTACATCTCCACGGACACCACATGGTTTAATAAAGGCAAATGGATAGGCAACGGATGAAGCCAACTTTGTTGGAGTTCGCATGTATGACTTCCTACCTAAGCATGAAAAACAAAGTTGAGAATAGCTGGAACTTTAAGTTTACCATATGAACACAAGTGGTGACTTTGTAATTTACATGTGAGTACAAAGATTATTTCACAAAACACATCTTTGGACACTATTGGTTCAAGGGTGTCTGTACTCGTAAACAAAAGATTCCATTACATAAAGAAAAGACTCCTGGGCTTATAACAATTTTGCATTCAAGCAATATGTGCTACAAAATAAGATTGAGAAGAAATACAAACCTTTGAAAACAACATTTCGACGAGTACCAGTAGGATGCTCTTGGGCCACACAAGCTTCATATTCAGGTGGGGTGTTGCAAAACTCTACAAAAGTGATGTAACATTATATATATATACTAATATAAATATGAAAAAAGAAAAAAGAAAAAAGATTGAAACGACAAAAAGAAGGAAAATACATAAAGAAGCAAGAAAACAAAGGAAAAAGTATAAGGAAAATAGAAATTAAAAAATAATCAACACATTGAATGGAAAAAACTACTTCATTTACCTGAAATATCAATTTGAACATCAGATGGCCCAGACAGATTTCTGTGTTCCAGATATTATAGTGGTTGAATCATAATTCATATTCATAATAAACAAAAAAGAAACATAATTTTTTTTTTAATGAAAAAAGGGGAAGGTGAAGAAGATTGAATTGAAAAGTTGAGAGATATATACAGATCATCAGGGCTGCAATGCATCTCATCATTATTGAGGCAATCAGCTAGCCATCCCTCAGATGACTGATCCAGGCCCTCGTGACCAGTTGCAGATGTATCCTCTGTTAAGCACATTATAACAAACAAAACAAAAAAACATGTATGAATGTTAAGAACCTATTCATCTCAGAACAGAACTTTACAGGACAAACCTTCAAAACCAGACACCCAATGCGACATATCAGATAAAGCCTCTTCAAGCGAATCTTCTCTCTCCTAATCAAAGAACCAAAAAAGAGTGATCTAAACACTGTCCATGGGAGACTTACAATGGTTTTGTGAAACTTGATTCAATCACACAAATTAATACTAAAACGTAATTTCAACTGAAACTTTGATTATAAATGCAAGTGTTTGAAACTTCCTCAATGAAGTGAGCAAGAACAAATTAATTAGGTGAAACCCAAATCTAAACTAGTTCAGAAGTTGCATTGACCAATAATGATCCCCTGACAAAATGTTGATATAATAAAATAATGTATCTTGATATGCGGTGGATAATAAATTTGCTTCCTTTCCAAAAGATAGGAGTCATGTAATTGTCAACATACAACAGAACAGGTACCTCAACAATTATCTTTTGTGTGAAACCAAAATAAGACCACTATGTAGAATTTTTCCCCAAGTAACAGTAAAAGATGTATCATGTAACATTTTCCACGAGGAAACAGGCTTGCACAAACCTTCGATTTTAAGAAGACAGATGATATCTCCTCATTGCAAAGAGGGGAACCCAAAATCTCATTCTCAAACTGCAGCATTCGACGTCTCTTTACTTGTGAAGACGTCTCCCTGCATTGCTGTAATTCCTTGTCCATGTTTACTGCAATTCATTTTTTTCCAGATAAAAAACAGTGTCCTTCAAATCGAACAAGCATTAAAAGCTAGCAAATGTCGAAACATTTTAGTAAAGTACAAAACTACCATTGTCAGCAACATGGTAAGCCAAATCCCCACAGGCCTTAACAGGTGTTGTTTCGTCAAACATGTAGGACAGATCTTCTTCATTCTGGCTTACTCCATCCCAAAGGCATGGAGATATGTCTGCTCACAACAATAAACCCGTTCCACATCAAAACTTTACCCAAATATCTTGACTTAACATTAAAGCGAAAAGCAAAGCAAGGCTCACCAAGATTGGTTTCCTTCTGGAGACAATAACCCTCTCCATGCCAGTCCCACATTTCGCTGCTTCCATTTTGGAAGTAGTTAAAGTGTTAAATCTAAATGTCAGTTATAATTTAATTTCCAAGGGAACACAAAATTGAAGCTTAATAAAAAATGAATGCGGAAGAAATTTAAGGAATGCGCTAAATCCATGACATAAACTATGGTATTGCTGCATTATAGTAACATCCAACATAGTTTACAAGGGGTTACAGGAAATAGTGGGGCATTACATCTGGTCAGTATAAAAGATTAGAAGAAGGAATAGTTCTGATGGGTACCTCCACAAACATCTAATGCAGTCCAAAGGCATTTGCATAGTAATTGAGAGAGAGAGAGAGAGAGAGAGACTTATGAATTAAGAGGAATAGGATCACAACCTATGTTTAGACAAATTTTCAACTCTGATAAAAAATAATACGAGGAAATCAAACATAAAATTAATAATAAATAAATAAAAGACCCAGTAACTAAATCAGAATCCACAGCCTCGTACTAATTTTCCCCTTCTAACTGCTGTAGAGTAAAAGAAACCCAGAAGCCAGGAGATGAAATCAATTGAACCCATCTCACAAATACAGCATTTCAATCGAAAGAAATTGCCGAATACACAAAAGAATAACCGACAACGGAATCAACATTTTAGGAACTAAACCCATCAAATCAACACAGATCACAACCAACGCATTTCCAGAACAATCTATAAATCTCACTTTAAGAATAAGAGTAAAAAAGGTCACAACATACCTGTCATTGTCGTAATCCATTTGGGTATTTTATCAGTCTGCAAACTGAAGACAAAAAACAGAATCAGAAGGAGAACAAGAAAAATAACAAGAAGGTATTATCTATCACAAATCACAATCATTCACCTCCACTACATACCATCAAAAGTAGCTGTTACATCATGGTTCTAAATCGCAGTATTGATCAGTGTAACGGTCGCGGTAGCATCTAATGCATATTGGAAGTATCTGCCAATGTGTAATGGGAATCAGAAACCGAACTTGTGATTTTTTTTCAAGCACTAGCACATGTCAAAAAACTTATTCATAAGTATATTCAAACCTTATTTTTTCACAATTTGAATGTGTGTAATGATTTTAATCAACATTGTGGCACCTAAAACATGTTTTTGTAAACAAATATTGAATTTTATATTTTTTTTAGCCAAAGAATGGAGAATTTCCCATGTGGAATTGCAATTATTAGTTTGTAATTGCATTCACAATTCTCAAGAATATTATTCATTAATTAATGTGACCCAAGAAAATTATTTATTAATTTAATGTAACAGTATCACACTCAAACACCCATTGCCTACTGACCCACATGGTTAGAACTTGGAAATAGATCTCAAACAAACACCTACCCAGCCTATATTAATTAACCATGATCTGGAAAAAAATAAAAAGCTAACAAAGTTGTATAAATAGAGCAGCGGGCAGCACTGTAGTATCCTGAAGTGCCGATTGCAGACCCATATGATAAATCAGCAAAAAAAGAAAAGGGAACATCTGAACAAGACGAATGACCATCACAGAACAACTGAGAAGTCATCCAAGACTCACCAACCCATCATAGCAGCAGTGAAGACAACGAAATAACCAAAAAAAAAAAAAAAGGTTGAGAAAAATGGCTATTGAAGTGATCAACCCACAGATTCAAACACCCAAGCCCTCGATTCTTGCAAAATCGAGCTTCAATATTGTTATTTCATCACACACAGAAGTAGATCAAGCTTCAATCTTGCTTGAATGTGCACCCCCAACCAAAAATCATAAAGAAATTGCGCAAATCAAGCTCCATTCTTCAACAGCATGAGTAGATGTAGGTTTGTAATTCATGAAGAGAGGTGCATCTCCTTTCCAATGAAGATTATGAGGCTACACAGTGAACCCATGGACTCAGGGTTTGCTTTCTTGTAGTCGACAGTGCATAACATTTGTTTAAGAAGTATAACGTTTGGTTCCATGCGTTACATCATGTATGTATGCATCCAAATATATAGATATAGATAGATGCAATTTTACAGCGGTGCTTGAGATGTGTGCAACGGAGGAAACGCCAACTCTTTCACTCCTCCCTCACTCAATTTCTCTCTCTATACTTTCTCTCTCTCTTGTCTTTCTTTATTTGGTTTGGTGTATTTATTATAGTAGTATAGC
The DNA here is from genome assembly GCA_030407325.1 of Camellia japonica. Classification (NCBI taxonomy): domain Eukaryota; kingdom Viridiplantae; phylum Streptophyta; class Magnoliopsida; order Ericales; family Theaceae; genus Camellia; species Camellia japonica. The sequence continues at coordinate 59,997,618 of JAPPVO010000029.1, forward strand.
ATAGTTGTCAAATCGGAATTCGAATCGTGAATCAAAATGACCTTGTACCGAATTGTAAATCGTAAAATTTGATCACTTTTTCCAAATTACTCAAAAAAATATATCTACATACTTACGTGTTAAATATATCTTATAAATATAAAATATTTATTAAATCAATGAAAATGTTGTTTAAATGATAATCACATGGTCCAATAGGTAAGAAGTTAACACGGGTTCCCATGTAAGATCACTCATGTTGTAGTTAGAATTAGTATGGTTGCTATGTTTCTAATACCATCTTTTATTCTATAAATAGGTGGTTAGACTCCTCTAGCATTCAATTTTATGATATTTTGAATTGTATTTCAGATTAGAGCTCTTGTATCTATGTTCAGAAATCCTCTCTCTAATGAAATCCATTCTTGATTTGGCTCCATCAATCACCATCTTACATTTTCCCTTTCTAGATATTTCTCATCAACTATTCTTGATAAATAAAGTAAACAAAGACAAACTATCAATTTCCAAGTACTAATAACTTAACAACGATGTTGATATTCAGATAATAAACATACATATCTTTTCAAGTAACAATGACCCAATAATAAGAAATAATCTAGGTTACACGGACTCTTCAAAATAAATGAAATACCCGTGACCCGACACTTGGATAAGGGTATGAGATATGTGTCGAATACTTTTTAACGGACACTTCTTATATAATTGTATATAACACTATTATTACATGTACATATTGTTATATAATTACTAGAAATATCTTTTTGATACTGTAAGTTATATATAGTACCATTTTATCTCACATACTTTATTAAAAATATAAAAATATAACACTTTTTTGCCGAGTCCGTATACTCTTAAATTCATAGTTTGATGAGTCCGACCTCTAGATATATACCCGCACCCGACACGCATACCGTAGTCCATGTAACATAGGAAAGAATTAATTGGAAACTATTATTTTAAAACCCAAAATACTTTAAAATGTACGTATACTTATTGTTCAAACCATTAGGGTTTAATTGACTTCACCAATGAAATATTAATTTATATTTATTTCAATAAAATAGTAATAGATAATTCATGTTGAAATCACTTTAACCTTAAACATCTTTAAAAGATACACTATAATTTTTTTTTGGTTAAGGAAAAAAATGAGAATAAAAGGTTAAAAACATGTGGGTCTGATTAAACATGATTAGATCCTATTAAAAACTTCCTGATCACCAAATAACAACAAATCATGTATATATATTAGTTATTTTCGTACTAAATACTATTAGAAGTTATGTTATCTACTACTACTACTACTACTACTACTATTATTATTATAATTATAAAAGTGTGACAAGCCTGCCATGTTTTCTACTTTTTTTAAAATCCCAATTTTATCCTCTCAAATCTACTATATTTTCTAAAAGTCATGAAAAGTCCTATATAAATAAACTATCTCTTTATTTTTGGAGTTGAACATTAAAAAACGATATATCCATCTCCCTTCTTATCAAAAAAAAAAAAAAATCGTCTCCATAATTTTTACATTGATGATGATTGAAAAACAAAAAATAATTACTATTTTGCTTCCATACTGATATACATAATATTTACAATTGTCCATCATAAATCAAATCACTGTGAATAATTTTGGTTGTATCTTAAAGTGGTATGCATTCGTTCGAATCTAGATAGAGAAAAGCTCATGCGTTTTTAAAATAGAGATTTGTATTGCATCTCAAAAATTCGCAAGTTATCTTCATACACTTTCTTCTTGTTTAAATTATATTTTATGAGTTGTAATATTTTACATGGTACTTTAATAACCAAGGTACGATGTCAAAATTCTAAACAAAAACCATTTTCGTTGATTTTATTTTTTAAATATGTTTTTTAGTTTTTGATTTTTCATATTTTCTTAGTTTTGGTGATTAAAAATACTGAAATTTCTTCATATTTTATATTTAAATTATACTTTGACATGAAAAATCTAATATCTAACAATCTAAATAGAATTAAAAATTAAAATATTGGTAAAAAAAATTATAAATTCAGACATTTATTAATTTTTTATTACTATATATTTTTTGTTATTATTATTATTATTTAATATTAATGATTTTTTTCTAAAAAGAATACACAACAAATTATTTTCGAAATGTATTTAGATTAAGTGAATCTAAATCTAAAAGTAAAATTAAAAAATAAACAAGTATTAAATTAAGTGAATTTAAAAAGAAAATAAAAAGGTTATTAAAAAAAACAGTGTCAAAGACAAAAAAAAAATAAAAATAAAAATAAAAATGAAAACTAAAAAATTCAAAATAAAAGTTTGAAAAAAAAACTAAACCAAACACTATAAACTTCTCTTTTTTTAAATCTTTCTGCACTAATCTCTAATTTTACACAAATTATTCACAAATTTCTTTCAATTTTTATGTGAATTTAATAATCTAATTAAACAATGGTATATACATACAAAAATGTAATACTAAACATCTACATTATGACCAACTATTTAATTATGAATAATTAACTTCTCATTGTTACCTGTATTATATTGTTGCAAAAAATTTCACATATTACTTTTGTGATATCTTATATATGTCAATGTTTACATATATAAATGTAAATTTATATATGTTACTGTATTCATACATTGTCAGTCTGTAATGTTATATTACCATCCGATACTTTAATTTTCTAACATGTATTACTTTAGTAATAGTTATATTTATTAGGAAAAAACTGCAGAATTGTATATTATTCTCATATCAACTTATATTCAACACATATATACATATATGTCATACAAACAAATGTCCATAACAAACACTTTCATTAACAAACCAAGACTTTGCAAAACACCTCTATCATGACAATAATTGTACTTTTTTCCCTAAAAAAAAATCACATTATTGAGGGAAAACGAATTTTGAAATTCATAACAATATGATATCGTCTCATACTCTTACTCATCAAAATATTTTTATTATAATAAGTTATAATGGTGAGCAAAAAGAAAAACAAGAAAATGGTGAAACAAAAACCACAAAAGATCTATTATAACATGCTCTTCAAGCAAAGTTAGACGAGTTAAAATAGGAATTATTCTATTTGCTGTGAAGTTCAAGAAAAACAATATACCTCATGCACACATTTTAGTCAAATTACAAGGGAAAAAAATCAAATGATGCTCAAACATTATCGCAGCAACTCAATGATGCAGAAAGTAAGAACAAATAAAAAGTTTCGATCAATTTTTGTCTTATGCTGATTACTTACAGATGATATAATAAATTATGTAACTTGACAGTTTCACGAAAATGACCCTGCAAACACTTATAAGCATAGATCTATAAATATCGTGAAAACAATTATGAAATTCCTATATCGATAAGGGTTGTTTGGGATGTGCTATATAAGTACACTTTTTGACTTTTTGGCTAAAAAAGTAGAGAAAAAAATATGTATGTTTGGATAACTTTTTGACTTTTTACGAAAAGATGTATAATAAAATATTGTAATCAAAATAACCATTCTACCCTTGTTGATTTTTTAACTTTAAACTTTTTGACTTTTGGATAGTTGAATTCTTTATTTTGCCCTCTATGCTTTCCCCACAAGCTTCCCCCAAATAATATGGACTTTTTGACTTTTTTAGCAACATTTTGACTTTTTGACTTTTGTAGGTTATCCCAAACAAATGGGTCCCTCAAATGCCTATCAAGGTCCGTTACTAGTGGGATTATTTTTCCTTAATCTCTCATTTATTACTTTAAGAAAACTCTATTCATATATAAATTTTATACGAAAAAACTTCACAACAATGATGTGACAATAACATTTTTGTAAATAATCTCATCTTCGTGTTTTGCTTTGAAGTGAAAGATCTACATTGAGCCACATCATTCTGTATGAAAGTTCTATATAAACTTTATGTTCGTATATCATTGCTCATTACTTAACTAAGCTTGATACAATTGGTTTTCTACCAAAACCAATTAGGCATTAGTCAAGTAAGTCTTCTCTACACACCATTGTTGGTGCATGGTTGAACCATCCATTTATGAGTACAAAATCGTTCTTGAGAGATGGCAACGGAGCAAATGGGGGAATTTTTTCAACCTTTAACCAAACAAAAATGTAAGGAACACATATTTTGACAAAACTATATAAAAAGACTTTAGACTTTAAAGAATAAGACACAAAGCTCAAGCAAAGAACAAATTGAAGAAAGAGATTATAGATGAAAACTATGCAACAAATCAGGCTAAATGTGTTCATGAGGACTGATAATACACCTATACCATATTGATAGATTCACAATTCAAAAAGGGGAGAGTAATACTGGGAAAGCATATGAACAACATCTAGAAGCTCCTCATTAGAATTGAACTTAAAAGCTTAACAAGCAATTATTTCACAAAAATTCTGCTAGAAACAATACAGACAGATAATCAACATATAGCAAGTATCCAACCAAAACTTCTGATGAATTATTATTACTAACTTGTTTATGCTTTGAAGCTACAAGTAAACAAAATAGATAATGAAATCAACATCTCATTACAAACCAAATAGATAATGAAATTAGAAGAAAATGACTAAAAGTCATACCTTCAGCTAACAGAGGGAACCAAAAATTTCTTCAGATAACAGGACCTATAGATGGGCAGGCTCAAATCTGAAAGAAAGGAAACTAGTCATTTGGGTTATTTTGGACAACATCATTAATCTATATTTTAGCAAAGACAGTCACAAACAAGACAAGGAAGAAATGGAAAATCCATGATCCTTTCCAAGCTCTCAAGGACATTTTTCCCAACACATCCAATTTTTATCTTGCTCTAAGAAAAGAGAATGACTAACAAAATATATTTATAAAAAAAAAAAAGAAAAAAAAAAGAAGAGAATGATTAACAAAAGATTAAGGGAAAATTACACTAACCTCTCTCAACAATTGCCGAAATTACACCCAACCCCCATTACTATGAAGAAATGACATTGACCTTCCTAATGGGTCTCAAAGGTTAAAAACGTTAATGGAATAGGTAAAATGACATAAATACCCTTATCCCCACCACTACTCCATCTTTTTCCTATCATGACCTTCATTTCTTTCCCCACCAACCAGAGTCTCCTCCCCACCAGCGCACAAACCCACATCCACACAAAGCAAAACAACAGAAGGTTGTCATAGAGCCACCAGCCACGACAGCCACCACCACAACTATACACTAGACGACAATCACCAATTTTGGATTGTATACAAAGAAGAGAGAAAGAAGTTACGAAGCAACATATTTATTGCTTTGCACAACAGATTAGAACACACATCTTCCTCACAACCCTTGAATCTTCATTGACCCGTTCACTTGCTCCCTTTCTAGAAAGCCTTCAACCGATAAATGCCATGGCCTTCGACCAGCAGATTGCAACCACCCTCTTCAAACCTCGACCACAGTACGCCATCACTCTCTCTCCCCTCTTCCATATGCCACCACCACATCAAAATCAAAATCCACATAACAATATCTCAACAAAATCAAAACCCTACCCCCTACCATCAAATCACACCCAAAATCCTACCTACCAAATTGGCCCCAAATCTCATTCATGCACGATCAAAAGTCGATCTTGAAAGAAGCTGTTGGTGGTTTAGCGGTAGTCCATCCATGGACGAAGCTAAACCGCTGGCTCTAGGGTGGGAGGCAGTGGCGGTAGCAGTAACACTGGCTAGGGGCTGCAGCACTGGTGTTGTTGCTAGCTTGACGCTACATGGTGACGATATTGGAGAGAGAAAGTGTGTGTGTGTGTTGAAGGAAATAAAGGGTTAGACAGTCGGGGTTGGGTGATGAGGTGTGGGCTTTGGGGGTTGGGGTTAGGTTGGGACAGAACATATATGCTCTCTTTTTTCACTTCACGTTTTATGTTTTTAATTATTAAAAAGGTAAAAATTATAAAGGGCAAAATTGGCATTTTCATTCAAACTTTGATGGCATCAACAAATTCCGTCCAAATGCTTAACAGCATAGGTGTAGGTGTCATGTGATTAAACTGTCAAGGGAGGCCGGTGTTATTTCATCACCGTAATAGGGCTGAGTGTAATTTGAACAATGTCAAGGGAGTTTAGTGTAATTTTCCCAACGATTAAATACCAGAACATTTTTGTGTAATTAACAAAACCACCTAAAAAGTTTAATTTTCAAAACAACTAATAAAATCGGATATATCCCATGGGCATCTCATTCTCAACCTTTTTAATCAGTGAAAAAAGTATCAATTCTTGCAAATATATACACACACACATGCAAATCTAAGTAGTTTGTAACTTAAACAGCACAATAAATATTTTATTGATAAGATAAATAATGCATTACAAAGAGGGAAAACAAACAAACCAAAACACAAATGATCTCTCTCCCATTCCATAATAACACAAATGGCCAAAACACAAATTGATAATGATAGCAATCCTATTAAACCCATCACCCCAAAACCATTCATCCCTCTAACCAAACACCTGACAAACATGAAATCCCCATAATGCAGCCACAATTTATTCTGTCAATAAATAAATAAACCACCATTGTCATCAACAAAACCAACTAGCATAATAAGGGTGGCAGGTATGAGTTTAAGTTCACAGAAAATTGAGTAAAAATGTACCAATATTCTAAGCAACAGAAAAGCAGATCTAAATCATAACAGAGATTGAAATCAGATAATAACAGAAAATATATATATATATATATATATATAGAGAGAGAGAGAGAGAGAGAGAGAGAGAGAGAACCACCGTGGTCGAAGAACTAGTGTTGGTCGTCGGCGAACCACCGTGGACGGACGGCTGCTTCGGTGTGAGAGAGTGGGTGTGAGAGAGTGAGTGTGATGTGAGGCTCTTGTAGTCGGTGTGACTAGAAATGAATTAGGTGGCGACTTTTTCTTTGGAGGGTGGTGTTAAAATATGAAATAAAAATATTTAAAAATAGGTTTTTATAATAAAGAAAAAAAACACGCGTAAAGAGCAAAATTAATGTAAGAGCATCTCCAACGCTTCACTTCTTTTTTCACCAAATTTGAGTCGAAAAATTGCCTTTTCACCAAATCTGATACTGAGCGCTCCAACCCTTAATTTTTCATCAAATTTTCATCCGGGACAACCGGGTGGTCGATCGGCCGGTTGATCGGTTAGGCCAAAAAAAATTTTTTTTTTTTTTTTTTTGAATTTTCTGAACTTTTTTTTGAACTTTTTGAACTTTTTCCGGGTCGACCGGCCGGTCAACCGGTTAGGCAATTTTTTTTTTTTTTTTTTTTTTTTACGGTTTGAACTGATTTTCCTTGAACTCTTTGAACCTTTCACTGGTTGACCGGTTGGTCAACCGGCCGGGCAACCGGTTGGTCAACCGGCTCCTCTTTCCAACGGTCAGGAACAGTATTTTGGTGAAATCAGTATTCTGTCGTCGATTTGATGAAGCGTTTGATGAATTGTCGATTTGATATCAGTTCTGATGAACCGTTGGAGGAGTAAACAGTGCATTTTTCATCAAAATTCAAATTTGATATCAATTCTGATACACCGTTGGAGATGGTCTAAATAAAAATATTTAACTTTTTTTATATAAATTTTTAATTCTTTCAATGAATTTGTTGAAAAAAAAGTCAACTGTCAAGCATTCTTTTGAACATATAAGAGTATTTCTATTCAAACTTTCAAAATATGGTATATTAATTTATTTATTTTTAAAGTTTAGGTGATAAATTAATATATGTTAATTTGACATAAAAACTCTCATCTTGATATGACAAAATTTATTGTTCTATTATTTTTAAAAATAAAATAATTTTATTAGGTGGACTCAACATTTGATATTAATATGGAGTATGTTAAATTTAACATGTTGAGTTCATACCAAATGCCAACTCAGCATTTGGTATATCTAGTGAATTTCATTACTCGTGTCAAAATAAAATTGTTAGAATGTCACATTGGAAGAGTATATAAATTTTTAATTCTTTTAATGACTTTGTTGCACGAAAAAGTCAACTGTCAAGCATTCTTTTAAACATATAAGAATATTTTTATTCAAACTTTCAAAATATGGTATATTAATTTATTTATTTTTAAAGTTTAGGTGGCAAATTAATATATGTCAATTTGACATAAAAACTCTCCACTTGATATGCCAAATTTTATTATTCTATTATTTTTAAAAATAAAATAATTTTATTAGGTGGACTCAACATTTGACATCAATATGGAGTATGTTAAATTTGATATGTTGAGTTCATACCAAATGTCAACTTAGCATTTGGTATATCGGGTGCATTTCATCATTCATGTCAAAATAAAGTTGTTGGACTGCCACATTGGAAGCTACATCCAATAAGGTAGTCCAACAACTTCTCACATTGGATTTAGCCATCAACATAGGGAAAATTCTATTTACACATCATCAAACTTCTCAATACACACCATTTCTATAGTTTTTTATTACACTTATATCCCTTTATCAAATTATTATTTTGGGACATTATTCTTAACCCTAAACTCCACCACCTATCACCAGTCTCCGTCCTCCGCCACCTGTTTTCTGTCTCTAACCACAGGCACAAGCACCGACTACCACGACTAGTCGCCTCCCTAGCCCCCGTTCCCTCTTCTTCTCCTTCACATCTCTCTCTCTCTCTCTCTATTTTTCTTTTTCTCATTCTTTTTCATGCCTCTTTCTTTCGTTTGCAACTCGTGCTGCTCGGCCACCGTTGCAAATGCCTTCTCTTACCACCACCACTGCAACTCGCACAAATCGGCTCCCCACCACTGTAAATCGTAATTAGCGCTATGGCAAACCCTAGAAAAGCCTGCCATTGCAAATACCTTGCTCTCTACCCCTATCATCGTGATCCAGCCCCTACTGTTCTTCTTCATTGCTCGCACGGGCAGGTGAGAGAAAGATAGATTACCCTAGGGGTGTTAGGAAGATGAAAACAGCGGCAAGAAGAGAGGGAAGCAGTGGCAAGAAGGGTAAACAGTTGGAAAGGGAGTGGTGGCTAGTGGTGATGGTTAGGGTTAGGGTTTGGGTGTGGGATAAAGAGTTGAAGAAGATGAGGATAATTTTGGATTTTTTAAAAATTGATTGTGTGAAGTGAAAAAAAGTTAAAGAATTAAAAATGTGTGTGGTGTGCATTGAGAAAATGGTGTGTATTGAGAGGATTGATGGTGTGTAAATAGAATTTCCCATTAACATATAACTATACACTTGCAACATAGCATGCGGTGTTATTTTTGTAGGAAAACTTGTTCGATTAGGATTTATTTATTTATTTATTTTGATAGGACTTATTTTAGTTGAATGTTATGGTGCTATCATGAAACCAGTAATTGGAATTATACCAAAGGCATATAGTCCTCAATAAAAACATGGTCTCTAGTTGTTCATACTCTCTATCCCTACAATAGCAGAGGGCCTAAACAATAAACATAAAATTTGTTGCCAACTCTATCATTCTTTATAATCCTAATTAAAATTTTGATTGAGAAGGAAAACAAAGCACATTGAGTGCTTGCCGTTACTTATTCCAAACGGCCATGAAGAATTGGACAACTAGGACTGAAATCCAAAAGTTTAGGGAGCAAGTAGATCAAATTAAAAGTTTAGGGGTGAAGTAGACAAAGTTGTGATACTTTAGGGGGTAAAATTGAAATTAACCCTTATCTATACTATGGTGGTGTCCTAAAGCCTTGAACACTCTCACTACTTACGTAACACATAAGATATAATATTTTTTTTGTTTTGTTTTTATGTATTTGAATTGCATATGTATACCATGTGTGTCAGCTGCTAGTAGATTTTATTGGAAGTAGAGAGAGACATTTTCAAAAATAAATATAGATTAGAAGTGGGCATAAATATTACATGTGTGTTGATAGTAATCTTAAAATAAATAAATAAATAAATAGATCTGAAATAATTTAATCTGATAATGATAATTATTTGAAGTGTTTGGATAATAATTACACGGCGAATTGTATTTTGAAAAGGAAAACAAAACGTGGGTGTTGGCTACATATTTTGTAAAAGCCAGTTACAGTTCGACACGTGGCGAAGTAAGGGCAATACATGAAGAATGTTTAATCTGCGATCATGATCGTACACGTGGTGGTTAATATTGGTTCTTGCGTGGTCTGAGTAGCATTGGATCAGCGAAGAGATACAAGGTGACGTGGCTTCAATGGTTACTCACATTCAAATGCAAATATAGGAGGGAAGCCCAACTGCAAGTAATGGCATAGTGAAACTATTTCTAAGGCAGCATGATCAAGCAATCATGGAGGAGCAGTTCGACGGTTTGAAGTGCAGTTCGATGTTCATCCTTGAGGAGTATAAATAGTAGGGAAGCCTCCAGAAAAAGCCCCCCGACTCAGATCCAACAAACCAGTCATTTACTTCATATTTTCTTTTCCAGTTTTACATTTCCAGTCTTTACATTTTCTGCACTTTAAATACCTGTTCTTTACATTCCTGCACTTTAAATTCCTGTACTGTACTTCATTCATAGGAGTAGTTTCAAGTAGATTGTTGTTGTAAACCTCTACGAGGCTGAGTTTGGATCATTGTAAGTTTTCATCTTAATGAAATACTTCAATTGTTCGTCATTTAACTGTTATTTTGCTTAATTTCTCCTAAGGCAAGCCACTAGTAAAAGTCCTCTTCATTGAGGCTGAAAGAACTAAAACACAATCGTCAGATAATTGGTTGACAATTATAATTTCTGTAAGGACTGATTGATCCTTGCTGGCACGCTCGTATTTACAAAAATACCCTTCGAAAGCCAAAAAGCCAACATATATTTTTGGCACGCGCCAATGGGACTAATTGAAATGGCTAGACGAAGAAGACAAAGAGAAAATGAACGCTTGGAAGAAGGCGTAGAAGGAGAGGTAGAAATACCTAATCCAAAGGATAATGTGGTAACACATCCTGTGGAAACTCCCACGTTATCAGAACCTATGGTCGAACAGACCAGTACTTCGGGACAAGAACCATATGTTCATAATATTGGACGAAACCAAGGAATTGGACCATCCACTGTTCCATCTATTCAGCCAACGAATCCATGGGATGGCCTAGTAGATGCTATGGGACAACAATTAATGAACACAATGGAAAAGTGGGCAACATCCTTTTTGGATCGAATGAATAACCACCAACCAACAAACACAAGACACACAGAGGAAGTTTTAAATGTCTCTCAGCAAAGATTGGCTAGAGACAAACAGTCTATGCAAGTTAATGGACATTCTAATGGTCAAACTAGTAATCAGAACTATGAAAGACCATCACCTCAGTCTTGGTATGAACCTTTTTCAAGGCCTATAGCAGGCCAAAATGCCTCAGTACTCAACAATGAAGCCACACAAGTTGGTGGATCTGGTCAAGTACAAGAAACTGGCGTAAGAATGGTTACAAATCCCATGTTCCAAGCCATACCTGGCACTAAGGGGTATAATAATCCCTTATTCGAATTTATACCCGGGGGGTTGGAAGGTTTTCCCACAAATGGAAGGGACACAACACCTGTTCCAGCACCTTTTGCAGGTCCTTTCGCAGGACAGGCTCAAAGGGGTTACCCATACCCCCAACAGCAACCTGCACCACAGGGGCAACCAGTCCCAAATGTACCACCTTATGGACCAAGAGGACCACAAGCACAAGTTTGTCCACCAAATCCTGTGTTTGTCCCTCCAGTAGTGGTTTAGTAGACACAAAATATGGTCCCTAGGGACCAAATTGCTGATATTGTTAGGGAGATGTGTGGACCGATGGCTCGGGGGATCCAGACTCCTGTATACAGAAAATCATACCCAGAATGGGTAGATAGGGTACATGAATACCCAAGGGGGTTCAGGATACCAGATTTTACCATTTTCTATGGGACTGGAAATCAATCAACAGTAGAGCATATTGCTAGGTTTGCTGCTCAATGCGGTGAATTTACTAATCATGACTATATGAAACTGAGATTATTCCCAAATTCTCTAACTGGGAGAGCATTTGTATGGTATATCAACCTTACACCTGGCTCCATTCAAAATTGGCAACAAATGGAAGAGGCATTTCATGCCCAATTCTTCCAATCGGAGCCAGAGGTTTCTATGGCAGACTTGGTTAGATTGAGTCAAAGGCCTGAAGAAAAGGCTACTCAGTTTATTGCTAGATTTAAAAGGGCTCGAAATAAATGTAGAGTCATCATGTCAGAGCCAGAATTCGTAAGATTGGCTCAAAATGGCCTAGAGTTCAGGCTTCGAAAGAAGTTTGACTCAACTGAATTCAAAGATTTGGTAGAACTAACCTATAAGGTGTCTAGGTACGAAGCATTACTAGAGGAGGAACAAGATCGAAATAATGCATCATACAAGACATATTATAGAGATCCTAATTATGAGATCGATGCGGCAGAGATTGTGGGCAAAGAACCTGTGATCTGTGAGGCATTAATTCATAAGGATACAACAATTGACCAGCAGTTTAAAAAGAAAGACTTTCACAGAAAGTATTCTTTCGATTTAACAAAGGCAGATGACATCTTTGATCATTTGCTCGCGGCCAACTTCCTTAAGTTACCTAAAGGAGTAAAATTGCCATCTCCAGATGAACTTAAGGGAAAAGTATTTTGTAAATGGCATAACTCTTGGTCTCACTCGACTAAAAACTGCATTGTTTTTCGAGACAGGATCCAAGAACAAATTCGGAAAGGAAGTTTGAAGTTCCCAGCCAAAACAAAAAAGGCCATGTATCACGACCCAAACCCGCCCCTATGGGTTTAGCACCGTAACTGGCCAGTAATCCGAGATTACCGAAGGCCTGCTTAACAGTAATACAGAAGTACAGAGTACAGGGGCATGGCGGAAGCCAGAACAGTAAATAAACAATGTCCAATGAGCTGTGACAGTCTGTATGCAAAAAGATTTTTCATACATATAGACATTCAGTACAGAACAGTATGCACATTATTTACAATCATTCAGTACAGGGACTTAATCTTAATCCCTATTAAATAGTACAGTACAGTCTATACAGTAATACAAATAGTACAGAGACAGACGGGGAAATAAAACACCCCTAAGCCCCTAAGCCATAGCTTGATAGGCTCGGAACCTCGCGGTGAGGCACAGTGGTTGGCTTGACAAAACTGGAGTTTACCCTGACGCTGCTAGCAACGGTCCGGTGCTTGAACACCTACATATATATATATAAACAGTGAGCTAAAGCCCAGTGAATAACACGATGAGTAAAGGGGTTAAGAATAAATGTCCTTTCGGTATTGAAAATAGTCATTTCAGTCAGTTTATCAGTCATTCAGTTTGTGGCTCATATTTCGGGCCATAACAGTCATTCAGGCAAAATAGTGATATGTGGTACATCCATTGGCATAACAGTACAGTAAACAGTAGGTCTTAAAAGATCGGGTCTTAACAGACCAAACAGTAAATGATGGCCATCAGTAGCAGTACAGTAACAGTAACAGTAACAGTACTATTTCAGAGAACAGTACAGTACTTGTGGATTTAAGAGGTGTCTCGCACAGATTCTAGAGGTGGCTCACACTGTAGCACTTAGTTCCGTAGATTCTAGAGGTGGCTCACAGTGTAGCACTTAGTTCCGTACAGCACTTTGTTCCATATCAGAAATACAGAATGGCCATCATTACAGTAAACAGTAGTGGTTCCAAACTCGGGAACCGACAGAGATCTCTCCGTCACAGTAACAGTAACAGTAGGTGCCAAGGATGCCACAGTACAGTTCAGAATATAAGACATACGTTCATTCGGTACACAGTTCAGTTCAGTAAACAGTTTAATTCAGTAAACAGTTCGGAAGATAATCATTTTTGAACATATCTTTACACAGTTGTTACTCACAGAGTCCTGGGCTACAGTAAGCTAGAGCGTCTCCTCGGTAAGCCAACCCTACACAGTTAACAGATTGAACACACACTAAGCTACACAGTTGGGAAAGATAATAACTTAATCCCTAATTTGCCTCGGTGTGTTCTACATCTAAATCCTCATTAAAATGTCTTAAACTAGCCCTAAGAATGCCTAGGGTGGGATGAGGATGCAAAGATGCATTCGGAAAGCAGTTTCAGAATTTTCAGGAAAACAGTTCCCCGCTCGAGCGTCAACTCCCCCGCTCGAGCGCGTGACACAAGCCTCCGCTCGAGCGTACAATACCCCGCTCGAGCGGACTGTAAAGCAGTGAGAGATGCTGGGAGCTCGGTTTACCCGCTCGAGCGGACGACCAAAATCTGGAAATTCCAGATTTGAGTCCCAAGCTCAAAATCAAGTTCCAATGTACCAAATTCGATCCTTTTGGGCTAATTTTCTGGAAAACACTTTAAAACTCAATGTATAACATGTTTCAAAGATCACTTTGAGAAATCAAAGCCCAAAGGTAGTTCCATTGAACACATTTTCAAACAACATTTCATGTACAAGATGAACATGGTACATGCATGACTTTAAATCAATTCAAAGCTTCAATACATGCTCTAATGAGCCAATTCTTTACAAAACAAGATGGAATCATGGACTTAAACATAAATATGAGCATGCATGTAACATTTGCCATGAAAACAACTTCAAACTTATCAATACAAGCATGCATGCATGGAATAAGCTTCAACTCAACACTATTGAACCAATTCATGTCTTAGATCACTAAAGACCCATGAATCATGCAAGAATAAACTCAAATGCACAATAAAGAAGGTCAATGATCTACCTTAGGTCTTCAATTCAAGTGTAGAAGCACAAATATGCAAGAATCCCTTCACTTTCTCTCAATCTCCAAGCAACCCACAAGATGAAGCCAAATCCTCTCCCTCTCTCTCTATTTTTCGGTGGGAACTCAAGAAATGGCTGAAGAAATGGGTTTTGTTTGGATGAAAAGGCTCAAAATATGTTTTATATGAAAAGGGCCACTAGGTGGCAAAACGGTAAATAAGGCCAACTCTTGTAATTTACATCATTTGATCTAATTTAATCATACCAAATCAGTTTTCAGATAAATGTGCCATAAAATCACATTAATTATGATGATCATAAAACATTGATCCATTTCCGATTCGGCCGCCGATAAGGCCTTCAATTTGCAGTTTAAACATACCAATTTGAACAGATAATTAAACAGTCAAACAGATAAACATGCAATTGAACAGATACGGTCAATCGATTCAGTTATCAATCATAATCGGTCTCGGTTTAGCAGTAATCAGTAAATAATCAGTAAACAGTGAGGAGGGTTGTTACAGTCTCCCCTCCTTATAAAGAGTTTGGTCCTCTAAACTCGAAGTAACATATGACAACAGAGATGACACCTAACATAAAGGTAACTTTCACTCTATAACAGGAGCACAATCATATTAAAACAGAATCTTACGCACATTCAGTTGTCAGTCAAGGACAGTTTCGGATATATATTCATTTCCATATTCTTGTCCAGAGCATACATAGATGCCACAATTCTTACTTAAGCATACGCGGTACAGTAATACAGTACAGAACGAATACAGTGCAGAACAAATACAGTACATAACAGATACAGTGCAGAACAGATACAGTCACATGAGGGTCACGAATGACCATTCCATAAAGGAATCCCAAATCCGGGTAGCAGAACAGAACATAACAGTACAGAAGCTGAGCCCTCATGACGAGGCCTCCGGTACGGGTAACAGAGTGCAGACAGATATAAGTTCCATAAAGGAACTTCCGATACCGGGCAGCTAACATATGTTGCATATTACCAAGAGTCACGAATATATATCAGAAATCGAACAACCATTTAGTATACAGCATATAGCATTTCAGAAACAAAATTTATTTCGTGACATAGGACGTGAATACAGTTACACAGTAGTACATAACAGTGTCAGTACAGCAACAGTAACGGTAACAATACAATAACAGTACAGTAGCAGTACAGTAGTATTCACACTACTTATATCAAGTACTTATCGGGGTTATAAATTTACACTGGTCTCCTTTTCATAGGTAATTTCCCCCGTTAAGTTGCAGAGATTCGATTCATTCACTACTCATCAATTCCAGTCTTCACAGATTCAGTCATAGCACATGTCAGTACGAAAACAGTCATACGGATTACATATACTTCCAGACAGTCAGAGTTTATGATCAAAACCAGTCTGTGGTCAATAGATCCCATCAGTTCTGAAGTACCGTAATCACCAAGACAATCATTTCCTAACCAAACAAGTTCATGGTCAAAACAGTATTACCGGGTAAGTCATCACCGGTTACATGCCCAGTTTCCCCACATTGTAAGCAATTCAGATAATAGCTCTCAGCAAGAGTTTTCTCAGGTCAATTCGATGAAAGTTCGACCAGGTTATGTCAGATGCAAGTTCTGTCAAATCATTACCAGTAAAAAGTTCGAGGCACAAGCATCTAACAGAATTTCTATCAGTTACACAAAGGGTTTCATCAACCCACCGTTCTATTAGATTAGATCGGATAACAGTTCCATTCCTATCATTTCCAGATGAGGTATATTAGTTCATACCCCGGTCATTTCAGTACATAGTCAGTAGTTTCACAATTAGTCTGAGTTCATCAATTCCCAAACTTACATCAGAGTCCGGTACCATTACAGTTCATATCAAAGCAGTATAGGTCATATACAACGTGTTCCTCCCAATGAGTTTACAGGCAGTGCACAAGAATGCAGTTATTCACATTGAGAGGTAAGCATCACAGTCAATATAGCAATTTCCAATAAATCCTTCATATCAGGCATATGGTATACAGTAATACATCACCCAAGGTTCTTGGTGACACATAATAGTGAGTTGCCCTACGAGGGTTCCAGATCGGTCATACAGTCACTAAAGCATATGCTCGCAAGCCTAATCAAGCAGTTATGTCAATTCTTCCACAATCATGGTTCACAGTCAAGAGTTTATCATTCGGGTCTAATAACATCCTTAAGCAAAGGTAAGCAGATATGTATATAAGTCTAAACAGTTTCCATAGCACAGGTGAATGTTAACATAAGGTTTTACAGTGTCGCACATATAGTCCACATCAACGGTAGATTTCAAAAGATTCATTATTCACAGTCCATTCCTCTCAGTCTTAACAGTATTACAAGTATGGGAACATAAATACAGGTGTGAGTTCAAAATCAGTTTTCATGTAGACATTCGTTCACAAATTCATAAGCGAGAGTTCATCTTTACAAACCAACATGGGTCCATAGTTTCAGTGGTCTCACACACACAAACAGTTCGCGTGTATAATTCGAGTTCAAGGGTCTGTTCATTCAATAATGTCCGTCAATACGTAACAGTGCAGTACAACTCATAGTCGTACAAATTTCTCGAATTACAGTCCATCATAAGGTATTCCCATGTTCAACAGTTCTAGTACAATTCAAAAGGTCATACTTACAGTTCACTTTCAGTTGTTGTAATATGATACAAGGACCTAACTTAGCAAGTTCTCGCTGTTCACAAGTCCTAACAGTTCTCATAGTATATGGTTCATAATTCCAGTAATTCAATCGGTTCAGTCAATATGTTCTCAGTCTATACCAAATTACGGAATATGCGATTCCCACACAAACGTTCGTACAAGCAGTTTCATCTATTTCAGGTAATACCTACGTCAGTCTTTTCAGTTTTTCGAGCATTCTCCGGAACTAGGGTCTAGAGTTAGACTCATTCATGTTCAGTTGAGTTCGTGGCAAGATTTAGGCAAATGTCCTTCCTGACCACGTCTAAACAAGTTTCGTATAGGTGGCAGCAATGCCCCAGAGGTATTTCCCACATACAGTACAGATAGGTATATCATTGTTCACATTGCTTCTTTGACCTTCATTGGTCAAAGCTATTGCCCGAGATTTTCCATTCACGGAGGTCATTTTCACTTTCTGTTACTTCTGTTTCATTCTTTCTAATTCAGTTGGCGATGTTGATTTGGATATTTCAATGCTGCTACGTTATCTCAGACATTATACTCTATCCAGGACATCTACACACTTTGACGGTCGTAAAACGTCGATTCAGTCAATCATATCTAGGTCACACCCACCTTCAGTTCTTTTCTAGCCTTTGTAGTTAGCATCTATCATGTGGGGCGCCTATCAAACTAGCTGGGTAAATTTTACCTCACGTTCGACCACAGTCTTATCACCTTACTCAAGTTGTTCAAACTCAGGTACTTTCTCATTTCGGATACATTGGGGTAAGCATTTTTCGGAGAAAACTTCACATATTTTCTTAGTTTCTAAACCCAAGTCTCAGTTTTCAGTGGTTCAGTACCTCCCAGAAATTCCGGTGGTTTCAATTTATTTGGGTTTCTGTATCAGTGTCATCAGTTCATATTCAATTGATTCAAGCACGGTCACATGACCCTCTTACTTTCCCACGTTCATTTTCTTATAGATTTCCACAGTCAGTAGTAACATTAACATTACATGTTATTCCATTTAACTTCTTTAAGTATGCATATAGGTTTCGTTTTATTTCACTATAAGCAGTGGTAGCAATTATAAACATAAACAGTTGCACACTTAAACAGTTTAACACATTAGCATATAATCAGTCACGTCATAACCACGCACACTTTTTATGCTCATGCAATGCCCTAATTTCTTTTCTAGGACATCCTATAGCTCATTCGGACACGTGTGTGCGGTATAACTCGTGGTAAGTATCGCTCTGATACCACTCTGTCACGACCCAAACCCGCCCCTATGGGTTTAGCACCGTAACCGGCCAGTAATCCGAGATTACCGAAGGCCTGCTTAACAGTAATACAGAAGTACAGAGTACAGGGGCATGGCGGAAGCCAGAACAGTAAATAAACAATGTCCAATGAGCTGTGACAGTCTGTATGCAAAAAGATTTTTCATACATATAGACATTCAGTACAGAACAGTATGCACATTACTTACAATCATTCAGTACAGGGACTTAATCTTAATCCCTATTAAACAGTACAGTACAGTCTATACAGTAATACAAATAGTACAGAGACAGACGGGGAAATAAAACACCCCTAAGCCCCTAAGCCATAGCTTGATAGGCTCG
Source organism: Camellia japonica (assembly GCA_030407325.1). Classification (NCBI taxonomy): domain Eukaryota; kingdom Viridiplantae; phylum Streptophyta; class Magnoliopsida; order Ericales; family Theaceae; genus Camellia; species Camellia japonica. The sequence continues at coordinate 60,016,731 of JAPPVO010000029.1, forward strand.
GAACCTCGCGGTGAGGCACAGTGGTTGGCTTGACAAAACTGGAGTTTACCCTGACGCTGCTAGCAACGGTCCGGTGCTTGAACACCTATATATATATATATATAAACAGTGAGCTAAAGCCCAGTGAATAACACGATGAGTAAAGGGGTTAAGAATAAATGTCCTTTCGGTATTGAAAATAGTCATTTCAGTCAGTTTATCAGTCATTCAGTTTGTGGCTCATATTTTGGGCCATAACAGTCATTCAGGCAAAATAGTGATATGTGGTACATCCATTGGCATAACAGTACAGTAAACAGTAGGTCTTAAAAGACCGGGTCTTAACAGACCAAACAGTAAATGATGGCCATCAGTAGCAGTACAGTAACAGTAATAGTAACAGTACTATTTCAGAGAACAGTACAGTACTTGTGGATTTAAGAGGTGTCTCGCACAGATTCTAGAGGTGGCTCACACTGTAGCACTTAGTTCCGTAGATTCTAGAGGTGGCTCACAGTGTAGCACTTAGTTCCGTACAGCACTTTGTTCCATATCAGAAATACAGAATGGCCATCATAACAGTAAACAGTAGTGGTTCCAAACTCGGGAACCGACAGAGATCTCTCCGTCACAGTAACAGTAACAGTAGGTGCCAAGGATGCCACAGTACAGTTCAGAATATAAGACATACGTTCATTCGGTACACAGTTCAGTTCAGTAAACAGTTTAATTCAGTAAACAGTTCGGAAGATAATCATTTTTGAACATATCTTTACACAGTTGTTACTCACAGAGTCCTGGGCTACAGTAAGCTAGAGCGTCTCCTCGGTAAGCCAACCCTACACAGTTAACAGATTGAACACACACTAAGCTACACAGTTGGGAAAGATAATAACTTAATCCCTAATTTGCCTCGGTGTGTTCTACATCTAAATCCTCATTAAAATGTCTTAAACTAGCCTAAGAATGCCTAGGGTGGGATGAGGATGCAAAGATGCATTCGGAAAGCAGTTTCAGAATTTTCAGAAAAACAGTTCCCCGCTCGAGCGTCAACTCCCCCGCTCGAGCGCGTGACACAAGCCTCCGCTCGAGCGTACAATACCCCGCTCGAGCGGACTGTAAAGCAGTGAGAGATGCTGGGAGCTCGGTTTACCCGCTCGAGCGGACGACCAAAATCTGGAAATTCCAGATTTGAGTCCCAAGCTCAAAATCAAGTTCCAATGTACCAAATTCGATCCTTTTGGGCTAATTTTCTGGAAAACACTTTAAAACTCAATGTATAACATGTTTCAAAGATCACTTTGAGAAATCAAAGCCCAAAGGTAGTTCCATTGAACACATTTTCAAACAACATTTCATGTACAAGATGAACATGGTGCATGCATGACTTTAAATCAATTCAAAGCTTCAATACATGCTCTAATGAGCCAATTCTTTACAAAACAAGATGAAATCATGGACTTAAACATAAATATGAGCATGCATGTAACATTTGCCATGAAAACAACTTCAAACTTATCAATACAAGCATGCATGCATGGAATAAGCTTCAACTCAACACTATTGAACCAATTCATGTCTTAGATCACTAAAGACCCATGAATCATGCAAGAATAAACTCAAATGCACAATAAAGAAGGTCAATGATCTACCTTAGGTCTTCAATTCAAGTGTAGAAGCACAAATATGCAAGAATCCCTTCACTTTCTCTCAATCTCCAAGCAACCCACAAGATGAAGCCAAATCCTCTCCCTCTCTCTCTATTTTTCGGTGGGAACTCAAGAAATGGCTGAAGAAATGGGTTTTGTTTGGATGAAAAGGCTCAAAATATGTTTTATATGAAAAGGGCCACTAGGTGGCAAAACGGTAAATAAGGCCAACTCTTGTAATTTACATCATTTGATCTAATTTAATCATACCAAATCAGTTTTCAGATAAATGTGCCATAAAATCACATTAATTATGATGATCATAAAACATTGATCCATTTCCGATTCGGCCGCCGATAAGGCCTTCAATTTACAGTTTAAACATACCAATTTGAACAGATAATTAAACAGTCAAACAGATAAACATGCAATTGAACAGATACGGTCAATCGATTCAGTTATCAATCATAATCGGTCTCGGTTTAGCAGTAATCAGTAAATAATCAGTAAACAGTAAATAATCAGAAGATTCATTGGGAGCTTTCTTGGCTCAAGATAATGAAGAAGGCAAGTAGCAAGCTGTTTATTACCTTAGTAGGTTTTTAAATTCTTGTGAATGTAAATATTCAGCTGTTGAAAAGCTGTGTCTTGCTTTGTATTTTGCTGCAATGAAATTAAGATATTATCTTTTACCTACAACTGTCTTGGTAATTACAACCACAGATTTGGTTAAGTACATGTTATCTAGACCTATGTTGAGGGGAAGAATTGACAAGTGGATACTAGTCTTATCAGAGTTTCATCTAGAATATGTCCCTCAAAGGGCAGTAAAAGGGCAAGTTTTAGCCAATTTTCTGGCAGACCATCCATATCAAACAGAGAGCCAAGAGATAATGGAACTTGGTATGGCCAGTGTTGAGCCATGACAGATGTGGTTCGATGGGTCGAAAGCCAATGGCTTAATTGGAATTGGTATTGTGATTAAATCACCACAAGGGGTAGAAACCACACATGGTTTCAGAGTGGATGAAGCTACTTGTTCCAATAACCAGGCTGAATATGAAGCCTTAATAGTGGGACTAGAAATTCTTATTGGATTACAAGTTCATGCAGTTGACATTTTCGGATATTCTCAATTAGTGGTTAACCAAGTGAAAGGGATTTTCAAGTGTCAAAGCAGAAGTATTTTACCATACTATGTTGTTGCATTACATTTGCTTTCTCAATTTCAAATAGCAAATGTAACTCATGTTCCAAGATTCTTGAATAATGGATAATAATGTGGCTCAGAAAGCTTCGAACTTCAAGAGAAGAGATAATGCCCAAAGGGACATAAGCTAAACAACATATCAGAAATTGATACCACCTTTGAATAAAAGGAATGTGGTCTTGGAAGTCAATCATAATGACTTACAAGAACAAGATTGGAGGCATCCAATAATGCAGTACTTGGCTGGTCCATCTTCGAAAGCCAGCAGGAAAATTAAATTGCAGGCTATGCAATATATGATATATGGTAATGCTGTCTACAAAAGGGGGGGAGATGCTTACTGCTGGAATGTTTAGGCCCAAAAGAAGCATTAACAGCTATGACTAAGGTTCATGAAGGCATCTGTGGTGCTCATCAGCCTGGCGTGAAGATGAGATGGTTGCTTCGAAGGCATTCCTACTATTGGCCAACTATCCTTAAAGACTGCATAGAGTATGCAAAGGGTTGCCAGGCATGCCAAAAGCATGGCACAATAAGGCATGTGCCCATAACTGACCTACATGCAGTAGTGAAGCCCTGGCAATTCAAATGGTGGGCTATGGATATGATGGGGAAAATACACCCACCTTCTTCGAAGCATCATTATTTCATTCTAGTGGCCACTGATTACTTTACTAAGTGGGTCGAAGCCAAGCCATACAAGGCTGTAGACCAGACATAGGTCATTGGGTTCATTAAAGATTTGATCCATAGATTTGGCATCCCACAAACTATAACTGTGGATAATGGGACTGTGTTCGATGGGAAGATGGTGAAGTCCTTTGTGGCAGAATTTGGAATTAGCTTTGTTAATTCCACACCATATTATGCACAAGCCAATGGTCAAGCTGAATCATCCAATAAGTCCTTGAAAAAGGGAATACAAAAGGTTGTGGAAGATAATCCTAGGGATTGACATAACCTGTTGTTGGATGTTTTGTGGGCTTACAGAACTTCCTCAAGGTCAAGCACCGGAGTCACTCCTTATGCCTTAGTATATGGGCATGATACAGTGTTACCTGTGGAGATTAATGTTAAATCTTTGAGGGTAAGATGCCAAGATCAGTTAGATCCTGAGCAGTACCATCAAAGTATGTGTTTGGAGTTAGAAAGCATAGATAAAGCCAGAATTTTGGCATTAAATAGCATTATTTTCCAAAAGAGGAAAGCAGCCAAGAATTATAATAAGAAAGTCAAACACATTAGTTTTGATGAAGGTGATTTGGTATGGAAAACAATACTCCCAATAGGAATTAAAAGCCATAAGTTTGGTAAATGGTCACCTAACTGGGAAGGACCATATCAAATTCATAGAGTTTTGCCTTTTGGAGCATACCATTTGAGAAATTTGAATGGGTATATACATCCAAAAAGATTAATGGCAGATATTTGAAGCCTTATTTTCCAACTATTTGGGAAACACAAGGAATAAAATAAACATTAAGTACAAGAACATAAGATTACTCAGATGACAGATAAAAATTTGTTCTTTCATAAAGAATTAAGTACATTTTGCCACAAATTGGCCCAAAAATTATTACAGTGTCTTAGTTGTTCTTTTACAATGGATTTCCTATTGCTAAGTGATGAAACTAGTTGAATAGTTGTAGCCATCTCTTCCTTTCGATCAGCCAGTCCTTGGTTGGTGATTTGCAATTTGGTGTCAGTTCGGACTAAGGCTTGATTCACTGCAGACAGCTCCTCTTCAAGCTGAGCTTTCCTTTCTAGCAGCTGGACTCGAAAGTGGGAGGCAGAGGAGTGTTGTTCTTTCAGATTTGATACTTTGGTGTGCACTTGGGAAACAAAACTCTGATCTCTAGTCAGTTTCTCATCCGCAGTCTTAGCAGCATGACAAATGCTGAGGTAGAAGTCGATAGTAGCCGCTGCCTGAGATAGATGACTTGAAATATTCATGCCAGACTGCTCAGCAATTTTGCAGCATTGGAGGAACCCATTTCTGATTATAGGCCTTTGCAGAGCCTCGAAGGGAATCCTCGAAAAAGAAATCAACAGTTCCAGGCATGTGTCTAGGTCTATCAAAGGTGCAGAAGGCTTGCTGCTGGAAGAAGAAGTGCTCTCAAAAATTTCCAGCAAGGTGTCAGCCAAAACTAATGCTCAGCTTCAACATTCAATGTTGGAGAGGTAGAGGGTACGTCGAAGAGACTAGCTAGTCTTCCTTCGAAGATATCAACCTCATCCATAGACATGAGGGGCGCAGAGAGTGTGTGTGATGGAAGGCACAAAGACTGCATAGGGATAGGAGAAATGGATGGAGCATTTTGGCAGTCTCTATGGTCTTAGCCACCAATGAATCAAGCGAGGAGGGGCTGGAAGTAGGCAAATGATGAATTATGAGTTAGAGAACTACCAGCACCCTCAATTGGGAAATTAGCTGCCTTCGAAGAAGAGGTAGCAGTTGGAATTTCTTTGGAAGGAGAATGAGGAGCAAGGCTCGAAAGAGAAGTAAATTGAGGGATAGGCTTAGTGGTTGTTGCTGCAAAGGGAGAAATACAAAGTAATGTCAAGTCTTAATATTAAAGATTCGACAAGAAAAGAATAGAGGCATGAAAAAAATTACTTGTTCCAGAAGCGCTGGCACTGATGGGAGAGCTGTGAAGGGAGTAATGTTCAGCAGTCTGTTACCTTCTTGCAGCTTCCTTTGTAGTGCGTCAGCAGCAGCAGCTTCATCCCTCAGAAATTGTTGCTGCCGTCTCTTTTCGGCCCTCTCAAAGACAATTATGGCCTTGGAATACTCTTGTTCTACGGACTTAGCAGCTACTTCATGGACGGGATTTTCAACCAAGTCAGTAGCTGAAGCAGTCACTTTCCTTCTTTTTTCTATTGCTTCGGCAATGGTCTCGGAATCGGAGTCTTCGACGAAATCAGAAGGAGAGACAGTTATCTTTCTTCTTCTTTTTCTCTGTATTGGTATTGTCGGCTCCTTCTCAATTTCCTTCTCAATTTCTTCAGTCTGAGATCCGGATTCCCTAGAAAAGAACTCCTCTTCTACTTCTCTAGCAGCTGTCTCCTGTTGAACCAAGTCAATCACTTTTTTCCTTCTTTTCAAGGGAGACTCCTGCTCTTGATCTTCTTCTTCTTCTTCTACTTGAACCTCAGATATTTCCTTTTCTAGCTCAAGGAGTCTCCTTTTCTTTTGTTGTTGACCACCTTCACAGAAGAAGAATTAAGAATAAGATAACAAGCATTCTAGAGAAGGTCGAAGGAAAGAAAACAAAGGTATATACCTTTCTTCGAAGCAGCCCGAGTGGCTTTAGGAGAAGTCGAGGCAGCAGGAATGGACTGGGTTATAAGAGGCACTACAATTGAAACAGTGGAAGAAGTAACAGTTTCAGCTCCTTTGGGCTTGGGCACGTCCAATACCATTAGCAGGTTTGAGGTGAAATGGCCAAGTAGACTTCCATGTTAGTCGCCCACCAGTTTTGATATCTCTTCAATACGGTACCTTGAGGAATGAAAGGGTAGTATACTCAAAAATGGCCAAGTCATCTATAAATTTGAAGGTTGCCTTTCTAGCCTCGACTTCCGAACCTTCAAATCTCTCCTAGTAAGGCTCAGATTGGTGTTGCTGCAGAGAGGTATTGGACCCTTTGTGTGAAGCCAAATTGTCTAGCAAATTGAGCAGGACAATAAGGCTCAGCTATGCATTTATAAGCTCTGGGATTCGTGGTCCCGATAAATAGCTCTCTAGGAATCAGAAGGGAAGCCCATATATCCTTGTGAACAGGCGAGACACAGAGCCTGTCACTTAGGAAATTACTCAACCAAGTTGGACCAATGCTGGGTTCGAAGGGACGGAAACGGTGATTAGGAAGGGCAGCTGGTAGTTGATGGAAGAAAGAGAAATAAAAGGCAAAAGTAGAGGGATAAAGTGAAGCATTGGCCAGTCTTATGCCATGGGTAAGAGAGTGTAGCCCAGAAAATGTAAGGCATTTAGATTGTAATTCAGTAAAATAGGCGAAAAGCCAAAGCTGAAGGATCCAGAATGGCCCCTTGATTAGCATCAAGGGTTTCTCACAAAAGAGGGAACAAACTCTATATACATGGCCTAGAACATATGGGGCTAAGGCTACCCTTTTCTGCAAAACAAAGGCTTTGGCAAGAGGGGCAAATTCAGGCATGATTCTTTGGGGGAGGTGTAGAAGAGGAATTTACAAACCAATATAATAAGAAGGAAAAGAATTCCCTATCAGTTACCGGGCCCTCTCTTTTATTCTCAGCTTTAACAAAATCACTGTAAGATGAGTTAAGAGAGGGGAGGGAGAAAGGGACTGCTAAGTCAGGGAAATCTGGTGTAATGGGGGTACCAATAGGGGATACTCCTAGTAGATGGCAAATGTCAAGAACAGTAGGGGCCATCATCCCACATCTAAATTGAAAGAAATTAAAGATAAGGTTTCAAAAACATAACGCAGCAGGAACTAGGAAAGGGTCCTCTGAGATAGTTACCCTAGATAGTCGGAGAACATCAAGAAGGCAGAGCTCTTGAAGGTCCAATGTCCTAGCAGGGATGACCCGGTCATACCATTCTTGCCACTCCGGTCTCACCGTGGGCCAGCATCGGTGAGGGCGATTAATTCTCTAGTTCCTCCAGTCGAGACCACCTTCATAAAGGAGACATTGTTCTCCAGACGAGGATATAGGGCTGGGAGCTCAGTAAGGATCTTCTTGAATATGGGCCCAAGCACGTAGTCTTGCTGCACATGGCGACGAGGAACAAAGATACGCCCATCGATAGCGCTTTTCTCCCCAGCCTTGTACTTCTCACATTTTGCATCAATGAGCCTTTTCAAGGCCATAGACGAGCTCACACGCTCTATGACTGGCACTTTTGGTGAAGAAGAAGCCATTGATAGTATGCTTTTTCGGAAAGTGAAGAAGGGAGTAGAGAGAAGGTGGAAGACTGATGAGGGTTTGTACGTTGAGAGCGTAAGTGATTCCAGAACGCGAAAACAAAAGGGTTTTAAAAGCCTTTGTGTCCGGAAAATATATCCCATAAATCGTTAAGTACTAAAAGTACAAATACAAGGAGTCTCTTCCAATATTGATAGTTTTTGGAGGGAAGAGCACATTCTGGATGTTGATGCCAGCTTCGAAGCAAGATATTTGGCTTCGAAACCAGATTTTGGCGCCAAAAATCAAACAACAACGGCTTCGAAATACAGAAGTCGGCTTCGAAGCATACTACATGCTTAAAAATGTAAGAATACTCAAGGATGGGTTTACTTCGAAGAGATCAAAGACCTGTAATAGATTTCTTAACAAAAGTAATACCCTTGAGGTAAAGCTTGAGGACCCTTAAAGAAGTAAATAGTTGTTCGAAACATCTAAACCAATAGTTGGTTTGTATATACACGAGAATTGTTTGTTCGGTTAAAACAGTATACCCCAAGAGCAGTTTCCATATTGTTGTAAGTATGGACTGTTGCAAAACTAGTCAGTACTAACCATGACTATAGTTTGGTTATGATTAAAACAGGCTTTGAGGGGAAAGATTGTTAAATTCGAAGTACCAATTCTAAACAAAAATGAACAAGAGTTGGTAACCATAGTCCATAAATTGAAAAATTCATCTCAGCATCCTTATTGGAATTGATTGGATCTATATTCGAAGGATAAGATTGTTAAATACGAAGCACTGATTCTAAATGAAAATCAGCAAAAATTCTCAATTTTATTCCAAAAGTTGGAAGAATTCGTGCTGATCTTAGTGTTTTAACAATTGTGTTCAGTTTCGGAGGATGAGTTTGTTCAGAAAGAAGTTCTAAAAATTGCTTTTGAAGATGAATGGAGGCAAAATCAAATAATGCCAAAACAGTCTTAGTGGTATTAAAGAAAAAGCAATTACATCGAATGACCTTCTTTGGGTACAAGTTCAAGCTCATAGAAATAAGGAATGGAATAAATAACAAGATCATGAAATGTTGTCTAACTATGGTTGATGAATTTCTTTTATTTCTTCATTCTATTCTCCATTTCTTCCAGGATTGGCTGCTGAAGTTGATGTGCTCTCACTTGATAAAAGAGCTTTTCAGCCTTTATTTCGAATGCTGCTTCTTTCAATCCTCGCTCCAGTTCGCCCATATCCATGTCATCCTCGTATGAGAGTCTTTATTCTGGAAGTCATCGAATTCCTCGATGAGTTTCTCTGCTTCGTACTGGGTATGAACTTGAAGGGATGAGAGTTGGTCCAAAGATTGAGCGGTTGCTATGGCAGTTCGATGCTAGTGAAGGAGTAATGGGAGTTGGTCCAGAAACATGTGGAGTTCTGCTTGAGCAAGGGGGCTAAGGACCTAACCCCGAGTTAGAATATCACAAGCCCATCGAAAGTTCTTGAGAGGAACATCGTCCTCCAGAACGTCGAAAGGCAAGTGAGAGAAGGCTGCAAGCAAAAACTGGGCTTGTTTTCGCTCAGCTGGAGTAGGGGAAGGCGGAGGCGTGTAAGGAAGAAAGACCTTATCCGCAGAAAGGGCGAGCCCCAGTCTCTCTGGCCAAGAGGGAGTTGGTGGGAGAAGGTGTGGATGCTTCTAATTTAGGAGATGGAGAAAAAGATGTGGATGCTTCCATTTCAGGAGATGGCGCGAGAGCAGAAGGAACAAAGGCATTAATGTAATCGAGCCAATCGGAAGGGCAGAGTTTCGCCTTATTGGCTAAAGATGATGGATTGTGCCCTTGGGCTTCTTCTAGGCGTTGGGTGGCAGACATTATCCTTGTAGGCATGGAGGATGTGTACCATGCTACAAGTAAATTGTCTTCCAAATTGCGTCGGAGGTCGATGGGCACATAAGGGTAAACCACCGAGCTTCGCGCATCAGAAGGGAAGTCTAAAGGGTCAGTGAACTCAACAAAATGATGGTTAATTCGCTCCCTTAAGACACGAGCCTCAGATTCCAACCAGCCAGAAATCCCAGAACCCTCGAAGGTAGAAGGAGCCACAGCTCTATCCCATGCAGACTGCGAAGAAGAATCTCCTAAATCCATACCTGCAATTTTCTTAATTAAAGGATTAAGGACAATATGTTTGTGGTCCAAGGATTCATAAGTTGTAGAGGCCTCCATGACTTAAATATAGGAGATGGAATGAAGGTGGCTAATTAATGTATGGAGTTTCCTTCGAGGAGAAAACAACATCATCAGATGACTCTTCATGTACTTGATCAATAGAGAAGAAGTTTGGTTCAGTCATGAAAGAGATATTAGTCCGTTCGATTATTAAGGTGGTGGAGATGTTCCAAAGGTCGAAAACGAAATTAATGCAAGTAATCATCAATGGATGGCGGTTGTGTTTCCAGAGTATAGACTCCATGCACGTTCCAAAAGGCGTGGGAAAGGCTTTGATCCACTAATATCACCAAGTATTGGATATATTAGTGCGGGGGGTAATGTTGGCTACATATTTTGTAAAAGCCAGTTACAGTTCGACACGTGGCGAAGTAAGGGCAATACAGGAAGAATGTTTAATCTTCGATCATGATCGTACACCTGGCGGTTAATATTGGTTCTTGCATGGTCTGAGTAGCATTGGATCAGCGAAGAGATACAAGGTGACGTGGCTTCAACGATTACTCACATTCAAATTCAAATATAGGAGGGAAGCCCAACTGCAAGTAATGGCGTAGTGGAACTACTTCTAAGGCAGCATGATCAAGCAATCATGGAGGAGCAGTTCGACGGTTTGAAGTGCAGTTCGATGGTCATCCTTGAGGAGTATAAATAGCAGGGAAGCCCCCAGAAAAAGCCCCCAGACTCAAATCTAACAAACCAATCATTTACTTCATATTTTCTTTTCCAGTTTTACATTTCCAGTCTTTACATTTCCTGCACTTTAAATACCTGTTCTTTACATTCCTGCACTTTAAATTCCTGCACTGCACTTCGTTCATAGGAGTAGTTTCGAGTAGATTGTTGCTGTAAACCTCTACGAGGCTGAGTTTGGATCATTGTAAGTTTTCATCTTAATGAAATACTTCAATTGTTTGTCATTTAACTGTTATTTTGCTTAATTTCTCCTAAGTCAAGCTACCAGTAAAAGTCCTCTTCATTGAGGCTGAAAGAACTAAAACACAATCGTTTGATAATTTGGTTGGCAATTATAATTTCTGTAAGGACTGATTGATCCTTGCTAGCACGCTCGCATTTACAAAAATATCCTTCGAAAGCCAAAAAGCCAACAGTGGGACATACACACCAAGTGTTAGTTTTATATAATAGTGTGTATATGTGTGTGTGTGTGTGTGAGTGCATAATTGTAATTTCATATTTAGAGGGTAGGGCAGAGAGGGATGGGGAAACAGTCTGAGGTAAATATACATATCGTCGACCTGTCCCCGATCAGGGATTCAAAACTTAGCTCTGTAATTGACATGATGGGAAGAGAAACAGGAAAATTCATGTATTTCAAGTCTGGTCGGGTCTTCGTTTGGTTGGGTCCCCATTGCCATCCCCAGCCTCCATTTCCCTTTTTTGCCAATGCACAACCCTTCCCTTGCATTGAGCATGTGTATAACAGATAACATTTAATAAATATATAAAATTACATATTTTTTCTCAAATGTAGTGTCTTGTACTTTTTAAAATTATTATATAAATGAGTCCGTGTTATATCACATGTTCTTTTTTATTGGACGTGGATGTATGGACCACTTGAAAAGAAATGTAGAAATGCCCAAAGTACATTAGAATCAACTAAAATTGATTAAAAAAACTAATAAAATTAGTTTAGGAAAATAATAAATAGAAAATTTAGCACAAATATTATGATAGAATTGACAGAAAATATCATATAAACACAATATAAATTAGAGTTGAGAATAGTAATTGTGAAAATCTGGGAGTCACATTATTACTATCTTAAAACTAATTTTTCTTCCTTTATCATGGTGTTAATGAAGTGGAAAAAAACTCAATTTGCTCACAATGTTCCTTGTCTAGTGTTCACAATCTCTAAGAAGCTTAATCAAGTCACGAACTAAAGTTGTCCAAAATATAATTGGTTAGCAAAATTTGGCAAAATAAGAAGGATTGGTTGCAAGTGTGCCAAGATGAAGTATTATCCACGGGAGACAATTTTTACTTTTAAACTGGAGAACATGTGAGATCAAAGGGGATAAAAAATCTCATGGTTCTCTACTTGTTTTGATAAAGAGTACTTCAAATTTTCTAAGGGTTTGGAAGTTAGGAAGATGTCACGACTAGATAAAGAACAAACAAGAAATTGAAAACTTTATTGCGTATCAACGAATTAAAAATACATAAAGTTGAAAGAACAAGAACAAACAAAACTAATTGTACTCCAACGGTGTGAAAATACAAAAAGTTGAAAAAATAAGTGATTGCTATAGATAACAAAACTAAACTAAAGTTAAAATGGATGTCGTTTTGGCACAACTACCTTTAACTAAATATCACGATCCAAACACACCCCTATAGGTTTAGTATTGTAACCAGCCAATAATCTATAGATTACCGAAGGCCTCCTAAACAGAAATCAAATCATATTTAAATACATGGGGCAAAAAAAGAAAGCAGACTAACAAATATACAATGTCCATTGAGCTGTGCAGACATAGATGGGACAAAAAATTTAAACTTTATATACATATATCATACATCACCCTTACGTCATCACAATTATACAGATAAGACAAAAAGGGAACTTAACTCTAATTACAAAATAAACAAAAACTTGTTTAACCAAAATAAGAAAACAAAAACGTAAACTTTAATCACATAGCCATGGCCACTTGACATATTTGGAACCTCCACAGGAGGCACATAGGTTGGCTGACAAGACAGAGTCCAGGAAAAAGCTTTAAGCCTGGTTACGTGTGTTGGCTACATATTTTGTAAAAGCCAGTTATAATTTGACACGTGGCAGAATAAGGGTAATATAGGAAGACCATTTAAGTCTTCGATCCTGATTGTACACGTGGCAGTTGGTATTGGTTCTCACGTGATCTGAGTAGCACTGGATCAATAAAGAGGTGCAAGGTGACGTGGCTTCAACGGTTACTCACATTCAAATTCAAATATAGGAGGGAAGCCCAACTGCAAGTAATGGTGTAGTGGAACTACTTCTAAGGCAGCATGATCAAGCAATCATAGAGGAGCAGTTCGACGGTTTGAAGTGCAGTTCGATGGTTATCCTTGAGGAGTATAAATAGCAGGGAAGCCCCCAGAAAAAGCCCCCAGACCCAGATCCAACAAACCAGTCATTTACTTCATATTTTCTTTTCCAGTTTTACATTTCCAGTCTTTACATTTCCTGCACTTAAATATCTGTTCTTTATATTCCTGCACTTTAAATTCCTGCACTGCACTTCGTTCATAGGAGTAGTTTCGAGTAGATTGTTACTGTAAACCTCTACGAGGCTGAGTTTGGATCATTGTAAGTTTTCATCTTAATGAAATACTTCAATTGTTCGTCATTTAACTGTTATTTTGCTTAATTTCTCCTAAGTCAAGCCACCAGTAAAAGTCCTCTTCATTGAGGCTGAAAGAACTAAAACACAATCGTCTGATAATTGGTTGACAATTATAATTTCTGTAAGGACTGATTGATCCTTGCTGGCACGCTCGCATTTACAAAAATACCCTTCAAAAGCCAAAAAGCCAACATATATTTTTGGCACGCCCGGTGGGACTCGTTAAAATGGCTAGACGAAGAAGACAAGGAGAAAATGAACGCTTGGAAGAAGGCGTAGAAGGAGAGGTAGAAATACCTAATCTAGAGGATAAT